>CM057009.1:228813119-229355619 GCA_029891345.1 Dryococelus australis | reverse complement strand
CTGCATGTGGTGAGGTACAATATTAATAATGAGAGTGTTGGATGCTGGGTGAGGAAATAATTTTATCCGCTCTTGCAGAAGTAATTCGTAGTGTGTTCTCTGAGAGGAGAAAACTTTACTATATCTCGTGGTAGCACTAGTCGAGAGCAGCACAGCCAACATATCACCACAGGAGATAACATATTCCCTGCTGTGGACAGAGCTCACTGCGAGCTAGACGAGGAAAACTTACACCACTAAGGTCAGAGTGTGCCGCAGTTCACTGCGGTCTCCCAGCGCAGATATGATTATTTTTTTTTTCACTAATAGAGTGCGCCGAAGTTTAGTTGTGGATGAGAGAGTAGATAAGCATTTTTATGTCACTACGGGAGTTCACGGCAGTTCAGTAAATGAAGAAGACAAGCTAAATTGTAAAAGTTATTGTTGGCTGCAGCTGCGCAACTAAACAAATATTGAATTCACAAGAGAGAGTTAAAATATAAAAATTTTAATTTAATTTCTATAGTTACCACTGTCCATTTTACTACTCAAATCTAACATTATAAAACCATAATTTTCGCATCAGCATTTAGCACTTATCTCTTTAAATTTCTCAAAACTCATGTCACCACCAACAAAATCATAACAAATATGCTTTAAATAAGTGTATTCTCTAAAAATACACTGAAAATTTGTGTTATGTCGTATTAATTGCTTGGGGACTCTGGAATATGTCTGCACAAGATAAAAAACATCAATATTTTATGCCGACCTCTAGTAAAATATTCGCAGACTAGATCTTGCTCATCCAATATTACATCATCAAAGATTGCAAGATAATTATTTTCACATTTACTTAGTGAAACCATTTCACCATTGCTACTAAAAAAATAAGCCATTTGCTTATTAAACTTTTTGGATATCACTTAAAAATATTATTATTGCTTATTAAAATCTATCCATCCTATCTTATAAATTAAAAAAATAATTTAATTTGTCTTCTCTCATTTGCTGACACCTACTATCAACCCGCGAATATTATCTGACAATAACTCACGATTTATTTTATTCTTGGAAGTTACCTCAGAAATTATAGAACCAACACCACAAGTCTACTTTTTTCATTTAATTACAATAATTGTTGTAATAAATGGATAGTAATAAAGTTTTAAAATTAAGAAACAAAATAAATATTCTAAAGAAGAAACTTCACTGTGATATAATTCATAAAGATAAATCGATGACATTAATTAGCTTTCATCCAAAAGTTTAAACTCCAAATTTAGAGAACAATATTAAAACTACAATTGAAAAAATGAGTCCTGTCGTTGATAAAAATACCTTTATAAATATTCCCAGAGGCCAATACAATGTCGAATCTTTGAAAGAAGCTATAAATTCGATTGAGCCATTTTCAACAAACAACACTGAAATAACGACAGACAATGGGAAAAATAGAATAACGATTATAACCAAGTTTGATATTAAACTTGATGATCTCTTATCTGATATTCTTGGTTTCGAAGGAAAATTAACTATTGAAAAAGATAAAATTTTTGTAGGCCCTAAATTGTCTAAATATTTCCATTCAAAACAACCAATGGTTATTGTAACTTGGCATATGGCATGTTTAAAAAATATGATGAATCTAACCACTTGGAGGCTAATTTAATTGCTAATTTCCACCAAAAACCTTGTTTGGTACCAGAGTTATATAATTTACGAGCCCACAATAACCAATTTTTTTATAAAATTAATAATGGAAAACTTAATAACATTGTTTTAGAAATTAGAGATGGAAATGGAAATTAAATTGATTTTGATGGTTTAGATATCGATGTTGTTTTGGAAATTAAAGAAGTTTAATATTTTGCTATATATATCAATAAATCTGATCTATATAAATCTCTTATTTTGTTATTAAAAAAGAATATGTATAAAGACGACATATTTCCTCGCATACAAGATGGCCGAATTACTAGAAAAACAGCTAGAGAGCCTACAACTAGAATATGGCAATAAAATTACTACATTATTAAATTTGAATAATTTAATTTTCAACAATAAAAAAATAAATGTTATACTAGACAAAAAAAATGAGCCCTGGTTTTGTGGTAAAGATGCTGCTGAAATTTTAGAACATAAAAATATAAAATAAGTGTTGCAAGAGAATATTAAAAAATATATAATAAACCTTTATCAGAAATACTTAAAAATCTTAACAAAACTAAAATTAACTATAATGCTGGTAAAGGAGTTTATATAAATAATAATGGATTTTCACAACTATGGACAAAATCTAGAATAGCAAATAAAACATTGGCATAACATATTTCTAAGCAACTTAATCCAAACATAAATGTTTTTGAAGAGGAAAAGGAACAAAGTATATAACTTTTATTATTTATTGTTCTAAACGTTTAAATTATAAACAGCAATATATTCCAGTAATAAAATTAGCTATTGAGTGTTACGGATTTAACAACAGAGATAGAAATATTAATTGTGAAATAGAGAGACAAAAGTATATAGAGACCAAATTAAATTGCAAATTTATAAAGTTTAATCCTGATGAAATAAATTTTAATGTAGGTGATATGATTAATCGTATTGTAGTGCATTTATCACAACTCTCATTAACAAAATTATGAAGATTTACCTAATAATATTTCACCGCCAATGGGGAATTAAATAATAAATTATTAATTTTGATATCCTTATAACAAAGTATCAATTTAATTTCCTATTATAATTCTCTTGTTATCACAAGGACTCAAGAGCTATTTTAATAACTTCTACCATATATATTTTGTGTTTTTCACTCCTTATCAAATTAATTGCCCTATTTTGAATTTTTTTCACCAAACACACATTTCTTGTAGTCATTATAAATTAATTCTATTGGTGACTACATATTTTTTTCACTCCTTTTGCTCTTTTGTTTTGTTTATCCTCAACTCTGTATGCATACATCTTTGTTCGTAAACCAACAAATTCTTTAATTATATTACCATTACAAACATCTTTCATTTTGCCTATTTTTTTATTTATTTGTTTAATATTATAATAGATATTATCTTTTGGATACTCACTTGTGTCAAATTTATCTAACATCGACTTCATGTCTTCATAAAAATCTTCTGTTTTAATGTTATAAATATAAGACTCGGTATCCTGGAAACATAGTTCTATTTTATCACGCTTCATAACTTTATAATGAAAATCATAGATTAATTCTTTCGAAATATCCAAAATAGTCATGCCAACATATATTAGCTTATTAAATTTTAAATAAGTTTTATTCATGTGAATAGCTGCAAGATTCTCATTAAATATAACACTTTTCTTAACATTTGGCTTGGCCACTAATTTTTCGCTTAAAACTAGTTTTATATCAATTATGTTTCTTATATTTTCAGTTGTTTTACCAAACACAGAATTGTTCACCAGTTTATAAAAGTCCCTTTCAAAATAATTTTTTACATCACTCCTCATCATTGTGTAGAAATCCATGTACATCTCTAATCAATAAAATTGATCAAATGTCAATATTCTGTGTAGTTTTGAAATTTTCATTCCATTATTTAGGAACTGTTTCAAACAACGATAATGTATATATTTTTCCTTTTTATGTCAAGTTGTTAATAGTTCAGATTCATTGATACTGAAACTAACTTATTTTCTGGACAAAATGGCAGATTTTTGTGTAAATGATGTAGTTCTTGTGGATATTCTAATTAGACTTCTAATATATAACCAAACTCAGAATCATTTTTCAAATATAATATTTTTTACTCCAAAACTATAAATCATTTAATGCATAGTACACCCACTCGAAAATGGTAAATATAATGAAATTGCCCAAACATATAAATTATTCGCATCGAGATAATCTAAATAATTTGATTCTTGATTTGTGTGAAAATCTTACAAATATTTGTTATTTGCTTTAACATACTGCTTACAACATTGTGAAATATCACCTCGAATTCCTTTTTCAATCATTAAAATCATATCATAATCATGTAATAATTCCAGTGAATGTATAGTCATTTTTAACATTACGTCCCACGATAAACGTGGTGCTGTAAAATACCATGCAGATTCTAGAGCATAAGAATTTATGCATGTGTTTCTAAAATTTTCGAACATTTCTGCTAACAATAGTGCATCACTTTTAATTATATATATATATATATATATATATATATATATGGTATACACCAAGATTTTTTACATTAAATTCGTTCTATAGTTTTTTTTCCATGTTCGTATTAATCATCAGATATACTATTTGCGTTTAATTAATTGTAAAATTCACTCTTTGGAGGAAGTTGAGTTTCGTTAACTTTTTTTAAATTATCCATATAATCATAAGGGTAAACACCTTTGTTAATAACCAAATCTATTTCATCTTCTGAAAAATGTTTTTGTGTGTGTTTCATTAGTTCTTTATTTAAAATAGACAATAATTTATCTAAACTACTAGCCATAAATTTGAATGGGGTCTATGAATCACATTTTCAAATTTTCTCCCCCTCCCCCCGAAGGTATACATTTTTCTTCGTTATTCGCAAGTAATTCAATCTTTTTTTTATCATAGACTAACTCTTTAATGAATAAATGTGCATCATAACCAGCTAAGTTATAAAAATAAATTGTTACAAAATTAGGTAATTTTAATTGTAAAATTACAAATGTTGCATGTTGGCTTAATAAATTTTTCCACTTATATGATCATAGTGGTGCACTTTTTTTTATTGTCCTTAGAATATTCGCACTCACATACAGTACATTTTCTACATTTGTTGTATAATATTTTTTTCTTCTTTTGTTAGTGGGTGCATTGGCTCAATTTGTGAATAAATTTGCCCAATATCATCCTTTTCTCTTATTATTGACTCTATAAAAATGTTATACGCAATTGGGCCTCGATATACAACTGGTGGTTTATAATCTTCGTAAGCAAATACAATATAACAGCAAAAACCAGAAGCTTCGTGTAGCTGATACTTCATTGTGTATGAAGCATCATTCAATTTTAAATCAATGTTATTTATTTGTGGATTCATAAGTATATATTTTTCTTTGAGCATTTCTTTGTAAAGAACCATTATCGATACCGTCCTCGGTTAAAATGGTATATTTTTTAATTAAGTTAATTTTTTTTATATTTCTCTTGGATTTGCTTTGGTGGTAGATATTTTCTTTAAAATTGATCCAAAATCGACATATATTGTGACTGGGACTTTCGTGGTGTTTTATATTTTAAAATTTCATTTGTTCGCCTTTTGAAGGTAAGATTATCTTCACCGGTTCATTTTTTAACAATTATCTGTGTGTTTATTTAATTTCTCTTGAGAATAAAAAAATTGAAGACACAAATCGCAAATAAAAATTTTACTTTTGTGTTTATTTTTTGTGCTGAAAGCAACTTCGATAAATCTTTTATCCAACAATAACGTGAGCTCTCGCCATTTTTGAAATAAAGTAAATTTATGTGTTGGTCCTTTTTATTTGTTGTAAACTTTAGTGGATAAATGTTGAATTCATCATCAATAGAGTAAACATTTATAGAAATATCAATATGGTTTTCAATTTTTGGTATATCATCAATTTTTATAGGATATTCATATTTATCTAATGCTTTGTCAATGTTAAGACAGCAATTTTTTTTTTTAGGTATTCTTTTTGGGTCTCTTTCAGCAGGAAAAAGTGCAGATTTTATTGCCCAAAGAAAACCTTTTTAATCATCGTTCTTCACGTTAATGCATGCTTTTTTATTCTTAATAACTTCTGGTAATTCTTTATACGACGATCAATTTAATGGATTATACTTATTTATGGCCAGCTGCAAACCCAATTATGATATGTAAAGCCCAATCTGAGTTAGATTTTTCAATGTTTTCTATTCGTGCAACTATTTCATTTGTTATTTGTTTTAAATTTTTTTAATGTCTCCCTCATTCAATATTGTAAATGTGTGTGAGTAAATGTCGTCAAATATTCATATCACGTCAGTTTTTCGACTTCGAAAATTGGCAGCAAATTTAATGCTGGACTTTAAATCTGTAAGTTTTGTAGGTTGATCGTGAAAAATTTTAAATATTTGTTGTTTTACTGATGGAAAAATATTTCTGGGCAACACGATATTGAAATTGTTCGCGATGTTATATGTTGATAACGTGCACTTAAAAGTTTTCTCAACTTCGTATGTGTTATTAGTTTTTCTATTTTTTTTGTTCACATTTACACTATTGGAAAACGGGAAAATTTCTTTTAAAACCATTTAGCTTACCTATATATTATTTTGCCTTTTGAAAAAGGTAAATTTCCGAAGTTTCTTTCCTTTGTTCGTTTTTAATTATTGTAACAAGAGCTGTAATAAAATCAACTTTTCTTAAAGTATACATATTATTATTTTTTAAACTTTTAGCTTTAGTTCTTAATTCAGCAAATGTTAAATCATTTAGGTTCTCGATAGGATTTTAAAATGTGTATTCGCTATTTTGAACAATATTTGCAATAAGATTATCTTGTATGTAATTTATATAATTTTTTATTTTTTATTCTTAACCAATGATTCTCAACTTGCGCAATTTATTTTCTCTCAACTCACCCACTAGGTTGCTCGTTTCCATATTTATATATAATACATTATTTATAATAAAAATTTATGAAGTTGGCGAATGCTGAGTTTCACTTAGAATATCCATTGTGTAAATGTGTGTTACTATTTCTATGCTTTTTTAGAGACTGGTTATATACAAATTTTCTTCATTCGCATTACTTTTTCTCTTCTTTGACTCATAATGTCGTTTAGCATATTCGGTATAACATTTTTTGCAAGTGTTAAAATGCTATTCTGTTATGTTTTTGTGATATGAGCAATCGTCGATAGATTTATTCTCCCTACATACTATGCAGATCTTACTTGAAGAATAACATTGTAAAATGTCATAAGTATTGTGCAGTTTAGTATTTTGGTGAATTTCGAAATTTACCGTACCAACAGATTTTCCACATTCACAAAGTACTGCCTCTTTTTTAATTCATAGCGACTTCTAGAATATATATTGTATCGATTTTTACAGGTGTAATTGTGCTTATCTTTTGTGTTTTTATGTGATGGAAAACATTCAATGTTTAAAATTTCACCACATGTTTTACATTGCTTGCTTATACTTCTATTCTACATTTTTATTTATAAAGAAACAAAGTTTATTAAGAAAACGAGAAATAAAAAAATCTACATTTTTATATAAACCATATTCATTGATAAACTTTCTAAATATTTTTTATATTCTCAAGTAGCACAATTATTTTAAAAAATTGACACAAACAAAAAAATGCTATACTCGAAGATCTACTAATTTTTTTTAACACTTCTTCTATTTGCTCTAGATATTCACTCATATCTCGGAGTTCATATTTGTCGTCAGTGTTATCTAAGAGTGATAATTGAAGGCTTTGTAAATTTAAATGAAATTTGTGAAATAAATTTTCGAATTCTTCAGATGCTTTATCTAATTTATAAGACGGCGGACTTGCGCCATCGCCACCTTTCAAAATATTGAACAAACTTCAAAGAAAAATAGGCGAAATCATGTTTATTTATAAAGAAACCAATTTGTTAAAAAGAATAAAAAATTTAACTGTCACTTAGAAAATGTGTTGAAGAGAATTCTAGATCGTGGACAAATTTTCAATTTTTCATTTATTTTAAACCTTCGTACTTTAGAAAAATTTCCTTCTCATTTGTTAGTTTCAAAGAATGTTATCAAGTATCTTGACATAGTGCTCTGGTAGTGAAATTTTTAATTTACCATCTAGAATATAATTTTTTTTTTTTTTTTTTTTTTTTTTTTTAGGTTCGTAAATTTCTAAATCTTTTGCCATTAACCATTAATTATTTTCTACATCTTGTAGTTTGGTTAATTCAAGAGGATTGTTTAACTTGCAGAGCAGTGGATCCATTTTTTGTTTTGTGTTATTTAGTAAGAAAAAATGTATTAAAGAGGAGAATAAATTTGGTGCTGAAATTATATCAATTTAAGCTGAAAACCAAGGATATTTTGAGCTTTATTCATTTTGGAATTGCAGGCGGGACAAGTATCCCGCCTGCAAATTGTGGCAATATAAAGAGAGATTAAGTAAAAAAAAAATGTTTTATATAAATGAAGATTTATATAATTATTCTCACTTTAAAAAATACAATCTTTGCAGAATCCAAAAATGAGAATCAGGTAAAATAAAAGTTAACTCTTTAAGAGGTATACAATTATTGAAAAATAAATACATTTTTATGAAAATATAGTGGTGAACGAATCGTTCACATCTTAACATATTCAACCACATACAATATTTATTACTGAATTAGAGCTATATTTTATAAAATTATTTTCTTCAATTTTTCGTTTTCTTCATAAAAATGAATATATATAAACGCCTACAAAAATTCACCAATTTAACTTGCGAATGGTTTCGTCAATAAAAATGGAGTAATTTCTAGACATAAAAAAAAAACAAACTTATTTACAATGGTAAACGAATTTTTATGATTATTGATTAGGAAAATAATCTTTGGTTTTGAGGAACCGATGTAACTAGGCTTTTGGAATTCAGAAAACCAAGAAATGTATTATATTACAATGTTGATAAAGATGATAAAAAGAATTTTACTAGACTCAGAACTGTCCCTAAAATAGGAACGGTTTCAAACATAAAACAAAATGCAATATTTATCAATGATTCGGCTCAGTATAAGTTAATATTTGATCAAATATGCCTCTACCTGAAAAAATTACTGAATGGGTGACTAAAGAAGTTTTACCACCAGTTAAAACACATGGCGAATATAAGATTAAAAAAAAAATGTAAAGCATTTGTTCAAAGGTCAAATAAAACACATAAAAAATGAATGAGTTAAAAGACCAGTAGAAAATATGACAGAAATATAAGTTAATCATTTTTAAAATATAAATAAAATTAAAGATAAAAATATTGAATTTTTAACACAATTCGTTCACATACCATTGATGGAATACATCGCAGAAATGAGGTAATATAAGATAGGTAATGCATGTTGTACAGCAAACACAAGATCCAAATTTAAATTAAACTTTTATTCTTCTAGAATTGATCGATAATGATTGTGAATATGATTATTATGTGATTAGAACTCAAAGAAGAAGTATTCGAAAACAGTTGCAAAGAATCGAGGATATACATCCAAATAGTGAAATATAATTGAGATTTGAATATATTCAAAATTCTATCAATTTATCTCAAATAATGAAAGAATCCATGAATGGCAACATTGAGTGTTTTCGCAACTATTTTAGCATTGATAGAAATAATTATACTAAAAAACAATTAATTAATTATATAAATATTCTTTGTCAAATTGAGTAAGAAATTATTTTTAACCTCTGAACCCAGCCACAGTGCACGGGTTGGTTAGTAATGAGAAATCTCCTATATTTGTCAATGATTTTTGCTTAATATTTCTGCTCCTACTCTCATAGGGCCTGAATTAGGTCTGTATTTTATAACATTATTTTCTTCAATTTTTCATTTTCTTCATAAAAAAGAATATATAAAACAACATATTTCCCCACATACAAAATGACCGAATCACTTGAAAAAGAACTAGATAACGTACACGTAGAAGATAATATAGAATTGACTACTAATTCATTAATAATAATAATTATTATATTAATTTAGGAAATAGGTTTCAAGATATTTGGTATCCTTTATTCGAAGAGAAAAATATTTTGATCACTAATTATATTTTGTGTTTTATTAAATATGGATTATCAGGCCTTACGAGCATAGGGTCTGAAATATTAAGTAAAATTAAAACGAATTTTGTAAAAATGCTTAATAATTTTAATCTTGAATATATTACTATAAAATATAATGACAAACTCGCTTTAAAAATTTGAATATATTCAAAATTAAATAAAAACATTAGCTGCTAATATCTTAGTAAGTAAAACTTGGATTTCAAATTCAGTTTGAAATTAAAATGTTTATAATGAGTATACAAACAAAAGTTGCTGATGAAATAAAATATGATTATGTAACACTTGAAGAAATTTCATATGATTATTATAAATATTGTAGCAAATATAATGAGACATCAAAAGAAATTGAAGTTAATCACTTTAGATATATAAAAAAAATTCAATATAAAAATATAGAAAAAACTAAATACAAAAGTTCATATAGCATTAGATGGAATAAATCGCAGAAATGAGGTAATACAATAAATCGCCATGCATGTTGTACAGCAAACACACGATCCAAATTTAAGTCCAACTTTTAATCTTCCAGAATTGTTCGATAATGATTGTGAATATTATTATTATGTGATTAGAGCTCAAAAAAGAAGTCTTCGAAAACGCTTGCAAAGGATCGAAGATATACATCCAAATTGTGAAATATTATTGATATTTGAATATATTCCAAATTCTATCAATTTATATCAAAGAATGAAAGAATCCATGAATGGCAACATTGAGTGTTTTCGCAACTATTTTAGCATTGATAGAAACAACTTCACTCAACAACAATTAATTGATAATATTAAAAATCTTTATCAAATTGAGTAAGAAACTAATTTTTATATATTTTCTAGAATAAATATTTAAAATGTACAAAATATCTGTTGTATTAATCCAAGAGTTGTGAGATTTATGAAAACCCAACCACTTTACAGATTTTTTTCACATTTAATTTTTATAACTTTTTCGACCAAATATTCATTGGGATCATTTGTTCTTATAATTTGAAATTCATAAACACTAGCCATTATTTCTTCTCCATTAATGTCTTTCAATGTATAATTTGGCACATCAAAATTTAAATAATTAC
This sequence comes from Dryococelus australis, assembly GCA_029891345.1. Taxonomy (NCBI): domain Eukaryota; kingdom Metazoa; phylum Arthropoda; class Insecta; order Phasmatodea; family Phasmatidae; genus Dryococelus; species Dryococelus australis. The sequence continues at coordinate 229,344,759 of CM057009.1, read as the reverse complement.
GAATAGTAAATGTTTCTTTTGACCAATTAGCAGTATAACCCTTTTCAAAAATGTTTTCCCATTTTGCTCACACGAACAATATCTTCAACTATATATTTTGGTTTAGTAAACACAAAATTTGTTTTCAATAATGTTTTTTTCCAATTATTTATTAACTTCAATTGGTTTCATACCAATAGTGCTGTGCTTTGTGTTGTTGTAGTCTTTCACTAAATCATCTAATATATTTGTTCAATTATAATTGCCATTCAAAGCAAATTTTTTCCACATTATATTTTTTAAGTTAGATTAAATCTTTCAACAATGCTACCTTTTAATTGTGAAAATGAAGAAAAATTTTTTATATTTTACTTTGCATAGGTTCTTTAAATATTTTACTATAAATATCTGAGCCCATGTCACTTTGTAAATGATTTGGGTTTCTTTTCATCTCAATATTTTCAAAACATCTGCTACATTTTTTTCTGTCTTATCTTTGATTGGTAAAGCAAAAGCAAATTTTGAAAAACATAGATAATTGTCATAATATATTTGTAATTATTATTTATATGTGATATACCTTTTAAATTTCCAGTATATATTTCTACAAGATCAATTTGCCACAAATCATCTGTATAAATTTTCTTATTGGAAATTTTTTTCGCACAGATTTATATAATTCATTAATTATTCCTTCCCTAACATTGAGAAATTTTTTTTTAAGAATGTTGTTTTTTTTTTTTAGAATTGCACAATGAGAATATCCCTTTCTGGACTAATAGCCCATATATAGTATTCTCATTTTATATTATTATTTTTAGTAACTTGCTTGTTCTTCAAACACCATGTGTTCTCTATTTAATTATATATATAGTTGATCTTGGTATGTATAGAATATTCCTATTGCGGTCGACATGACACCAACAAAATAATTAGATCATGTTTTATTTTTATTTTAAAAGTTAAAAAACTCAAATCTGTTAACATCAACCGGTTTACTATATTCCATTTTTGTAGTTCCCTTAATAACAGTCAGAGTATCATCAGATAAACTATCAGAAATTATTTTATAATAGTACAAGCCATCAAAAAAGGAAAAAAAATTACATCATTATCTATGCAAAAAAAATTTTTTTAAATCCAATTTCCATGCAAATAACATTGATGAGATTTTTCTACAATTTTCAAGTCAACAAGTATGTGGTAATAATTCAAAATGAATTTGTTGAAATCTTGTATTTTATCGGTTATTTCTTAATCGAGAAATATTTTATTGACAGCATCTTTGCCATCAACAGGATCAGCCATATTATAAATTCTATAATTTGATTAGAAACATATTATGTTGTGTAAACAAAAACTTTAATAATTTGATCTCGTAAAGCAGAAAAAATGGTATTATATTTTTAATCTATACATGTTTAGAAATCGGAAACACTAGTATTGTACTTTGATTTAACATGATTTTTTAAAGCATAATCAGAAACCATAGTTTTGTATTTTGAATCTACATCGTTTTTTAATGCATATTCAGAAACAGTAGTTTTTTTGTTTTGAATCTAGATCATTTTAAAAGCATAGCCACAAACAATAGATATACATTATTAATCTGCATATTTTTTGTTTGTTTTGCATTATTTATTCGTTTAATATAAACAACAACTGTGTTACTAAATTGTAAATTTGTATCTTCTTATAGAGCATAATCAGCACCAATGGTTTTATATATTGAATCATAATTTCTAAAATTGCATAATCTGCTATATATATATATCTGTGTGTGTGTGTACGAAACTCAAACAATTTAAGAGACATATGATTTTGTAAAATTAAACAAGTGCTAAACTCACTTTGTAAAGAAGAAACTCTCGAATTGCATTTTGAATCTACATATTTTATAAAATCTTCTGCAATATTATAAAAGTTTTTATTTAAAGATTCGATTTAATTGTTTCCCGAATATATCTGTCATTTAATAACATAGAAATAATTTCGTTAAACTTAAATTCTCTCGAAACAATTAAACATAAATGTCCACAGATAACAGAATAAAAATTCTGAATTCTATTATCATTGTAATAAATATGATTGTTTTTTAAATAAGTAGTTAAATTATTAGGGATATTGCCACCAGTTGAATAAAAGTAATAAACATTATTATTTTCTTTAAAATAGCAAACCCAATGATTGCCAGGATTAGTTGAAATATCAAAATTAACCATGGCAGATTAATTTTTTAGCATGTTTTTTGGTCGTTCATCAACCATATTTCTGAAATTTTTAATATTTAATATATTACATATATTTTTCAATATCGATATTGGATAATGGAGCAAAATTATATTTTTGTCCTTCCTCTCTTTTTTTTTTCGCAACTACACGACTACTAGCCTTGTTTTACATTGCTAAATTGTGTTTCTGTTGTTCTTCTAATTCTTTTTAATTCTTTGTTTGTTCAACCTAATTATAAATTGCACTACCTCCTCCAGCTATTGCGCCAAGAGCTCCTAAAGCTGCAAATAAAATTGGTAAAAATCCTCCATAATGTAAACCACTTCCTGTTTTTTCATTGGTAATTTTTTTATCTGTTGGTAATGGTAAAGTTATTTTGAAACTTTTCCCTCTTGTAATTCTTTAAATTTTTCTCAAGTTCATCTATTGTTAAAAAATTATCTATACGCAATTCTCTTAATTGATCAATGGGTATATCGAAAGTAATTATTATTATTTTCATTTATATAAGTAAAAAAATATTAATAGTTTACTCAATTTTAATGCCCCATCCTAATTTTCTTTTGTAAACATTGTTGAGGCAAGAGCTACAGAAGCAATTTTTTCTCCAATGGGAGTATCTTTATTTAACATAATATCTTTTGCATTTATTTTTTAATCTTTATTTGCTTCATGCCTGGATCAAAATATTAATTATCTCTATAAGCAATATAATGATATTTGCAAGCTTCATCTAGTTTATTTACTCCTGCATCTCCCCTTTCTTATCTTTCATTTTATTTTGTAAATGGCCCACAATAATCATAACCTGGCAAATGAATTTCGGGCAAATTTAAATTGTTTGGTGCCCAATTTATCTCACATTTGCCATGGTGTTCAGAATTCCAATATGAGTGCGGAATAATATTTAAAACTCTTATTAGATGAGGAATTCCTTTCCGGTTATTCGCCACAAAGTCAGAAAATTTATTGTTCATCATATTCATAAAGTTTACTTTTTCATTGTGATAATTTTTAGTTCCAGCATTTTCTTCACCGTGAATAACTAATTATCTGTCAATTAATTTTCTAACATTGTCCATCCAAATATCATCTTTTGGCAAAATATTATATATTTTTTATGCCACCTCCCATTTTCAAATCATCATAACTGAAACCCTTCAAACTATATTTTGCTGTCGATTTATCTTTTTGTTTATCTTGATAAATTGGTCAAATTATATCTGTGTATTTCCAAATCTTACTCGAAGCAACATTCATTTTAGGAATATATTCTTGATATACTGCATTTCATGATTTAACCATTTCTGCATCATTTTTATGGTCCTCATTAGTAAATTTATTTTTGTGTGTGTTTTCATTTACAAGAACAATTTTTTTTTTACTTTTTGTTAACAAATCAGTGAAACTCTGTGTTAAATTGTATTATTAATCTTTGAACAATAAAAAATTACCATTAATTTTCACATTTGTATCTCCAATTTCAAAACCGTGGCCAACTCCTCGCAAACCAAATTTATCATCACTAATATTAATATTTTCAGAAATATATTTCCCTAATTTTATAGTTGAAATGTCTGCTATAGGTGGCAATTTTTTTAAATGGAGTAACACCCATTGTTGATTTTGGGAATAATTTTCCTTCAAAAGATGTTTCTTCTGGAGTTTGTGGATAATCTAATTTTTTTGCAGCAACAGGTAATATTGCTGTTGTTATTTTCTTCACTTACTTGTTTTACTTTTTTGCCAATATTTTGTAATGCACGAATTAATGGTAGATCTTTTCTTGTTTTTTTTTTTTTTTTTTTTTTTTTTTTTTCAGATTCTACCTCATGGTTCTCTTTATAATTTCTATACTTCTCAATGAACAATTTCACTCGAGAAACACCCACTGAATCCTTCACTTATAGTTTCTTTCTTATAAATGAGTTATAAAATCATTGAGAGTTTTGAGAGACAAACTTTTCAACCAAACTGATCAAACGAAGGGGAATTTGAATATTTACAATAATAGAATCGAGTTTAATATTCCCGTAGGAGATGGCTTTTCTTTTTCAAAGGATGCTTATGTTTTGGAATAATATCGCCTACTAAAAAGAGCTACAGTTGGAGATGAGGAAAAATACGAAAAATTAGATAGTATTGATGTCTGTTCTAATTTCTTTCCATTTCTGTTTTCCAGATTAGACATTTCAAAACATGAACAGATTATTGAGGCTACTGATAATTCAGGAATAACCTCAATAATTAATGAATATTTTGCTCACCAGGTGAACAAAATTATTTAGAGTCTGCTGGTGTTGATAGTAAATTTCGATTAAAATCTGTTTGTAGTGATAAAATAAATGAAATAATGTATCCATTAAGATATTTGCTTGGCTTTATTTGCGATAATAATGAAATTTATTGGAAAGGTGGTTATAAAATCACTTTTTTTTTTTTTTTTTTTTTTTTTTTTAGAAATTCATGTAATAACAGTTGTTCATTTGTTTATGAAACTAAGAAGGCAGCTGGCACTACAATTGATAAAAATTATGCTGATCTAGGTAAAACTGTTATTGAAATATTAGAAACTTTGTGGCCTTTTGTTGAATACATATATAACACATCAATTGAAATGAGAGGAAAACATATAAAAAACCTAAAATTCATATTGATTTTTAGTTTTGGCAATTTTTAGAAAAAGATGTTCCTGCTGGGACAACTGTTTTTCATTTTGATATAAAAGATCAATTTAATAATTTGCAAATTGACATGCCCGATTTTGTAATTGTGGGTTTCCAAACTAATAGCAAATATCGTGCCGAGCAAAATGTGAATGCATCAATGTTTGATCATTGTAATGTGAGAAATATTCTTGTTAAAAATGGAAGAAATGAAATTTTTCCAATAGACAATTGGAATCTAGATATTGAAAATGATCTTTGTCTTAAAATGTTTTCGGCTTTAATGATTTTAGAAATTCACCAACAAAATTAGATACTGTATACAGAAATAATGAACTTTATTATAAGCCAACTACAAACTATCATGCGATATCAATTATTAGTCATTTTGGGGCGAAGACCTTTATATGTTGTTGACTGCCTATATAGAAAGACAGCAGTAGTTAAAGATAAAACAAATATTAAAATTAGTATAGATTTTAAAAAAGCTATTGAGGCTAGTACAATTTGTAATGTTGTTTTAATCAGCCAACGAAATTTTACTTATGATTATGTAAATAAAAATGTCACTGAAGATATATACATTTTTTATTTCATTAAATGGATAATGTAAACGATTTTACAGAAACAAGATATTCATTCGATATTTTAATACAATTTATTTAAGATATTTGGTTGAGTTGTTTTATAGAATAAAATTTTTTTTTTTAAATCTATGAGAAATATTTTTCTTTCTATTGTGTTTATATGTTCACATTTTTTTATAAATCATTAGAGATCAATTGCAGATCTTGGCGCAGCACAATAATTTAAATAATATTCACCCAAATATCTCACTTTCAAGCATCAATTTTTCAATATCTTCTTCACACATGATTCATCTCGTCAATCTCACCCCCAAAATCAAAATAATTTGACCCAAATCTGTGTTCTCAACTACACACATTTTTTGTTTAAAATACTTTGGTTACTCTTTGAACAGTGGTCCATTTTAAGTGTGAATGAGGCAAAATTTAGTTCAATAAGGCAAATATTTACATTTGTTTTGAAAGCCAAATCAATTAGTCAGAAAAAATATCACAATAAAAGTATGAAAATTCTTGGAATTTCATCAAAAATATGATGAAAATGAGTCTTTAAAGAACCAGACAGAAAGAGTGAACACAGGTTGAAAATTAATTTTGATTTTGACCTTAAATATGATCGATTTTGAGTTGCGCTTTGAAAGATTTGGCGGGAACTAGAAGTTTGCTTGAATTTAGCGTGAAATTGGTTGAATTTTAATTAAATTATTGTGCTGCGCCAAGATCTGCAATATACCTCTACTATAGTAGTTCCATTTTTATATAAATTTAGAATGCCTTGTAAATGTTCACAAACCTTCCGCCATTTCGTATTAATTGAACAACTAAAAATAAACTTGCACTCCCATTTTAGAAATGTACACATGCATAGCGTAACCCAAAATTTTCAACTTAGTCTTGAGTCCTTATTTTCTCATAAATATGTATGGCGTGTTCTTTCCGATTATGATTATAGCTCGAAAGCCTGGATCAAACACATGGCTTTCTGAGCAACAATCAAAAACCTAAAGAACAAATTCTTGGAGAGCACTCGCTGCTGGTGCGCAAAGTCTCATCATATTTTCTTGATATACGAGCCTGTAAATAAAATTTATAAAGATATATCGCATGCAAAGTTATTAATCTTAAACCGAAATTTGTTTTATAAGTGCACGAATATACTATTAGGGTTTACAAATCCCGACTCCGATAACCAGTTATGTTGAGGTCGTCACATAAATACTACAGTAACATATTTAAATTATGGTTTTATGTAATTGAGTATGTGTTCCAAAGAGTGGTGGCTTTAAGAGAGGTGGAGGGGGTTACCGTACCCCCCCTCCAAGAACCCAAGAAAATATGTTTGTAAACAGTATTTGTTGGGCATCGTCCAGCATGGTTATCAATGCAAAAATCCGGGGCGACCCCGCCGGAAATCGAACCCTGTCCGCCTTGGTGGAAGGCGATTATTCTAAACCACTCTAATGCCGCGACCCCCCCCCCCCCAACCACACACCTAAGCATATATTAATTTCCTCACATTGTTATAGCGTCTGCTGGAATTTTAAAATGAAAATACAGAGTTATTAAGAACGACCATTGAACAGTGATTTCCAGCTAAACCTTACTTCAAAGAGCATGTTCATATATGTTGTGCTGTTTTAAAATACGGCACTGTTTTTAATAACACTTGAAATATAAATTTCCAGTTTACTATTTTTTTTTTTAAATCACGTTAGTTTGATTTTATTTTAAATTATTCTGTGCTTCGATAGATACATTTAGAATTCCGTTAGTCTACTGCCGACCCACATTCCAGTGCGATTGTTTCTTTACCGGGCCGATGAGGCAATGCAACGTTGCGAATTCCTTCGCTTGTCGCCATTTGTGGCTTGCCTTCCAATCATTTCCCTGCAGCTGCAGTTATGTTTTTTCCTCAGAGTATCCCTGCTTCTCAAATCGTGGTTTTAATTTTTAAGAAAAAAATTTTTTTTCACGTGATTATTGCTTCCTCCTCTGTATGTTGGTTGTAAGTCGTCTCTTCTGGGCATTAATTGCATCACTTCATATTTACTAATATATGTTTGTTGTTTTTGCAAAGTTCTTGGGTTTAAATAAGTATCGTTATTTTTGTACCACTGTTTTTGGTGTTGATTGTGGCCTTTGCCTTTTGTTTATGCCAAGGAGACTCTGCAGTTCTTTGTTGAATGTGGTATATTTTGTTATTGTTGTATTGTAGTGCATGGGCACAATTTGAGCTTGTATGACATTTTTTCTACTAAAGCATTAATACCAGCAATACAAAATAATGCTTAGAGACCGGAAATTTCCAATTGTTAAACCACTTGTAGGCTAGACCACTATCATCTATATTTTCGAGCCTCAGCTTACTGTTCTTTGGTGGCTGTCCCGAGTGTAGCCTGTTTTACCTCAGACCAGGTGGCACAGGATTCGGTCCTTGCTCCTAGCAGATCCCTTATCGGCTCAGAATTCCCCTGTGCGTGTCTAATAAATTGTGGTCCAACTGCTAACATTACATAAATACACTTGTGTTTGAGGGCTTGCTTTTCCTGCAATTAATTTGCGAAATTTTTCCGTCCCTTGAAATGCTGCCTTACACGATTCCTTCTTAAGTGAGGAAACCACTGTCTGCGTGAGGCTACGCCTTTATCACCATATTGCAGTTTTCACTATTGTTCTATTAACTACTAAAATTTAGAACAACCTCTTTAGTTGTTTTGCTATTTACGTTATTACGCAGTACACGAGCAAATATGATTTATTAATGCTTAACTAATTCAATACTCCAGTAATATAAAATTTTACTGCCTGAAGATTGTCTCTTTGTTGTATAAGCTGAGGTGGGAATGGATTTGATAATATTTATATGCTTGTATAACAATTTGATTTATATAATATTTCTCATTGTATGGAAAATATCCGAATCAAATTTATTTAAGAGCAGATTCCTAGAAAAAAAAGTATATCCTTTACATCGCCGGTATCGTGCGATTATTCGACAAAGGTTTGCACATCGCTCAGTTATCTCTCAAATTGAGATATGTATATAATAGCCACATAAGTGTTAATATTATGGGACTTAATGATCCAAGTAAACTGGGGTTTTTATTATCCTCACTAAGCAAATATGAAAAAGAAGAGCACGGACAAGAAAATGACGATTTGGTATAATTAATCAACTTGTGTAAGGCTGGGTTATGTTGTTCTCAATAGAAAACAGGCTTTCTATCTAAGTGCAACAAATCGTTTTGGAATTGCAGTACTGCCTTGAATTTGTCTATATCTACCTTCGATACATCATAAAAACCACGGGAATAATATTCAAAATCTTTTACTTCTTTGTGGCATTTTAAAAACAAAGTGTGGTTTTATTTAAACAATTGGAGCATAGTTAATGAAAACTGGGAGAGACTTTCTGGGTCAAACACCATTATGCAGTGTTGCAGTTTAATTTTCAGTTGAATAAAGTAACAGAAACATTGCCAATTGTTTCTGAATTGAAAGACTGGCATCCTGCGGCTAATACAAGGGCATTGCTCCTAGCATTTAATGATCTAACATTATTGTGATATTCACACTATTCTTTACTTGGAAGATTCCTTTCAAGCTTGAATGGCCACTGGAATGAGTTGTTAGTAATATTAATTAATCTCTCCAAACCTAAGGACTGTTGGCTACGGAGATGAGGATCATCTACCGCGTTTGATATTACAGGCGCGGTTGCCATTTTCTGTCTTTCGTTTGTCATTAGTTTATAACATCTCTTGTTTCCCCATTCATTCGACTGCCTCCTGCTCGAGTGCGCCAGCGACTTACTCGCTGATTGCTCTACCCTCTGGAGCCATTGTGACGATTGCATCGTCACGAGTTTGATTTTAGTTTCATGTGGCAAAAGTTGGTAGCCCTGTGTGCGCGAACTATGGTTCGCACTAAGCTATTTTCAATTTGAATTTGTATTTTAATATCAACATTATATATATTTTTATTAGGTCTTTATATTGAACACGGTATCGTAATTAATACTGCTTTTATGTCTTTTGTATTAACTTTTTTATTTGTAATTATACTCTGCCCAGCTAAGCGTGACCGTAGATTCTCTTTGCTTTCGAGCTTGTGTTTTGCGTGGTCGCTGCGAGTGGCACACGGGTGAAGGCAGAAGTTCGTCGGCTGTCTGGCCATGTGGTAGCACAGGTGTATATGCTCGCGAAGTCAGGTGGTATACTGAGCGCCATTAAGCGAATGTCAATTGTACCATATGCCTGTCGCTTGAGGCTTCGACGATTGCCGGTTTACGAACGGTGCCAAAGACGTCGTTGTGTTTTGTTGAGTATGAATTTGTTAAATTTTTGCACCGATAGCCTCCGCGAAATTTACAGTAACTTTTGTGTGCTTTCCGCAATGTTAGTCGCAGTACATTGTCTTATCCGTCATGCCACGTTCGTAATTATTACGTGTGCGTGAGTGGACTGCTGGAACAAAGGCACGCAAATTGTGTTTCTGAATAAGCGTGCCAATTAGTTGGAAAATATTCTTCGCTACGCCGGGCGGCGTGCGGTCCACATCTGCCATGCAGACGGTCCCATTTGGATGGAGATGGACAGTAGGCTTTCTAGCATGTCGGGATTGCAGCTGCTAAGAACGGCGTTTATTCTTCATGTATGCCTGGAGTTTGCATACACGGTTTCGTCACTTAACAGAGAATAAGGTACTGCGTCCTCGACAATTTTGCCCCTAGAACAACACGGGCGGTTACGACTGAAAGTTTCCCCGATATTGACCATCTTGGTTCACTCGCGTGGCCTACAACCGGCGACTACATTTTATGTTTGCAAACTGGGTATTTTATAACAATTTTAATGTCAAGTTTTAGCATCAGTGCATGATATATATATATATATATATATATCCCCCCCCCCCCCCCCCTTTACGGTGCCATATATTAACTACCACAAGATTAAGGTTAATGTTCAGCATGTTATCAAATAAAGTTAAAGTATTGTATAAACTATTTTTTCAGTGATTAGAAATAAACAACCCCCAACCGTTACTTGCGCAAATTATCAATTAGTAGTGTTGCTAACCCAGCATACAATTTATTAATATACATTTCATAAAGTAATGAACGCTTTTTCACCAGAGTACAAGTGCTTTAAATTTTATAAAATAAATTTAAATATATTCATTCGGACGAAAAGCAACCAGGGGTTTTGAAGACGAGCGCTGCTTGTCCCTTGATGTGAAGTAACTGTTCTGAAGGGCTAATTGCTAGTGAGGCAGAGTTGACGTGTCTGAGCCCTTAAGGGACAAGGGCGACTCACTGTGGTGGATAAGCGGATAATCCACTCGCATTCCACAATGACGAACCGTGTTCAATCCCCTGCCGGTCACTCCTGGACTTTTACATGTGAAAATCGTGCCTGGCGATGCCGCTGGTCGGCGGCTTTTCTCAGGGATCTTCTATTTCCCACGCCCTTTCATTCCTGCGCTGCTCCATACTCACCTAAGTCACACTCATCGGCTCTCAAGACCTCACTGTTAAGAGCCACCCAAATCTTTTCACTCACTCACTCACGCTCTACCCACTATCTTTGTTTCTGACAACTTCCGGGGGAGTGCGCGGGAGCGGGAGTTGCAGCTCTAGTGTGTATATTTTCTTACACCTTTAATTTAAAAACGAAGTGTAACTAGCCATACATGAGACTTCCGCCTGTAGGGACACACAATTCTAATATAACCATTGGAGGGAAAGAGACACGAAGAGTCAGACCTTATGCCCACAGACCATGGAACCTAGCCGACTGAGCTATAGAGACATCAGACAAGGAAAAAGTCTACATGATATATATATATATATATAATTAAAATATGTCACAATTTTCTTAAATATATTTTTATATTCAGAAAACTTGTTTAACTTAGGCAAAATCAACACATTCTAAACCAGAATCCAGTCAAGCATACTGTTTGAATTACTTTGAATATACACTAACTATATTTTAAAATAAAAATTCTTTAAAAATATTAATTTCATAATTTGTATTTTTATAGTGTAATCGAACGTACAATACAACAGAATTAAATTTTTCAGTTATACGCTTTATACATTTATTAAATATATATCACATCTCATTAAAATATTTAAATTCCAAAATAAAACAACCTAGCTTTGTGAACATTGAGCATGCGATCGTGTTCGTTAGACAGGTGGCTGACCTTTACGAATTGTAAAATCCTTGAGCGATATGACATGTATGATTCGGTGCAACATAATAATTTACATTTATTTTAATTAAAGTTATTTTGATCATCGGCGAATAGTAAATGATGCATACACTTTCCATCTGTTATTTCTAAACGCATTATATTACATTTACAAGACCATGTTCATACACTAATATCTATATAAAAATTTTTATTATGGTCGGTGACATAGGGCACCCTTGTAAAAGACCTTTGGTTGTTTTAAATTTTTGTGTTAATGCATAAACAATTTTTATTTGGCATATGTTATTTTTGTACATTTCTTGTATTATTTTAATAATGAATTTCTCTATATTTGCTATATGTAATGCTTTCCATAGCATTTTTTCTTGGGAAAGTATTGTAAGCTTTTTCTAAATCTATGAAAACTAATCCTATACTTTTTGATTTTTCATTGTAGTCTTCTTTTCCAGAATCTGACGTTATGTGAAAATGTGACCTATACATGATCTAACTGTAGTAAATACACATTGTTTTCTTGAGTCTTAAAATTAATTTCTAATGAATTTTATTATTATTTATTTTAACACAATATGGGGAGGATGCAAATTACATATGCAATCAACTATCAATGGAATATAACCATTTGAGCTTGAAGATCAACTATCAAAAACATAATAGCGAATTACTAATGGTCTGGATGAATTATACATTGAAGAAATACAATTTATAAAGGTAAATAATTTTTGCTATTTGGGTTCAATTTTAGAAAGAGAGGGAAAAACAAACATGGATATCAATAAAATAATGCATAATGGACGGAAACTAATTGGAATGCTCAACTCAATCTTATGGAGTAGGGATGTTATGACTAGAACAACAAGAATTATATTTAATTCCTCATTAAAGAGTATAGTCTTATACGGAGAAGAGACCTGGATAATTAATCAAAAACATATTTAGAAGCTGAAATCATTAGAAATCGATTTCTGAAAAAGATCAGCCAGAATTTCAAGAAAAGAAAAAGAAAGGAATATCGAAATAATAAGGCTATTGAAAGTGGAAGAAGAAATGTATGAAGTTATAGAACGAAGAAGGTTGGAATGGTATGGCCATGTAAGAAGGATGGAAGATACTTGACTACCAAACTTATACAGTAATGGGAAATTGTAGGAAGGAGAAGAAGAGGACGACCCATGACTACCTGGCTCCAAAATGTACAGATAATAGTGAGAAGATATGGTGCAGAAGAAGAAGACCGAAATATCTGGAGAAATATTTTGAGAAGATAATGTCGAGTTCTGTACGAAACAATTGTTTCGAGTTTATTGTTATGTTGGATGAAAACCTCTGTATTGAGGAAAATCTCTCTTAATAAAAAAAAGTTATTTTATATAATGTTTTAAAATCACTAGTGGATTAAGTACAGTACTACATATCAGATAGATAATTTCAATGCAAAATCGAATTATATTTGAAACTATCTAAAATTCCGACTTTACCGAGACAGCTGTGAACCTTAAAAAAAAAAAAAAAAAAAAAAAAACCAACAACAACAACTTAGTAAAATACCTAGATTCGCACACACTACAATTTCGTCACAAGGCATGCATGCTAACGTGTTAGACCACATGAGTGAGATATGAGAGGTGTACATTAAATGTGGTATACAAGTCATCCAAATCAACTGTGCACAATTCTCTGTACTAAAACCTTACTTTTTTATGTATGAAACATATTGTTTTATTTGTTGTAAAAAATTTGCATTTTAATTTTCTTTTAATCAATACGTTTATAGTTTTGCACAAGTCTACAATCACAAAAATTGTCAAGAACTGTCCCGAATTTGATATTATATCAATTAAAAATGGTAAAGTAATACAATTATTATAAATATTATCATATTTAGAATTTTCAAAACTTTTAAAGATATATGGTTTACGCACTGATATGTAATATAACTCGCATTTTCCAGCAGGATTAAAATATAAATCAGACAATTGAACTATGTCCTGTACAATGTCAAAATGCATATAATAATAGTTTTATACTATTTGTGCCGATGTTTTTGCAGCCAACCCACGCCAGTTTACAGTGTAGTAACCATAATTTTTCAAGTCAGTGTTTAAGCACGAGTTTCCGGATTCTATGATTTTTATAGACTTAGGTGAATATTATTCATGAACCAAGAGGCAAGGGGGGGGGGGGGGGCTCTCCAATTTTACTTCCCTGCGCGACTTCCCCCCTTTTCTTTCATCTCCCCTCTACCTCCCTATCGACCCATCCGGCACACATCCCGTTTCAACCTGAAAGCATATGTATATGCCCAGGTTCGTCTATGTGAACCATTGTATTTTTCGATATTTATGAGTACTGCACCCATTCATATATATGTAATGTAGCATTTGTGTATTCATTTTAGATAACCTTTCAGTTTAATAAAAAACAAGTACATGCAGACAATATTAGGGAAATTATTCTTTTATAAAGTATTTATGGGAAAATAATTTTTTTAAATCGCTACAAGATTTTACACAAAAAATTATTCTATGCATAGATATATAAAAAATAAATCCATAACACAAAAAATGTGAGTTAATGTTCTTAAAAAATATATTGTTATTCGAAAATACGTTTATAGAACTTATAAAATCATCAAAATATTTAATTTTTTTCTTAATGTACACATCGCGCTATCTCAGAAGGCGGTTGTGTGCTAAGCTAAGTAGTTCACCAATAATGGTAAGGATTAGCACCATGCAAAAGCTACACCAATCGCAAGATTGTAGTGATATCCATAATTTCGAGCATCTTTCTATGCCACTCCGCCATTTTCTAGTTGGCCATCCATCGCATAATTAATGCACTGCATACTTGACTCCTCTTTAACAGATCTGTAAATTGCTGGACCTATATTGGGTTTGTTGATGGCGAAACGAGTGTCAGTAGCCCCGGGAATAAATGTCGCTTGGCATCAGCAGCATCGGCAAATGGGTGCTGGTTCCTCTATGCAACAAGAGACACATCCATCAAGGAGCATGACACTATCAATAGTGGATACTGACATGAGAGCCTGGTGCCGGTAGTGCACAATGGCGTATGATCATCTAGGTGGAGGTTTTGCTGGACCCAGGATCCTGGAAGCGGTCAGCCGGTTCATGCCCCACCAAAGACAGATACACAGCACAGTACAGAGCATTGTAGGTATAGGCTGTTCACGATAAAGTGAGCACATTTTAAGGCCCTCGCAACAAGCATTAACTGCTAATAAATATATCTTATTGCAGCCACAGGCATAACATTTTGATGGGGGTGAATTGTATACACTGTGCTTATTGGTCACATCGCAATGTTTATATTAAAAAGCAGCAGGAAAATGGAAATTGGATGAAAGGAAAAATTTATAACGGCCTAAAAAAGTGCTCACTTTATCGTGAACAGCCTATAGCATGAGGCAGACTCTTCTGGGTCGGGGCGATGCTTTGGTCTGCGGAACAGGGTAGCTGATTTTACACCATCAATGGGAACACAACGGAGGCCAATGGTGAATGGCAGTCCACTTGAATCTGTGATCAAACATACCGCTGCCATTGCAGGTCTCTGTGTGGGTGTGCAAGTAACCATCATCTGCAATGAAACTTTATTCCATGCTACCGTAGTTTGGCTTGAAACATGCGTAAATGCTCGTAAGACAGAAATTCGACGTGGTGACGATCGAACATCCAAATTTTTCCTTATTATATACTGTGAATTTTTGTCAGGTGTGCCACAACACAAAAACTAATTCCACTTGCATCTTGTGTTGATTCGAGTGACTTCATGTCTATTTGTAGACTGCCGATTCCTGGTCCAAGGACGAGACACACCATTTGCACAGCAGTTGTGCATTCCTCCATGTGTTTGTCCCATTATGACCTGACCTGTTGCAGACATGTTGCTGCTGGTCATCGTAAAAATTACTTAGCTTGGCAGATGTCAGCCTTATTCGAAATGCACATGGATTTCTCCTCATCGTCATTGCACAGAATGCGAGACCACTTTTTTCTGCCATAGGACCCGCTACGTAAATCAGTACTCGCAGGTACTGCAATGGCAAGATACCTGATGACAAGATCTTCGACTACGTGTTTTGGGACGACCTGAAATACTAACTCTAGGACAGACTATCACTGCTGGTCGTTTAAAAATATGTTGGAAATTACTCGCACACAAATGAGATTATTTTTATTGTCAAATAAATGAAGGAGGGAGGCTTCATACGATGAGTCTTTTGCTAATGACTTCTGAAGTGCTTTCAGGCACCAGACACAACAAACGCCAGTACAATGTCAAGACTTCTGGGATAAAATACCTGTTTCAAGCCGAACTCGTAGAAATGATATAATATGCATGTGTAAATTTGGGCTACCAATACATGTTGACTGTTATCGTTGTGTGTACCAAATTCGCTTGTACCAGGCTTGACAAGTAGAAAAAAGTGGTTGATGTCACGAATTCGATGGTGGGTATATTGTGCGAATGACGTCCCAAACAATTTACTAAAACACACCAATACAATGAATTTTACTTTGTGAAACTCAATGCCCTGATAAGGAAACAAATTTTTACTATCATTCGGTGTACAGCAATATCAAAACATCTATAATAGAGAGATCCAACAAGATTCTGAAGAGCAAGATGTGGAGGCATTTCGTTGCGAGTGGCAACTACAAGTGGTTGGAGCCACTACCGAAACTCGTTACTGAAATAAATTATACTGTTCACTCCACAACTCACATGAAGCCAAAATATGTAAAGGACGACTTCTTGCATCGAACATTTTTGTCCGACCCCAATAGGAGGGACCCACACAAGTCTAAACCCAATGTCGGCCACCTGGTGTGCAACTCCATACACAAAGGCTTGTATGAGAAATGTTTCACACCGCAATGTATCTGTGACCACTTTTGTGTGAGATGTATAAGAAAATATGCACCAAGGATAGACAATCTCAAAGATCTGAATCACATATCAATCCATGGCGGTTAGTATTCAGAGGAAATCCAGCCTACAATGTTTCCAGATGTGTATTCCATCAAGGTGTAAAAACATTGTAAAAGATTGGTGTATTAAAGTGGCTGGCTTTCCGGCATCCAACAACAATCCCTGGATCACCAAAGTAGACATCGAGAATTGAACTCGCTGTGAAAGAAAATGATTACTTTATTTGTCTATACATATATTATATTTATTTATTCAATGGTGTATGTTTACTCATATTTTTGTTATTGCATTTTCCCAAATTAAATTCAAATATAAAATACGTTTATTTATTTTTACCCATTATAGAATAGTATCTGCTATGTAATACATTGAATTTATCCAGCTGCATTGTGAAACTTATATATATATATACATAACCTCTGTTGAATCTTAGGAGAAAGATTATATATATATATATTCTATTAAACTTTTAGGATTTTAGGGTAAAAAGTAATATCTTGGGGAATAAAAACGTGTTTTTGAAATCTAACAATGGCATTTTGTTGGTAAAACAGGGGGAGTTCAAAATGCCGCATGGCCATTGATTGTGTCCTGTCCTTGTACTTTTGGTTTCGTTTAACATAAAATATTTGAGATCAGAAAAATTGACTTATTTTAATTAAAATATATTTAAGATAACCACTTAATATAAAATGTTAAATTATCCTCCCTCATATAAACGACTACAATTGTATATATATCGCGAGAACATAGTTGGCAATAGCCCGTGCCTGACGATGCAAGGTGCAGTACGAAGCTTCATTACACCAAACCATTTTTTAGGTTAAATTAAAATAATAAGTCGATAGAGGCGGGAGTCTCATGAATGGTAAATTATACTTTGTCGCTAGTAGGATATAGGAAAGTCTGGCACAAGGGCGTGAGGCGTCGGATTCGGATTCGCCCGGCTGCCATCTTGTTACATCACCGTCAGGGTTTTTTTTTTTTTTTTTTTTTTTTTTCAATTTCCCACAAAATGTACCTTTTTCCCCTAAAATCAACCAAAATACCCTAAAAATTACCCTTTTCTCCCTAAAAATTTCCCTTTTTTCCCTCAAATAAAGTTAGAAGCCCCCAAAAACGATAGAAGGGCCCCCCATGCAAAAGCAAGCCCCTGAAATCCAATTTTCGCCAATTTAATTAATTTAAGGTCCTTCCTTCGGACATACAAAGCAGTGGCGGCCATATTGGTTCTTGTAGGCATACCCTATCCCAAATCGATACAAGGTATATAGGATAGGATTCAGACCTAAGCATGAGCCATCTTGCATCCTAATTGTACGCAGATGATCTTGAACCCTGGACATTACCCGTGACCTTGACGTTTGTCCTATTACCATGAAAATGCAAAATAAAAAAAATCCAAAAAACCCAAAATAATGAAAAAATCTGAAAAAAATTATTACTAAAATCAAATGATTAAAAGTTATTAAAAAACTTCTAAAACACAATTAAAAAAATGTACAAATTGGTATTATTTAAACTTACACTTCCCAAAACCACCATTAATCATTTTCGTTCCATCCCCAGCAGACGACTGCCATCTTGATTTTTCATTCGTCATTTGTTTATACATTACTGGATACTACTATCTTGATAGGTGGCCGCCATCTTGGTAGGTAACCACCATCTTGGTATACATCACTTGTCTGCCATTTTGGGAGCCAATGCCCATTAGTAATTGAACTTTAACCTGTGACCCATGACCCTTGTCCCCTAACCTTGACCCCATGACCTCGAAAACAAATAATTGAAAAAAATACATTAAAGTCAGCAAGCATAATAGATTAAAGACTACCACCATATTAGATGCAGACTACCTCGACCTTGGCCCCATGACCTTGAACTACCTTGAAAACAAAAACAAGAGAAAAAATACATAAAAGTCAGCAAGCATAATACATTACTGACTACCACAACCATATTAGAAGCAGACTATCTTGACCTAGAAACCATGGGCTTGAATGACCTTGAAACTAAACTCGAGAAAAATACATAAAGGCCAGCAAGCATAATACATTAAAGACTACCACCGCCATATTAGATGCAAACTACCTCAAATTTTACCCCGTGACCTTGAATGACCTTGAAAACAAACACTGATTAAAAATAAAACAATTTCGTTTATTCATTGAAAACACATATATTTCTTATGTGCATCAGACTATAGACACAAAAACAGAATCTCTATGATTCCCATACTTTCATGTACGGTATTTCCAGCAATAAACTTACTTTTCATGTAGTGAATATAATCTGCTTATATGCAGCTCAAAAAAAATCTACGTTAACAAGCCGTCCAACCAGAGCCCTTTTCCATATATTCTTGTTCTTCATGACAAAGTTTTCTTTCAAGGCCTCTACAGACTCTGGAATGCTATCAACATTGTACAATGTTGGATTGTCAGTCTTGAATGCCCGTCGGCTGATTCCTTCATCGAGAGGTTGAGGCTTTTCATAGGTACACTGAAGCAAAACATTATACACTATGGGACCTTCTTCAACTTCCTCAGTTAATTGGTTCATTATCCTTTGCTTAATGTGGTCGACGTATGTACACTTCTCGTCACAAAAAATGAGTGATCTGGTGTAGCTGAAAATATTTCTAAGTCCCACTTCGGGTATGTTAGGCAGGCTGCCCCCTCCAAAGTCACAGGCGCGTGCCACGGTGTGGGCGTGGCTAACTGCTGCAGGAAACATGGCTTTGGAGGAAAAATAATACAAAACACGAATAATAGTTCTGTGAGCTCTGTTTTGTTCGAATATATTCAAACACATTAAATGTAATGCAGCTAAATTTAATTAGTGGCGAGACCTTCGTAATTATGAAATAGCCTGTATCAGATCTGAGAAACAAATAGTAAATTATACATTTGAACAGGCCACACTGGACCAATGGAAAAAATTACTTCCAAATCATGCATATTTGTAAATATGAAAGTAGGTGTTATGTTATAATTACCCTTGCCAACACACGCGAGATCTTTGAAAACATAAAGTGATAATCACTAAAAACATTAAATAGTACAAAATATGGAATAGTGTTTTCATATGTATGATAATTATAAACCATGAAATGTTTCAAAATGAATGACCTGTAGTCTAGACTCCACAGTCCAATGAATAGCCTATCAACTACTGCATATTAATTGTTTGTTTTTCCAGTAAGTGGCCAATATTACTCTAAAACATACAGCACGTGATCCCAAACGTCTTTCCTTGCCAGTTTCATATTTACTTCGCACATTCCTGAGTGAGCCTTGTTAACTGCAATCCAATGAAAAGGTAGCTTAGTTCTATAAGTGTATAAAGTTTAGTTTGTCCTAAAAATAATCCCCGCAGATTTCCTGTACCTGTTTTGTTCCGTTCATAAAGTAAAGGCCTATTTACACGCACCGACAAATGTTAACCAAATTCGGATTAGAGTCAATAGTTATTGATTATTAAAGTGTTATAACACGAATTTACTACAGTATTATCTGCGGAGTGACTATAGTCATATAAAAGATCTACGGCTATTTAAAAAAATTCAAAATATTCACCTCTTAAAACATAATAACATATAGAAAAAATGCAGAGGCTA
This sequence comes from Dryococelus australis, assembly GCA_029891345.1. Classification (NCBI taxonomy): domain Eukaryota; kingdom Metazoa; phylum Arthropoda; class Insecta; order Phasmatodea; family Phasmatidae; genus Dryococelus; species Dryococelus australis. The sequence continues at coordinate 229,324,492 of CM057009.1, read as the reverse complement.
CTAAATATATTTCGAAGGAAACTATTCGCAGTAATGTGAGAACTCCTCGATGCCTGTTGCATTTTTTGTATGGACGTATGCACCCAAATGTCAATAAAGTATTAAGCGTAAAAGAGTTTTTATTTTCATTTATACACGAACTGATATATAAATAAAATTGCTTGCATGTTTCATGTGTGTGTTATAGCACGATTACGAAAAGTGTTAAGAGCTCACTTAGGCGCGAACAGCCTATAGTACCGTTACATCTAAGCTGGACAGTTTAACTCGACGTGTTTTGTTATTATGTGGTTTCTTACCGAACTGCCTCCATTGGCGATTCGTGCTAGTAATTGTAAGTAACCCAATTTGAAATACTTGGTGGCTGGCAGACACCACACCGACCAGGCACCTAACTGATTGGTGGATACATGTGTAAGTGTGCTTTCTAGCAAGTGGCCTATCAATGTTTCGCACCATGTTATGCGAATGCTAGCCATTGTGGCGTACACAACTACCATTTGTTTGATAATATTTCACATTGTGATCACAAACACACACACATACAGACACACACACAGATATATATATCGTTGTCAGTCCCCACAACTACAAAATAAGCAAAATATATACCAATTTGATACTTGCGTTATCTTTGACTGTCTTACACACGAAACATTCACGCATATACATATTTTCTAAGTGAATGTTTCTTTTAAGAATTACTTTCCTTGCGGGATAGGTATTGCAGTTTCTAAGTTTGAGTTCAAATTGGTTGACCAAAAACCGAAAATTTAACGGTTGGAAGACCGAATTCAGTGTCTGTAAGAAATACGTACACAAATAGAGATAGAGAATGGCATTATATTTTAACACATCTTCCAACATCTGATTTTGAAGTCTCCGCACTTTGACCTCATACCTACCAAACTCGTAGAGGTTATAGTGACGTAAAGGGTTGGGAGAGTAGAGGTACGTTTTAAAGATTAGTGATATGACATGCAGTCAAATGAAAAGTTACTGAGGTAGAGTTCCAAAATGTCGTTCAGTAAAGTCCATCCTGATCCCCGCAAGTTCCATTTCGCAGTAGTTGTTTAACAATATTGAATGATTTATCATCAATTTGTTCTGCTTTCTAACCCTTTCTTCTCTGTTTATTAGGATTGGTAGCTCAAGCCAGAAAATGAATAATTTCACAATAACAATTTAATTTGTATTGTTGTGAGTAGTATACAAAAATTATTTTGGCGTAAAGGGATGGGAGATAGGAGTGGAGGAACCGCCCGCCGCCATGTTGGAATTTCCCTTTTTTCCTTTTTTTACATCAATATTCCCATATTCTCCTCAAAATCGTCTAAATGTCCCTAAAAATTTAGATTATCAGTAAAAAAAAGTCCCTTTTTCATCTAAAAAATTCCCGTTTTCCTAGGCAGATCAGTGACCCTGGGCAGAGCAGTGAGACGGATCAACGAGCACTGTGACCAAGATCAGAGACCCCAGGGTCAGGAGAACAGTACAAGGACCTTCGCCCTTGACCTTTGACATTTGACCCAAAAAATCTAAGACAAATTTTTTTATTCGAAAAATGTATATTATTAAAAGTACTAAAAAATTATTTCAAAACATTAAAAAAAATGTCTTAAAAATTGTTGAAAATGTATCATCAAAAATCTTTTAAAAATTTATTTATAAAACTTAAAAAAAATTAACTGAGAAATGTGTTATTAAAAATGTATTCAAAAATTGCTTTGAAAATCTATAAAATATTATTATTAAAAATTAATTAAATAATTATTACAAATCGTTAAAAATGTATTAAAAAATGAACTTTCCAGAGGTCACCTCTCATCCATAAACATCCACCATCTTGGTAGGTGCAAGGAACGACCATCTTGGTATGTGGCCACCATGTTGATAGGCGACCGCCATCTTGGTAGGCAGCCACCATCTTGGTAGGCGACCACCATATAGGTAGGTGACCACCATCGTGGTAGATATCACCTGTCCGCCATATTTGATGCAGGTAACAATGACCTCAAACCCATGTCCTTGAATGACCTTGGAAACAAAAACTCTAGAAAAATACATAAAGTCAAAAAGCATAATTGATTACAAACTACCACTGTCATGCTGGATGTAGTGCCCTCGTCCTTGACCCCATGACCTTGATTGATCTTGAAAACCAAATCTCGAGAAGATATACATAAAAGTCAACAAGTATAATACAACTAACTACTACCACCATATAAATGCAGGTGAATGGACTGTGACCCCGTGATCTTAAATTACCTTGAAACAAAAAACTAGAGAAAAATACATAAAAGTCAGCAAGTACATTACAATACTACCTACTACCACCATATTAGATGCAGACTACATTGACCTTGACATTAGGACCATGAATGGCCTTGAAAACAAAAACTCGGAATAAAATACATTAATGTCATCAAGCATATTACATTACAGACTACTGCCATCATATAAGGTGCAGACTACCTTAACCTTGGAAACAAAAACTCGATAAAAATCACAAAAGTCTACAAGCACACTACAATACTAACAACTACTGCCATAATAGGTGCAGACTATGTTGACCTTAACTCCATGATCTTGAATGACCTTGGAAAAACACTTAGTAAAATACATTAAGATCAGCAAGCATAATACATTTCCCACTACGGCCGCCATATTGGATGCAGGTAACCTCAACCTTGACCCCATTACATTGAATGATCTTGAAAATTTTTTTGACGAGAACTACATGAAAGTCAACAAGCATATTATATTAATAACTACTATGACCATATTATATGTTGGTGAAATTAACTTTGACCTCATGAATGTGAATGACCTTAAAATCAAAAACTCTAGAAACAACACATAAAAGTCAACAAAAATATTACATTAGTATCAATTACCGCCTATTAGATGCAGGTGACCTGAACCATGGCCCCATCACCTTGAATGACTTTAAGAACGAAAACTAGAGAAAAATATGTAAAAGTCAGCAAGTGTGTTACATTGCCAACTACTACCATCATTTTAGATACAGACAACGTTGAACTTGGTTCCATAATTTTGAATAACATTGAAAACAAAAATTCGAGAAAAAATTCATGCTTTAGAATTCTTGTATGTATATGTTGTAAGTTTTTAATTAAAAAAAGTAACTACACCTGTTGATAAAATAATTTTTTTCTAAGTGTTGTGCCTACAAATTTTTTCATAACACTACTATTCTGAATCATAAATTGCTTGCCTATAGTATGGTAAATCGAGGGAAAAATTTGTATAAGATGTTTTGCTACGCTTTACATTATTAGAATTTACTTGTATTGTTTCACATGTTTTGCTATGCAGTGTGTAAATATGTGCACTAATTATATATGTTTTCCAGCTAACATTAATGCTATGTCTACATTATTAATATTATTCGTACCAATTGTGGCAGGTTTTTTTGCTGAAGTCTTCAGCATGGAGGGCGGCCGTGTCGACGTGGGAACTTCGGGAGGCTTCCAACTTCCTTTGCCTTCTACGGTCTCTAGGGTAAGTGCAATACTGCCGCCAGGGTTATTTTGTGGTTTGGTTTCAAATATTTTTCGACACGTAACAGCGGATTGAGGCACGAAAGGACCTCTATTCACAAGCCACTCCGGGAAGAAGAAACCTGCAACAAATGTGGGATGAAGATTGCGCGGAAAGACAATATGTAATGCCACCTGAGAAGCTGTAATGGAGTTGTGCGGCAGAAAGCAGCAGGCACCTGTAAATTCTGCAATGCTCAATTTTCCAACATAGCAGATGATCGAAGACAAGAAAAGGGGTGCAAGTTTAACCCGAAGACATACACATGTGAAGACTGCAGCAAAGATTTCATGAGGGCGGACATATGAAAGACCCACTCTAAGATGTCTACCGGCCCAGCACCTCCACCTGCGAAGTAGGCCAAGCGTAATGTTTCCACACAGCAGCCGCCAGCACCTACACCAGCACCTCGTCCGAGAATCGTCGTGTGAACTAGCACAACAAATGAGTTCGTGTTCGTGGATTTGGAGACTGCCTTCAGAGGGGTAGTGAAGACCATCATTGTAAAAAAAAAAACCTTGAGCCGGGCAATATACAACTGTAGCTACCTGGCGAGCATGAAAGACGAGATCATCGGGCAATTGAAGTAAATAATCGAAGAAAAGGGTAGCCATTAAATTAAATTAATTTTTGGAATGCGACTATGGGAAGCCTGAGGCTTGTGATCACGAGACCGACAACAGGGAATTCAAGACCTAATATGTACCAGTAAACAGTGTCAGCGTGTTATAGAATGCAGAGACCACCAGCATTGGAAATATTTATCAGGAGGAAGATGAGTATCAGGGTAGGGAAATAGATGGGCCCTCACCTCTGCGAAAGGCTTGCAACTACGAATCAAAAAACTGGATCCCCTCCAAGCATTATCTAACAACGAGCTGCCTGCAGCATTCAAGAGAAAAGAAGCCATCATCAAATCACAAAACACCAGGGACCATATCTGCGTCAAGTGGTCGATTTTGGCATGGTAGTTTGAAAGTTTGAACCCCGAACAAGTCAACCACCACTACAAAGCCCTGGAGACCAAGATCAACTTCAATGTTATCGAGTTCCCCACACCTCTCCACCAAATTAACGTCTTCAAGAAGAACAACCCTGCCGTATCAGTTAACGTATTCTCGCTCACTGACGCAGAGAAAGTCGTACCCGTACGAGTGGTAAAATAAGATAAAGACAATCATTTTGACCTGTTGCTGATAACATCCGAGGAAGATGGGAATTCGCACAACACCTGCATAGAGAATGTTCAAGACTGGTGCTCTTGCAGGTGACAGCCCACAAGGAGAAAGTACAAATATGTACTACTACGAACTACCATGAATTACAGGTCTTGACGGTGCTCAAAGCCTTGAAGAACACAAGAAGTATTGCAGTCATCACACTACAGCAAGAATCGAGATGCCGAGCCACGACGAGGAGGGAAGAAGACCAACCCTCAAGTTCAAGAATTATTAGAATGGAGACAAGATGTCCATTGTGATCTATACAGATTTCGAAGCAATGCTCAATACAGAATGTACATGCCAGTCAGAACCGGGCTGCTCGAATACATGTGCACAACAAAAACCCAAGGCTTACAGTTTTTGCATTTATGTACACATTGACAATAGTAATATTCCTGCTTCAAAAACATGAAGTCTGTCAAATCGACTGGTAGTATACACTAGAGAAGATGGGGAGAAAGTATTTATCGAGACGATAGTTGACATTGGACATAAGGTAAAGGACATATATGAAGTAACTCAGACGATGGAACCCCTAACGAAACTGCAACTGTTACATCATTTGACTGCCGGAAGTGCTGCTACTGATCCACAGCATTCACAGATGGCAGCCACTGTCACTTCACAGGGCGATACATTTGACCTGCATGTAACAACTGTAATTTGCTCCATCGTCGTCCAAAAAGATTATTTGTATTGTTTCACAATTTGGCCTATGATGAAAGTAAAATTCATAATCAAGCAGCTAGACTACAACGATAATGAAATCTTCATAATCCTGCAAACCGAGGAAAAAATAATAAAATTTTCAGAATCTCTGGGGGAAAAGTTTTCACTAAAGTTTATCGACAACTTCCCCTTCATGTCTACAAGCCTCGCCGCGCTCGTCGAATACCTGCCAAGAGGCCAATTAAAAACACAGGAAAATTCTTCAGCCCAGATTAGATGTAGCTTGTAACCAGAAAGGGCATGTTTCCCTGTGATTATGTAGACAACATCGAGAGACTGGAAGAGATGCAGCTACCATCGAAAGAAGAATTCCACAACAAGCTCACCGACTCCGACATAGCAGACGAGGGTCATCTTCATGCAAAAAATCTATGGCGGAAATTCAACTGCAGGACTCTGGAAAATTATTCTGATGTATACTTGAAAACTGATGTATTATTGTTATCAGATGTGTTTGAGAATTTTGGGACCCCTTGTCTCAAGATCTATGGTCTCGAATTTGTCCTCTATCTGAGTGCACCGGCCCTATCCTTTGAAGATATGCTCAAATTTACAAAAGTTAATTTAGAGTTACGTGTATTATTATGATATGCATTTATTCATCGAGAAGGCAATAAGGGGAGGTGTGGCACAATGTCTCAAGCATCATTGTGTTGCAAACAACAAGTACATCCCAACCACATATGATGACACCAAGGAACCGACATACCTCCAGAATGTGGACGCAAATAATCTGTACGTGATTTTCGATGGATATATGGCGATATCGACGTCATGGGTGTACCCGACGACAGCATCACAGGCTACATGCTGGAGTTGGATATGCAGTACTCCACTGCTCTGCATGAAGCACACAAGGATCTGCCATTTCTGCCTTCGAACTAGTTTCCCTCAGGCTCGAAGCATCCTAAGTATGTGACTACTCTGGAAGATAAGAAAAATTATATTATACATTATAGAAATTTGAAGCAGGCCCTTGGACATGGGCTGAAAATTACTATAATATATAGGTTAGTTCAATTTGAATAAGAGTCATGGCTCAAACCACATATTGATTTGAATACTGAAAAACAACAGGCAGCAAACAAGAGTTTTGAAAAAAAATCTATATAAATTAATGGGCAATGCTATGTTTGGTAAATTAATGGAAAATAAGAGAAAGCATCAAAACATGGAACTGGTTTGCACAGAACGAAGAGGCAAGAAATAAATAGCGTGCTAGAACGTCTGGCGCAGACAGTAGCTTGCTTCTTGAACGCTGACCCCGGCCTGATCGAGTGAGCGTGTACATGTTTGCTCTGTAACTAGGCTAAACAATACTATAGGTCATTTAGAAAAATTTCGGTCATTATCGTACGAATATACGTGCAACTGAGCGTGCAGTGTCGTTTCCTTTCGAAATATTTTCCGCCTATAAATATTAGAAGTAATTTACCTGCATTATGTTCAGTTCATGACATAGCAAATTCATGTTTTCGGCTATACTTTTAAGCTGGTTTCTTCAGGTACATAGTTTTTATTCCTTTTAATAAAATATTCTTTAAAGTGAACGCATTTAGGCAGACAGAACCGTTTAAAACGTAGCGGCAATATTAATATACGTAAAAACACTTGACTTAAGCATATTAGTGCAAATTTGTTGTTACGACGACATTACTTATGAAGACGTAACAACTATAATCCGATAGTGAACGTTAATCATTCCTGGGGCTGTGGTGGTGTAGTGGTTAGACAATTCTCCTCCCACCATGGAGAACCGGGTTCGATTCCCAACGAAGTCACCTCCGGATTTTCGTATGTGGGAATCGTGCAGGACGATGCCGCTAGTCGGTGGGTTTTCTCACTGATCTCCATTTTCCCCCACCCTTGCATTCCGGAGCTGCTCCGCACTCATCTCGCTTTACCCTCAAGGGCTCTCAAGACCTCGGTGTTAAAGCCGCCCAAATCTCTTCAATCGCTAATTAAGAATTCCGCCTACCAGGACGTATTTTGTCCAGAAGGGCGAGACGCTGAGGACGACCCAGGCACGCTCATCACATGCGTCATCGTCTCTATGTGCAAGGTACTGAACAAGTGTGCAGCCTTTCCTTCAGAAACGTACCTCTGAGATAACTTTAAAATTAGGCCTATTTTTTAACATATTTGCTACATTTTCTTATTACCCAACAATAAAGTAAAAATAAATTAAGCATCTAGTATCTTGTCGTGCATTTACATCGTAATCCTATATACATAAACAGAGCTTTCACTCATGCACTAAAATAGTAATGCTGAATATCCATTTACATTTGGACTGCTTCGTTTGGCGTGATCAGTGTGAATGTGAACTGAACCAGGTTTTAGGGTGAAATCATCCAACGGAAACCTTGGAGTAAGTGAAGAGATTTGGACGCCTCTTAACAGCGAGGTCTTGAGAGCCGATGAGGGTGATTGATTTGAGTATGGAGCGGCGCCGGAATGAAGGGGCGGGGGAAACGGGAGATATCCGAGAAAACCCGCCGACCAACGACATCGTCCGGCGCTATTCCCACTTGTGAAAATCCGGTGACCCGGCCGGGGATTGAACCTGGTTCGCCTTGGTGGAAGGCAGGGAACCTTGGGAAATGCTTTAAGTAACGAGTACAGATAATCGTGCAGTTAGTGTTTTCTACCCGCTGCATCGCCCGTCCGTGTCCATCGCATTACTGAGGGACGAGCGAGCTCAACAGGGCCACGATGTCTGGCGCGAGCAGTAGTGAGAGCTGCAAGCAGTTGCAACCACACACAGCCAGGCGGACTCTGAAGTGGTTGAATGAGGAAACCACATAACTGCCTGTTCGTTTTGTTTTAGCACTAGGCATGCCTTGTTAAGAAAAAAATTGACTTCATTTTTTGTTCGGGAAAAAATATCATTGAAAAGCAAGGTTAGGGTGTAAACATGATGAAATTGTTTTTAATAATGTTTTATTCGTAGTTACACTTATCGATTAGATGAACATAACATAGTTTGACTAAATGTAATACACTGCAAATACATTATATTATTTCCTATATAATTTTCGATGTCATATGTTTTGTTTTTTGCAAGTTTGTTATTTGTTTTTATTTGCTCACCAAACATTTAATTGTAGGGCTGAAAGTATTAACACTGACAAGGTAACTGAGCCTGTGTTACAGACCACAAGATTAACTGAAGCTGAGTATTTGAGAGTTTTATAAGAAAAAAAGTTTCCCACAAGACTCGCGGTTCTGAACATAATAATAATTAGGTCGGCAAGTTGAAAAAAGATAGGGAAATTTGTAAGGCATGTACAGAACCTGTATTTCACGTCATACCTAAGTGGCATCTGCAAGTAATATATGATATTCGTTGGCAACAAAATTAACATTACCTGAGAACAGAGATGGAAAATGTATGTAATTCTTTAAACAATCAATGTAGATGTGAAATACTGTATGTAGGTGAAACACAGACTTAAGTTGACACCAGTTACATGAGAGAGACATAAGCGGCGCTTAACAATTAAGGTCTTCAGGGCTGATAGTGGCGAAGAGAGGTACAGATCGAGCAGCGACAGAAAACTGAGTATCGGGAATACCCCAATACCCAATGGCCAACAGCAACGCCCGCCATGTTTCCTGCACGTGAAAATCCGGATGTGACCTCGGTTTGTCGTGGTGCGAAACAAGTAGTCTGACAGTTACAACACCACAGCACCTACAAGCGATTAAAAACTTTAAAAATACACATCCCTTTTTTTGGCGAGCTGGTAATCCCAGAGTAATAAATTTTCCTATCCTATTGTTAAACCGGCAAGCGAAACGTGAGGCTCCATATTAAAGTTATTTAACTTGTATTTTAGTACTTCGTTAAGTCAGCAAGAATGGCAAATAATCTTGCTTCCTTGAATACCTCTATGTCAAATGTTGTAATGCCATTTTATATCAAATGTTTGAACGCAGATGGTGCAAGCTAACCTGGTTGAAATTTTGGGCTGATATGCATGTTAAAAATGTTTTAAGTTCACTTACAGCGCGCGAAAGCATGAAAATGGACGTGGAATTCCCTAATATAGCCATGGTAGTCAAATATACAAATTTCTCCTGAGCATAACAACTGTGTTAAGCGAGCGCGGAGGTGGCAATTCAGGTCGGAAATGCATGCAGCAGCGAAACAAACCCTGCAGCTCACATCATTATGTTTGGGATATAGTATCGTAGAAGGCCACAGACAGTTCCTTCAACCCCCGCTCTCCAGATTCCTAGAGGGCTGTGCTTTGTAAAAGTTGTCGTATAAAGCGAATAAAATGTGCACATTTTGGACGAGTAAGTGAACTAGCGTATAAATATTTTTTTAATCTGGTACTTGGATTTGTCAATGCTGTAAGAAAGCAAGTAAAATGCCCTCGAGCCTCTTAGTTTTACAATATATTTCATTGCAAACTGACTGATGATCAAAATATTTAATACAGTTTTTAACAAACAGCTATCATATTTTTCTGCATGGGCAATTGTATAGAGCAAAATACATATTTTGATTCATTGAGTCAATATTTTAATGATTGATAATATGCACGCAATTAAACCCTAAGAGTCAGTATATTTGCGCATATGGGTACCCAATATATAAATAATAAAAAGAAAGTTATGCTGAATTGCTTTGATAATGCCTGTATTATTTTATGCTAAACCACATTTAACGTACCAATATCAGTCCAGGAACTATTTCTTTCAGATATTTCGTACCTTGGTTACATGGTTCTGTTGTTATAGAATAGTAATCAAAACTTTCATGTCATAGCCATGTTAAAAATAAGTGACGGACCCACGTGAAACATATAAGTTATTTGGTCAGTGTTTGCCAAATTAGGTAGTAAAAGGTTTATTGTTTCCCGACATTTGGCAAAGTATATTTTCTTCTTGTAGAAGTACCTTACAATATTGCAGACTAAAGAGACAATGTATCAGCATGTCTAATACATGTAGGTGATACGTTCAACACAACAAATTTGGTTGAAATTGGTCAAAAAGTATCCTACATGCTGTATTCCAGATTAACCTAAAATATGTATATAGTCACCATGTCAAAATTAAGTTTCTTACACATTTAAATCGCATATGTTTTCGTGGCATTCGTAGTATTAGATACAGTATACAAAGATTGCTTGAAATCGGTCACATCGTTTCATAGATACAGAATAGTTATCAAAATGTCTATATTGCCACCAATTAAAACTAAATGCCTGAACCAATTAATTCATTTCAGCATACTGTTGTTTGTCAACTTTGGTAGGAATGGGTAGATTGTTTTCTGTCCGTGTTACGATAAAATAACTTAATTTTTCATGTGTGCGCTATATTACAAAATGATGAATGTAAATTATTATTTATTGAAATATATACAGTAATGCCTTTAGTAGATACTTTCTTCATATAAAATGTAGTCGAATTATATATATATATATATATATATATATATATATATATATATATATATATATATATATATATATATATATACCAAATTTAAAAACAAAAATGTGTATGCCGCCGTTGCGAAAATACAGTAATTGTCACATTAATCTTTGTTGTATATGGTACCACGGCCTACTATAGGCCTAAAAGGTATAGTTGCCTGCAAAATGTGGCAGAAATCTATTGCGTAATTTCCGAGATATGATGTTAAAAGCTTATTGTTGTCACGATGGCGATCCAATAAGAACGAATCTTCCTAGATTACAGAGGTACATGATTAACTGTGAAAATACACGATTTGGTTTTACCTAGTAAAATAATTCCCCAGATATGAAATGGCGCCCTACTGTCTTAAATAACAACCCTTCTGCAACTATGCAATTATATTGGCAGAACATTGTAAAAATCAAATGTCCTTACTAAGCTCAATATGTGCACCGAATTTAGTGAAATATGTTTCACAGGATGGAATATTATTATGAGGAGACATACAGCACATCGCAGACAGACATTTGCATGATTATATAAGCTCATTTTTCAAAGGAAAGTAGCTTACCATTGAATGGAAGTGAAAGTGAATAGAATGTTTCAAGTTAATAAAGAAATTATGAAGGGATTATCCTTTATTTCGAATTATTAAACAACTGTTAGCGGCACCATTAATTTTCGAAATAAAATTTTTACGACTGCAAATAAATGTCTCATAAGAAAAAATTAATAAACGGTTTAAATATTATAAGCTGTGTATAAAGTTTCCTTTTTTTTTTTTTTTTTTTTTTTTTTTTTTTTGTTAATGTTTAAATTGATTCAGAAAGTGTTTCGTACAACTAGTGGCATCCCCAGTTAGGTTTTCTTGCATTTTTTCCTGGTTTCACAGAATTCTTTGTGGATGTCATTATTTTCGTTTTTCCTTAAATAATATAGTTTTATAATATGTACTTAAGATTATGTTGGTTCAGCGATGCAATGAGGTAGGCTACCATTTAAACAAAAACGTTCAGTTTAACTCCATGCTACATACACTAACGCAGAAGAAAATAATGAGAATAATAAGACTGGTGGACGAACGTTTGCTTCCACCCGAGATATAATTTAGGTAACGCCACATACAAAAACCTCTACTGGAATCACGCTTCAATATGTTTTGTTGCCTTCTCTAAAACATGTGATAGTAAGTTCGCATCCAGTACAAAAAATATTTACTGATTTATGGAGTGGGGATACTTTATAATGTAATCATGTTCAAATCGTACTTATGCTTATATTCATGAAAAATTTACACCTCATACATAATTATTTTTAGTTTTGTGTGGAGTGTATGACATCAGGAATGCAATTCCCTAATGTACAATATACAGGCTACGTAAATAAACATACAGTATGTGTTGTCATGATTACGAATGGTACACACAGCGATGTGTGCAGAGCTCAAGGCAGGTGACAGTGCATATACAACCGTTAGATAGCACAGGTTAGTTGGCCAGGCTGTTAAACCAGCCTGCCTGTCTACGTGGTCCGTAGCAGATCAAAGTGCCACTGCAGCTGAACTGACGCCATAAATGTGGTTAGCGTACGCGACGATAGAAGGGAAGAGTGTACAGAGAGCGAGAACCTCGCAGTGTTGCCAGGTGTACAAATCAGTGTGAGTCAATGTTCAGGAACTTCTGACAATCCATTACTTTACACTGCGAGGCGCGTGGCGAGTGGCAAGGCGCTTTAATTGCCCCTGACCATGCGGATAAAGAGATTAAGTAATATCCGTCATAACAACTGCGAAAATACATTGAAATTGAAGTTGCGCGATTTTGCTTCGGAAAGAAATCGGGAAATCGTTTTTTTTTTCCTTGCAAGCATGCTGACATACGTACATTATCTGCTAAATGCTGTTCACGATAAAATGAGCACTTTTGAGGCACTAGTTACTTTTATCTTTCAGCCATTTTTTAATTCTTTAACCACATTTTTAATTAAATATGGCAATGTAAGTAATAACCACATGATAAATATTATCCCGCACTCTGAAGTAAATGCCTAAGGCTAAATTAATATATATTTATTGACTATTATTCCAAATGAATGGGGTTTCAAAAGTGCTCAATTTACCATGAATGGCCTATAAATTGCATTCGTTCACAGCATAGACAGATACACACCAACTTACAAACGAAAAACTTTCGGCAAAGAGGTTTGTGCAGTTAAACTGAATGTATTCTATCCATGTGTGTGTGATGTGGGAGGTATAAAAGACATACAATGCCGATCAATGATTTACAAACACCATGCTGTTCTTTATATTACTTCAAAAATTTGGCAGGAAAGGTATGCCAACAAAAATCAAAGCGAATAAAACAAAGTGTAAATTTTAGGTTTGAGAAACACGTTGAGTCCATACATACTAAAACATAAAATAACATCTTAAAAAAAGTATTAAACCCCAAAGAATTCATACGAACCATTACAAGTAACAAATATTTTCATATGTTCTAATGACTCCCGTAGTACTTACAATCCAGGCGACTGTGCAGTGTACCGAAAAATGATATAAAAGTACAAACATGCTGAGACAAACCAAGGAGTGGATGGCCAAACGTACTTTCGCGTAGAGAAGAAAGTTATATTGTGAAATAAATCCGTCACAGATCTTTTACTAGTCAATGCGCTAGTGCAAGATACCTTCGAAATACTTTCAAAGTCACTGTCACCAATCACAATCAGAAGAGTGTTCAGCAATAGTAACTTTAATGCAAGAATACCACAAAAGTAATCATACGTAGGCAAATTTAATTATAAGAAGAGACTTAAATTCGCGAAGGTATATTTACAGAACAATTACAGGACAGACGTAACATTTCCAGATGAGAGTAAATTCAAGGTTTTCGATCATGACAGTCCGCTAAAAGTGTGAAGAAAATCGAATAAAGAGATAAATTCCCAACTTTCTTGTCCTACCGTCAAGCATGGTGGGGGTTCAGTTACGGTGTGAGGGTGCATGAGTGCATGTGGTGTAGGTGAACTAACGTTTATATATATACTATTGGATAAACAAAAATATATTGACCTTTGAAACATAATTTGCCACCTAATGCCATACAACTTTATGTAGTAATGCATATTTTACCAGGATAATGGTACTAAGCGAAAATCCCGTGCAACACGAATATGGCTGCTATATAATTGTCCTCGTGTAGTAGAAACTGCACCCCAATCCTCAAAATTAAATTCAATACAACATATTTGGGCAAACTTAGACATAAAGCTACGTAAACATCATATTTCAAGCACACAGAACTTGAAGGAGAAAATCCTTCATGAGTGGAACAATATCCCTCCTAGTGTCATACAAACGGTAGTAAAGTCAATGCCAGCGCATTTGAGAAGCGTACTGAAGCAGAAGGAAGGGCATGCTAAATATTAAATGGAGAATAAATTTTGTTTATGTTGATGTACGAAAACATTTGTTCTCTGTACGAAGGTGTATGAACATTTCTGATTCGGAAAACGTGTATTTATTTACATTTGTTTAATATATTACTTTGTTTCTTTTGTAACGAATGTTGTTTATTTGTTGTATTTGATGAAATGGAATACAAAATACAGTTGGACGCATACGTGTGTGTCAACATAATTGCTTATTGTACAGTAGTCGTGAAAGGAACAGGATGTATGAATATTTGTGATCGTCACTGTATATACATATAAGGGCCTATTCTATTTGAAAATGCTTTCCGTGGTATTCTTAAAACACAAGAATGATTTAGTTACATTCGCAATTTGACCTTACTTTAATTCTTACGCAATCTGAACAACTTTTAAGCCAGTAGAGACTACAGACATGAGACTTAATAGACACAGGTCTGCCTATCACTGACATTTAGAATGTTTTCAGTCTGAAAACAAAAACATCTTAAACATCGCGTATATGCGGTCACGGGCAGAAGTATAAGGACAATGGTAAATAGCAATTAGTGACGTTCATAGATAAGCTTAGCCTAGAGGCAGAAAATAGGTAATCAGCCACGTTTAATGTTACTTAGTGAGGTACACTGTGACACACAAAACAAAAAACGTAAACTATGGTATCACTGCAATAGACCACATCATCTCTCTCCAGTTCTTATAAACATTGAACATACATCAGCAAAGTGTATATCATTGTTCACACCACAATTATTTGTTAACTTCCCTTTCTGCTAACAACGTCCATCAGTCTATTTAGCTCTGAATTAACCAGTTTTCTAGTAATGTATGGCCCAATGTTATTACAATTTCGTAGAAACGCATCGTTTGTGTTTTGCGGGGAAAAATGTTTCTTTTTTTCCTCACTCTTCTCTCCAATTCCTCCAGAAGATTCTCAGTGGGGTTCAGATCAGGTGAGAGTGATGGGGTGTCGTATGACGTATGGGGTGTATTGTAGACGATCCATTTCGCAGTGTGATTGCGGTCACTGTTATGTTAGAAATATAATACCATTAGGTTTCTGGAGATCTACCTTGAATTTAATTCCTACTGGTTATGTTATTTTGTTTCGTTGTAATATAAAATGTTACAGCATCATAGAATGTATTTTATTTGTTAGCATATGTTTGCATCCATAAAAAAACACAGTAACAAACTAAGGCGGTCTCGTGTGTATGGTTCTGACGCCCGCTGTTTCGGGTTGTAAACCACCTCGCACCTTTAGTTTGTATATCAATGTGGTCATTATGCAACGTGGTGTGCCATTGGTTTTTTGTGTCACGTTTTTATATGAATATTTATTTGGCCCTGAAAAGGGCCGATGGTGTAACCTCAATACGAGGACCAGTATCCCTCATTCTCAACCACCTACCGCATTCGTCGGGGTAGAGAGGCGACCAGAGAAGTAGCATAACATTTACTACTAGCTACTTCATCCCAGGCAACCGCTACTAGATCCCAGATAGCATTTTTATTTGCTGGCTGTGGATCAGGCCAGTTTGCCGCCATCGTGCGCTTCGTCTCCGGCCAAACATTCTCAATTGGATTCATTTGGCACTGTAAGGTAGCTAATCTACGATATATAGTTGGTCTTGCCTTGCGAACCATTCTTGAACCCTCTGAGAAGTGTTTATCGGAGAATAGCGCTGCTGGAAGAGCAGCACAATATAGGGGTACAAAAGTCACACTGAGGGAATCATAATGTTCTCTAGAATATGTAAATACTGGCCGGCAGTTAGGCCGCGTGTATTCGGACCTCGATCTTCGATTCTGTGCAACACAGCTACCCTGCGTGCACTCATCCAACCCCAACATGCAACGGATGCATGACCATAGTGAGAGCACTCGGCCATATATTACGGAGGTCTGAAGACTAGCATCGGTTCATCATTAGCCGAGGAAAATAGACACTCGTCGTAGAATACATCTGACCAGTCACTGTCAATGTTTTCCTCGGCAAACGCTAGTCGATAAATCCTGTGCTCATCGGTGAGTCTTTGCTTCCTTGAAGCACGCCGGGATTTCAGTCCGGCCACTGTCAAGCGCCTAAGCACGGTACTCAAGCTGCCAGGAAAGTGTGTAGCACGTTTTAGCAGAATGGCGCTCGTGAAAGGAGTTAACTGCGCCTGGGTAATCAGACTATTGTCCTCGGCTGCAGTCGACACCCTCCATGAACCAGTTCCTCCTCGAAACGTTACGTCACCCATGTCCCGGAACTGTCGTACCCATCGACTCGCAGTGCTCTCTGGAACACCGTAATGTCAGCCTGCTTCAGCGGTGGATAAACCTGCAGCCTCAACAAGGCCTATGACTCTCTCCCTAACCAACTGGCTGCGGTGAGACATCGCTACACGATGACGTGTATTAAAACGGTTGTATACGCCTGTGACGTAGGAGTTACGCATGCCAAGAGTCGAATAGGGACCAAAGGTGTGCGAAATGTGTGTGTTGTCAGAGGAAATCTGTTCAAAAAGGGAGACCATAAGGCGTATCCAAAACTGCAGTAAGGTCCTCAACTGATCACAGACGAATTTCAGAGCTACAAATGCATGGGCAATCAGGAAGAAACTGCGTGTCTTTGGAGGGGCACGCTAAATGCCCAAACCGCCCATCAAATCATCTGATGTTTTTTACTTTCGTTACCCGTTCCATGACCGTGCAATCACAGACGTGTAAAATATCACGAATGTGAACAGTAAAACACAGACATGTAATTTTGTGTGAGAGTAACCATATGGTTTGTCAATACATTTACTTTGTATTATATTTTGATTTACTATATGAGACACCAACAAGGCAGCTGATAAATGTAGTATTATTTTAGGCTGTTCACGGTAAATGGGCACTTTATAAGGCCCTTCTAAATATTTCCTTTCATCCAATTTCCGTCTTCCTGCTGCTTTTTAATATAAACATTGTAATGTGACCAATAAACACAGTGTATACATTTCCCTACCCTCAAAATTTAATGCCTGAGGCTGCAATACGATATATTTAGTATTGGTTTATGCCTGTCGGGAGGGTGTTAAAAGTGCTCACTTTACCATGAATAGTCTATTGCAGGGACCAAAAACTAGTAAATGAAGATATAGGTTTCCTAAAGATAAAATCGACCGCCTCCTTGGCGAATGCGCATCGGCATGTGTCAGATCACAAAGTTACCTAATATATGTAAACACATTCATATCCCTCACATTGCCTAAGTGATAAAACAACTTCGACGTACACATTTTCGTAGTCAACAATTTTACTACGGCCAGCGTTGGCACATTACTTAGAATATATCGTTCATTCTGTAGGTTGTTACTTATTTCGCACAAATTAAATGAATGGACATTATAAGTGAAATATAAATGTGCTGTCAGTACTGCTACGTGTGCCAAGCGCAGTAAAACGAGCAGTAGGTATGCAATAAAGCTCTGAAAGAGGTTTGGAAGATAGGGGAGTTGTGTGTGGAGAGACGTTACATTACAACATGTGATATCTGAATAAATAATATATTAATTAAATGAAAAATAAATAAAATCAGACCAAATGTGTTATGCAATTTAACAAGATGTAAAATGCAAATGTGAAATGTTTATTAAATGTTAAATATTATATACGTGTGTAAGAAAAATCACTTTATTCAAAAATAAAATAAAATTTATGTTGATGACCAAAAATGTAGTACCACCACCATTAAAGAATAGAGTTAAATCAATTAAGGAGATTAAAACAAATTAAAAGATAAAAATAAAATATGGCTGTAGTGCTGCTGCAAAATTAAACAACTGACAATTGAAACAACTTTAAATTAAAATCAGAAATAAAAATTAGTTCATAACCGGAAGTAGCTTTACTCAATTTCTAACTGTTTAAGAAATTGACTAAGCTCCCAAGTAATTAATTGCATTTAAAGATCTCATGATCCAAACCTTCACTTGAAAATGTCAATTTAAGTTTTAATTACTTCGGAAGTATTACTCCTCACTTTTCCTCAAATAGTTAAACTCTGATGAAATTATATTACACTGAGTTCAATAGTTTTTAGATGTTAATGTGCTCCGGCGTTACTAGCTTTTATGGGACCTCAGGACTACTGATGATGCTCGAGTTAAAGTTCAGAAAATGCCTAGTTCCGTAAATTAAACTTATTCTGAAAATACTATAAGTTCGTAGAAATAGATTACAAGTGAAGTCTTTCACATAGGTCTGCACCCAGACTCTCAAACTCCTTGGCGTCACCTGTATTCTGATGCGACGCTAACGTGGCTGACATGGCGCCTGGCGTCTAGATATTGGTTCTCCAAAAAAACTCAATAATACAATTGGCTAGACACCTGTCCTCAACGCTCCTCTATAATTGGCTATGGCAGTGACCTAATCACTACTTCTGGGATTTATTACTAAACCATTCTTAGATTGGCGCTGGGGATTCCCTAAAATTGAAATCTCAGCGAAAATACAATTAAACATCCATGTTGAAAGTCCAACCTAGAAGCAAGCCTTCCGGTATTTCCATTCAAGACTAGTCAATCGCGTACTACTTCCGACAAGACTTCCTTAAAATAAAATAAACCAAAATTTATAATATTTCTAGTAAGAGAATAAAGTAAATAATTAAACTTTAAATATCAATAAGTAATTACTGACAACAAAAATAAACATATAAACATAATATTACAATGTTGAAATAACATTGAGTCGAACTAAGAATACCGCATGAAAATTATCATAAAATATAGAAATTAAGGCGACTGGTGGTTTACATAAATCATAAATTACATGATTAAAAAACGTTTCCTTCACATATGAGAAATGTGTAAAAATTTACATTCAAATTAAAATAGCGTATGAAATAAAATAAATAATATAATTCAAGCACTTATATAGCTAATCTGCAGGTAGCAAACATAACATTAAATCATATGTTCTGTCGACCTATGACAATAATGACTCTGTTTAGGATATTATGCTTGAGACTTTCACTTTCTATATTTATTAAATTCCTATATTTTACAAAGAAAATGTACGTCGGTTTTGTGTAGAATAATTATGAAAATGTTTTTACTATTGTCACAACCAACTCTGTTTTTGTGATGAACTGGCAGAAGAAAGACACATCTTGAGGTAATTTAGACAACATGTGCTCATTCGCAGTGGACGTGCAGTAGTTGCACTAGCCTTTTAAAGGCCGTGGTGTGTATGATCAAGTTGCCGTATTGATTTAACTGCTCTTGACAATTATCAGTATTCAGCAGTACACAGGACGAACTCTCGACACAATCGGCATTCTCACATCATCGAGCGCTGTAGTTTCTCGATAACACCTCATCACAATACAAACACCACGTACGAAGACAACAGCTGATCTCCATAGACTATGTTTACTACAGTCGACGGTATATTCACTGGAGTTAGTTCTAAACCCATATATTAATAAGCGAAAAAGAGCTCACACCAAAACGATGTAATCGCGTGAACAGGCAACACAGAATGACAAACGCACGCGCGCGCACACACACATACACACACACACACACTCTGTGAATCATCTTACTTGGCAACATGGAATTTTTCAGCAGTTTTCTGGCAACATTCAAATAAATAGGTCACGATCCACAGTGCATGTTAGCAGTGGCCTGAAAGTGGTTCATTAGCAATGTAAAACAGAAATATTCAAGCGTTAACTGGATATTCTAAAGTATCTGAGAGTAATTATCACTCTTATTATTTACTTGTCTTGATTCCGCGTTTTGTTCAGAGGCAAAATATTTGTTATACTGAATATTTTATTACACACTATGTTACTGTGTTCAGATTTATGTTCATTATTTAGACAGTTCGCACTATATGTTATATGCAAAGTAATTTACTACACAGCGATTACTATAATTATGAACACATTTTAAGAAATTCTTTAACATTAAATACACACGCAACAATTTTATTTCTGTTTTAGTTTTACTGACCTCAATAAATATTACGGCAACACTACCATTTTTCAACGTAATGACTATAGGAATGTAGTTTTGAAACATATTAAAATCACACTTTAAAGGTTTTCTAGTGTAATTATGCCACGATCGATAGGAAGTGTGTGACCTTCAACAATCTTGTAGTTTTCACTCCATACGGATATCTAGTTACTATGAAGAGTCTAAATGGGCAAGCAGAAGGTTGTTAATATTACAATTGCCTCCTCGTTCTACTGTTTCGTGGGGTTTTACGTCTACAGGTTGTTCGCTGTAACTTGCGCGCTTTTGCAAATAGACAGTGACCGTAATCGCATATAGTTTAATATGTGCTCCGGTTGATGTACTGCTGTAATGCTAGCCGCGACTGAAGTAAACGGGTTGTTTTTTTCGCAATCGCATTATAATTGCCATGTTCCAAACCAATGGCCACTGAAAATCGATTTCTATAATTTGTGCAGGCCTACCACTGAACAAGAAGTGGCAGCATAGAAACACGTTAATTTTGCAAATAACTTAACAGTGTTGCTTGATAAACATACGTACTCATTATCATTATAAACATACATATGTATACAAGTCACTTGACCTATAGTAACAGCAATGTTACTTGAGGCGAAAGACACAAGAAAGTGGGAAGGGCTTTCAACATTGTACTACGTTAATCGTGGACAGTGTATAAATGGTGATACTGTAGCTGCTAAAGAATAGTTTTCCTGTACCGTAGTCGCAGCATTTTGTAAAGTTATTTGTCTCGAAATTAAAAAAGACAAAACGTCAAGGCAATAGCCAACGAAACTCACAATTTGCCACTATGTAGTGAATTCGATAAATGCTTTGAAGATAAGTTCCGTGACCACTACTTAAAACTGTATTTATTTTGTGATGATAATATAGTTTTATAACTGATAATTCCATCACCTAAATAATAATAAAATCAGAGTAAAGATTCATAACTTCACTTCATGCATTTAAACGTTCGTAACTAAATTTCAAAACTTTTGACAGTACCACTGTAATTGTGTTCTAAACAGATAGGAGGACGTTGCCTTGATTGTGGTTTTGTGTGCTATGTATCTTACACTGTTGCACCGGTTAAAAAGCTGCAGTTTAGTTATTCGTAAAATCAACCCAATGCATAAGTATTATAAGACTAAACCCAGTAAATCAATCCCATAATGTAAGTAATACATTAAATCATTAATAATTTCTCTGTTGCATTAAAAAGTCGTTAATATTTATTAGCATCCAATTTTAAAAGAGGTCTTTAAATTAATATTGGAATACACAGCCATATTCATACAATACTTTCCTGTGCAGTGTATTCAGTCCTACATATCATTCTAACTACTGTTTCTTAACATGAAATTCAAACTGCATTCAAACTATTCCTGTTCATGAAACATGTCATCGAACAGTACATCATGTGTATATATTGTGGAGTCTATTGAGGAGTCATGTTAATTGTCTTCCATAATGTGTTTCAGTTATGGCTTCAAATGTTCTATCATATTATTCAGGTCTGGTGACCAAGGAAATCAACGCAAATATTAAATACCTTGTTGGTTCCGAAACCATCTCTAAACTGGCTTTCTTCTATGGAATATCATTTTCTATATCTGCGACTATATTACTCTAACATGCTACAACATTAAAGGTCTCTGTGCTTTAATACACTGCTGGCCACTAAACTTGCAATACCATGAAGATCATGAGGCATCACAACCTGATATTTTGGACAAGAGTAGCCATCACACATGGGTGACATGTCTATACTTGAAGCCCGATACTACGTATGGATTGTAGGAAATCAGTACATTGTGCCCCACTTCCCACCCCCTCAGACGGAATTAATCACCGCTACACCCATGTGGCTTCGATATATGCCCAAAATTCATCCGATCTAGTGGCGGGAAACCTGTCACAACCCAGTCTTCGTTCGACAATGGATCACACGTTTTCGATTAACGAGAGATCCGGTGAACACACAGACCAGGAAAGCAGTGTTGCATGGTGGTCATCCAGCAGCCGTCGGACGATGTGTGCCACATGAGACTGCACATTGTTCTATTCGCACATGCTCCCAAGTTGGCCCTGAGGTAAGGGGACGAAAACAGGTTCCAAAACATGCGCGATGTAACGGTTACTGGTCAGCGTACCAGCGATGTGGACTAGGCATGAGCGAGACTGGAATACGATGTCACCCTACGTCATTATTCCAGGTGCCAGGTCGGTATGACTATGCATTATGTAGGACCCGATCAGACATGCACCACGGTGCTGCGAGAGGTTAATACGACTATAGTCATGCTACAGGTAGAAGCGGAACTCGCTGGTGAAGACTACGACAAGCCATTCGTCCGTCCATGTCCGATGTTTCACGCACCATTGCAGCCACAGGCACCTACAGTATGTGAGCATTCAGTGGCAGCCGCAGTAATGTGCGCCTGGACGTGAGGCGTCGATGCTCTAGACGGCGACAACTGTGCATGAGAACTCAGATTGGTGTACCAGACACCTGACATCCCGAGCGAGAGTGTTTGATGTGACTGTATGGTCTTCAATCGCCATGTGTTCCAGATGTCTGCCCCGGCGTTCGTCGGTGCGACGGGGCCGTTATGGCTTCCTGCAAATCGCTCAGCCTGTCCCTCCTCGACCACTGATCTCATATCTACTTCGCTGTAGTTACACCTCTTCCAATCAGAGGACCAATATCGCATTAGGATAATCCACAATCTCGATAGGCTACGATTCTTTCTCTGTCAAAAGCGGAAATATATTTGTGAGGTTGCCATGTTATCCGAACCTACATACTGATTCGTTTGTGCACACAAACAGCAACAAAACATACAGTCCCTACATCTCAGTAGCTCTCCGACCTCCACTAATATACTTCTTCACAGCATGGTGCCACTCGATGAACAACAAATTGCGCCATTGTTCTACCCTATGATACTCAGGCTCCCAATTTCGGATCAATACTTTGCATCCTTCGTGATGAATTTCTAAAGACCAGTAGTGTACTAAGCATTATGTGTACTTACTGATTACCGTTTTATTCCAGTAAGTAGAATTATTTGGGGAGCCTGCACAAGGGGTAAAGGGATCGGATCATCAGAGATGTTCATGCTCTGCCATTCTGGTAGCCGGTGGCCATTTTAGATGTAACTTACCTTGACCTTGACCATTAATCTTGACCAAGACTTTTGACCTCGACCCCGGTGAACATTGACTTGAAAACACAGAAATTACAAAATATTTCAAAAACATTTAAAGCAATGTAAAACATTCCAAAAAAAATCCAAAAAATATATAAAAACTTGTAAAATATTACTTCTACGTTTATTAATTTACAAATTATTAAAAACATTACTTCAAAACTATTAAAACACATTTCCGGAGGTCCACAAGCCGGAGGTCCACCCCCACACAGCGAGTGAGGTGACTAAGTGGTAACTCACTGGACTCGCATTCGGGAGGACCCTGTTTCGATTCCCACTCCGGCCATCCTGATTTCGGTTTTCCATGGTTTCCCGAAATAACTCAAAGCGAATTCTTGGATGGTTCCGCAGCAAATGCCATGACCGATTCGTTCCTCAATCCTTCCTGTGCAACTTGCTCCGTCTCTAATGAACTCGCTGTTGACGATACGTTAAGCCAACTACCTACCCAACTACCTACCCAACTACCGTCCCCAAACCCCACCCATGTACCCATTCTGTTGTATGTGGTCAGCTTGGTTTTTCGTTTGTCTTTGTTTATACATTTCTGAAGGCTATCATCTTGGATTTCTACCTGTCTTTTGTTTATACATTGCTGGAAGCCACCATATTGGATTTTATATGTTTACATTTACATCACCTATGCGGTGCTAATGTATGAACAATCGATTTAGCCACCAGGTGGCGGCCATAATTAATTATATTTTGAAGTATAGGTGGTGCTGATGGCGCCCTCCGTATTGGTTTCTATTTTCAATGTTTAGGTAGTGCTATGTTCTCGGTTATGCCGCCAGGTGAGCTGATGGCACAGATTCCCTCCATCCCCACCCACATTTTTCATTGGCTAATTACTCAGCTTCATTCAAACCCCGCCACCACCACCCTTGGTTCTCATTGGCTAATTAATGTAGTGTTTTTGATAACCTTCTTTCCGATCAATCAGCAGTCATTCAGCGCGGACTATTATTCTCCACTAAAGAAAACAACTCTTATTCCATATGACAACATTCCCAACATATTAAAGGTTTCCATAATCAGGCGGTATTCTGTGTATGTGATTGGAAGATACCAAGAGCCGGCGATTCACAATCTGTGACGCATCGGAACGAACGTCCTTGACCTTAACAAGCAGTGATGCTGAGCTCCGTTTCGACAGCTCATCGAGTTGTATGCCACAAGACATCGTGCATGCAAAAAAAACCAAAATCATTTCTGTGCTCCGTGCAACTCAGAAGCCCTATGACTATGGAGTTATGATAATCCATCATACATTTAACAAATATTATGTGTTAAATGCCATCCTTGACTCAGAGATAAAACTTGTTTAAAAATATAAATTCCTTGTATAGTATTTGGTATGCAGACTAAGGAGAATATTATGTGATGCGTGCATAAATAAATGTGTAACTTTTTATATCTAAATGTGTTTTATCTCTAGCTATGTCCTGCTCACGAAAGTTTTCAAAACACTATTGGTAAAGGAGAAACATTGATTTGATATATTTACCATATCAGTTTTATTATAATTTAAAGAAATTAAATAATATTCAATAAGACTATATATATACAAATATATATATATATATGAACTTAATTATTTATGAATTTAACAGAGAGAAATTAAGGATTAGAGGTAACAAAACACTTTGCAAATAGAAGCTGTATAGAATATTATCTTTGGACCTGGCGTGTAGCAGCGGTAGAAATGTCGGCAGGAGTCAGTCGGCAGACATCAATCTTTCCATCAATCCTTCGCATGTGGAGCGATTGTGGAGCATGTCGAACAATAGTGGAGCATGCGAAGCGATTGTGGATAATGTGGAGCATGTAGAGTGATTGTTGAGCATGTGGTGCTGATTGTGGTATGTGTGGGTCACAAGTTAAAATAAAATTCCCTTCTGTTAAAGTAAAATTTTGTAGTCTTCTTCCAAAGCTGAAATTTGTATTCATTATTTGGTAATCTTGCTTTGAAATATATATATATATATATATATATATATATGTGTGTGTGTGTGTGTGTGTGTCCCTCGGTATAGTTAATAACTTACTAAGTAAATTGTTTTTGCACTTTGCAATAAAATTGCCTAGCACCATGGTTGGCATACAAAAGGTTCACCATTTGTTGAAAAAATATTTTGCACTTTGTTTTCAACCAGGCAGCACACACAATCGTTATCGGAGGAAGAAATCGAACATGACCTATGTTAAGGAACTATCCTAAGTGTATTCCTGGAGTGATATCAAGAAACCATGGAAAAAACTCAAATCAGGTTTTATGGACTGAGAACTGAACCTATGTTCTCCCGAATGCACATACGGTGTTTTATCATGGCAGCATCTTGTTATGTTTCATAGAAGCAGGAATGTCACCCCACTGTTGCTGGGTCATACTTACATAAGTGTGTATTTCGCCTCGCAAACATTTAGTGGATGTCATTTCTGGTCTCACTACCATCGAATTCTGCTACTGAGATATTGGATACCTAAGCGTGTAAACGGAAAAATTCGGCATGAACTGCTGAACATTATCAAACTTTCCTCAATTGCACAAATAGAACTAGCAGCTGGTAAGCCATTGCGGGTGTGGTATATGTGGCGTCTTTCACAGAAACCAATAAAAGATTAAGAATGCTGTTTACTTGAAAAACGTGACCTTTTTTGTTTAGGTGCACCAATTCCCTCACTATGGACTACGTGGAAAAGCATTCGCCAGCTTTGATGTTTTTAACATATATTAGGAGTTTTTATAAGGCTGATGATTTTGGCTGACGTTGCATCAAGGCCCATTTTTGGCAACAAGCTGTATGTTAAGCATCGCTGGCAATATGGTGATGACAATGAGTTAATCAGCTGGCGAAACATATTTTTCCTCCCATTCTTAGAATTTAACACTTACAGCTTTTTTCCTTGCGAATGATGGTGTATCTGGCAATGCCTCATGATGTCAAAGTACGCTTGTGGATAGAGAAACCTGACTTTTTCAAACTTATTGGCGTGTTAAGGCATGCAAAACTGTGCTGCTGAAGTAGGGTAGGCATGGTGTAATATTCCCTTAGTGTGTTTATTGGTCATAGAGACTGTAAAATGCACGATTAGGGTTTTGAATATTAACGGTGAACTGTTCTGTTGAAGTTTTAAGTCAATGTTATGAAATAGGCCATTATATCTTACATGGTTCAGATATTACATCCACCTATGATTATAAGTATACATTGGGTATTCTTGACTGTGAAAACCTCCTCGTAGGCATATGTGAAGTCTATGTTAAGAATTTAGCAACTAAATCATATGTGGTTCGGAGATCACAGTCAACTATGCTTATAAGTAGTCATGGGGTATACTTGGCACTGCGACTATTCTCATCGTTGGGCATGCGGCCTGTGTTATGAATTTGACAATTATATCTTATGGGATTCGAGAATTACAGTCAACTATGCTTATATGTTAGGTCTGGTGAGCGTGTAAGCCAATACTTGTATTCGGTACTATGTTACGGTGCTAGGTCGACAGACCCCGAAAGGAATGTCAGAGCATGAGACTCAGCACCTTCCAGCACACTAGGTGTAAGGGTGCCAACACCGTGGCATTAGATTGACAGAGCTGGAGGTTGGGATCCAAGATGGCCATCACGGACATGAAGGAAAATAGGACAATTTTGGGGGGAAAATGGGAGATTTTTCCCGCATGACATCATCAAATATGATGGTCGCCTAGTTCCCTTGTCCGCAGCTCCAAGCCTCTCTTAGAATGCCAGATTGTATACTACTATATGCGAAGCTTTACTTGAAGATATCCATCAAAATGCATTTCTTAGGGGTTACTACAGTAGAAATATAATTATATACAGCTTTTTAACGTTCTCAAATCGGTTGAACAATTTCTGAGAAATGCTATGTAAGCATTATATTTGATGCAGAGCTGTCTTCCAAAATGGCTACCATTATAGACTGATATACTGGTACCTGCAAACGTCTCTGAATGCGAGTCCAATCTTATTCCCTAGACTGCAGCTCGGCACAGTCCTGTTTCTAGCTAAACTGTAAGTTTGTGTCCCGGCAGTATTTATGAGAACATGGAAACATTCGGTATTTTTGTCTTGAGTAATAGCAAATGCAAAACTGGACACCGAGACTTTTTGCTTGCGACAACAGGTAGCAGTGCTCTTGTGACAGTGTGTGCTGGAGGATTTATTTACCTTCTGCATGTATTGTTTGATATAATACAGTTGCTTTTCTATTATTGAGTGCCATTTTTCTGTTCAAATATTAAACAGTATCGATTTAAATACACGAATTATAAAAGTTACAACGATGGAGGTGGAATACACTCTGTGGTTTGATGCATCAACAGATTACATTTTCATAATATCTTTCATCATTAAAATGGGGGTGAGTGGAGGATATAAATATTTGATCTGAAGGTTTATGGTGCGGCATACAAAATATCTCAACGGGAATGCATTACTCAAGACAACATTTATTTACAAAATTTGCAAACATTGAGAAGATTGAGTCAGCATAATACTAAGCCAACTTGAACACATTTTACAGCATAGCAGTTTTACTTTTAAAAAGAATCCGAATCATGCAAATAATTACACACAAGGTCGTACATAGCTGTCATCTATCTAGTCAGTGCCGAATGTAATTTCGTTACATATCCATAGTTGTTCGCGCAATATTTCTTATGACAAAGAATTCTTTAATTGTCTCTTGTCGAAATCATCAATCACAATACAGAGCAGCGAATAAATTTATTCTAATAATGAATAATAAATTAAAATCTTTTATAATTATAATAATGTTATATTAAATGATAAAATAATATTTAGTACAATCACTGCTAGACAATAACACAAAATATAACTGAGAAAAGGATAAAGATATATTTTTGTTTTAAATTTTTTATTCCAAAGAAAAGAGTGATGTATTAAGGTTAAGTTAAACTATAAATGTTCTAAAACAGTGTTCAAAACTTTGCCTGCAATTTATGCATTTAATTTATCGCAATACCAACCAACGTGGCAGTGAATTATAGATAAAATGTGGAACAAGTAATTAATATATTACTTAAATTGTAATTTAGAAATTATCTCCAATTAAATAAGCTGCTTTTTGTTCACTTAAAATAAGTTCTTATAACTACTAACAGTGTTCTGGTTGACATATTGGCTACCCCCTGTGGCGCAGTCGGTTGAGTGTTGAGGTGAGTAGTTCTGGTTTCGAATCCCAGGTAGAGCAAGGGTGTGATTTATGCTTGTCAATAGGAGTCAACCTTTCATTGGAAATGTCAGTTCCAATAGGAAAAACAAGAGAAAAAAGTTGACACGGAATTAAAAGCATTAGTGCTGTAAATATGGAATTTTGTGTGGATTTTATGCTACAAGTGAAACCTTGAAAACTATTAAACAAAGAATACTTGCCTTTTCTTGTAATAAATAAATGAACCTACTAAGTTGACTTGCAATATATAGATATTTAATATTACATTCAAGCTTGTGTTTCAGTCATATTTGTTAATTGAGAATCTAAATTAATATATAACATACTTTCAAACATATATTTACTTATACTACAAATATAATACAAAGATTATTATCTTTTAGAATATATTTAAATAAATATGGTCCAACTATAAATCGAACCTACAGCTTCTTGAGCAAATACGTGTGGCCTTAACTTCAACACCAACAAACTAATTTACTTATTACTATAGCCTAACGATAGCGTTAGTTTCGAATCTGTTTGTGTAGTAATTTGACAGGCATATAATTTGAAACTGTTAATGTTTTAGTTTTTAATTAATTTCATATATGATTACACATTTGCCCAATCTTTGTTTCATAATCGAGAAAATATTTTCTCTTAATGAACATTGCATTTGGAATAATATTTACTGGCATAAATTGTAGACAAATGTTACAGAAATATTTTTATATTGGTTACACCGTGTGCTGAAGCCAGCATTATTTGGAAAAACATCTTTACAGGTGGCATTAATTTTGCACGTGAATCGGAATTCTAGAAAAAATGCATAAACCGACAAGATACTTAACACATTGTTATATAAACTCT
This sequence comes from Dryococelus australis, assembly GCA_029891345.1. Taxonomy (NCBI): domain Eukaryota; kingdom Metazoa; phylum Arthropoda; class Insecta; order Phasmatodea; family Phasmatidae; genus Dryococelus; species Dryococelus australis. The sequence continues at coordinate 229,294,814 of CM057009.1, read as the reverse complement.
AAATGTTTACTGTGATTTTCGTGAGCTATTTAATTTGAACAACTAGGCGTATGTAAACCACAATTGCACATAAACTACCATTTAGCACGGCAAGAATGCTTACACACATATTAATTCGGTGGAATTTGTGAAGTAGATGAACATTATGCTGTAGATAGTAATTTTAATATTTTATTTCTTGTTTTGTAAACACTGTGTGTATGCATTCTTTATAGAGCGAATCAGTCCACTATGAGTGAAAACGCTCATTTTCGCGACTTTAGGCAAATAAAAATATAAAAATCTTTCCATAGTTTCAATCGAAAAGCACTGGCCTGAAATTGCTGTTTGGTTAAAAGTTGATAAACTGTACGCATACATTAATTCACGTGGTTTTTCATCGAGTGTTAAAAACAAAGTAGTATTCCAGTTGTATAATTTTTTATATGTGGTTTTATATAAATAAAATGGTCAAGTGAAAATTTTAACATTGAGGATATATTTCCTGTACCTCTGTGAACGTCCTTCGTCCTATATTGCCTTACATATATTTGAGCCCGCCATAACTGATGTTTGTGGAATAGCCGATAGTATGGCCAGACCTGAGTGACCATATCTTCCCGCCCCCCTTTTTTTTTGATCCATTTAACTCGCTCCGCCCGCTCAGACATGCACAGACATCTGCCGGCTACAGTAGATAATAAGAAACCTACATAAGGATTTGATTTGGCAGCGTAGAAATTGGTCCGGTTAGATAGGACGTGGCTTTTCATGCAGACAGCAGCTAGTAGCAAGAGAAAATTCTTGATGTGTGCATACAATAATTACATCTGCAACATGCACCGATTGTTTCATTAATGTTTAGTGGCTTTATTTACTGATGAATATAGCCATATATTTCGCTAAAGTGTGATATTCGGTTTTTCGCAAATTCGTACGGCAGCAGGAAATTAATTTATGTGTATCGATAATAAAATACAAATATTATAACTACTTAATGTCTCACCTAGAATAGGGTTTATTTGAGTTATTAACATAGCAATTAAGCATTTCTATTTTACAGTTATCTGTAATTATAGACATTTCACATACGTTTACTGTTTCATTGTTTGAAGCATCGAATGTCGCATACATACCTCGAGACACGCTATATTGCACATCACTGTAGCTCAACTCGCCTTTATGTTTGGTTTTCTTTCCGCTAAGTGTTACCTGCTTGCACGACTTGCGAACGTTTTGTGTGGAGCTCATGTGAGGTATTTCCGCTAAAATATTCCAGGACAAGCTATGTTGCACAACACTGTCGTTTAACCCGCCTTTACGGCTGGTTTCCTTTCCGCTGGCTGCTTGCATGACTCGTGAACTTTTAGTGTGGAGATCATGTGAAGTAATTCCGCTGAAATATTTCGGGACAAGCTATGTTGCACAACACTGTAGCTCAGCTCACCTTTATAACTGGTTATTTATTTCACTATATGTTACCTGTTTGCACGTGAGACACGGACTTCCAGTGAGGAGTTTATGTAAGATATTGGGTTTTTGCATTAACTTAATAAATCGCAGGACCAGTAGCTTCATCCAATTAAATGCATTCTATTCACTTGGAGAAACCGACGTCAGGATGACGCTCCAATAGAAAGTAAAGAGATTCTTGGCGCAGTTAAAACGCTGAACGATTGGCCGGATAGTTATGAGTTGCTGGTTGCCTAAGAGCCAAGGCGGTATATCTTGTCAGAAGCCGAAGATTGCCGAAGGGGACTTTAATTTTTTCCGTCGCTCATTTATTCTGACAGGAAGTGTACATATGTATTTCGTACCAGCAAAGTTATTTCCTATTACACAACATTTGAAAATGCCCTTGAAAGCTGAATTTTTTAGGCAGAATCCATTCGATTTGGTAATACCAATTTCTAGTACAGAAAGTTTCTTAGCTGCAAGGACTATACCTTTACAGTTGTTCATATGACTCCTCAGCATATCACCTAGTTTAAAATGTCGTTTGCTCTTAACACATTGTTGAAAAAACACTGGAAGGACCCTTCACACAAGTAGTTATTTCGTGCTTCCTCGCACCGTGGCTGTAGGCAAATATCTTGTCACAGCAGCAGCAACGAAACCTTGGCGAAGTCGTCGATGGCTGAACTGCTGTAGGTGGCCCAGCCGAAGAGGTCGATTGCGCTGTCAACGTCATGTCTGATGTCGCCGATGGCTGCACTGCTGTAGGTAACCCGCCCGAAGTAGTCGGTGGTGCTGTCGGCGTCATGCCTGAAGAAGTCGATGACACTGCTGGTAACACTCTCGAAGAAGTCGATGGCACTGCCGTACATACCACTTCACTTCACTTCGCTGTACACTAACATAATATCGGCATACTCTTCAAATGTGTAGTCGACCACATTCAGCAACAAGTCAATGCCACGATTATGGCAATTCAATGCAATCAGTGAATGGTATGCATGAAGAGTTGTGGACATGTGAGAATATGTTATCATCATCGAATACAGTACTACACTATGCTCAAATACGAAAAATATGTGGGCCATATCCACGTGTTGTGGTGTTTGGTTTGTAGCGAAGAAATAGTATGTTTCTGTACATGAGTCCCTATGCAAAATGTTCTAGACTCGGTATCTTCTATAAGCCCTCATCCTGTGAAATAGCAATTAAGATACAATATGTAAATTTAATGACTACATATCTGGTCTTAGATGTTATAGAGCAGTAGAAAACTTTGAAGTTTTGTCACCTATTGTGCAGAATTAAAATATGATCCCTATCACCCTATGGACAGAAGCATTTTAATGGACTTGCATTACACTGAAAATAGAGATACAGCGATCGAAATATACAATAGTTAATAGTTTTGTACAATGTGCTGTTCGTCGAAAATTCTTATTTGTAACGTAAAGCAGATGTTGCTGTCCTAGTTCTCTTTAAAAAACGACAGTTTTGAGAAAAGGTAATTACACAATTAGTTTCATTGCAGAAATTAGTTAAATCTAGCAATAAATACATGACCTGAATATAATATAAATATCACACTGGTGAAAAATAATTCATTTTTATATAAAGTACACAGTGAAAAGATGAAGGAGTGCTGGAGGAAGAAGAAGAAAGAACAAAGGACGAAGCATTGAATTTGGCTTGTGGTCCCTAGAAGACCCTAATGGAAAAAAAAAGAAAGTATTCTCCATTTGTTCGAGGTTGGATAATTATATAAGATAATTGTTAGTACTGTCTTAATATAATTTATGAGTTGGTAAAGAGTCTGTTTAAACTTTCTGGGCACATAAATATTTGTTTCATAAGGAATTTTCGCCATACCCACTATATATTAAACTTTTTTTCCTCTTTATGCATAAAATTATTCAATTAAGACGCAGTACCATACGAAACTACACAGTATATAAAATTTTATACACATTTTAAAATACAACTTATGACAACCATAAACATAATGAAAGAACTGACACAAATATGCTCTTTCCTGCCCTGAAATCCACGAGAACACTTATGAAGTAAATGATGTTAAAAACATGCAGGATTCCTTTGCTGACTGCTTCTTACACTCAGATTCGAAATTTTATGTTCACCAATACATATTGTAAAAGCAAAGTTTGTTACATCCCTTTCTTACATTTACATCCTTTATGTCTGTCCCTAATACACATAAATTATTAATGTTATTAATATGTAGAATATCCCACATTTTTCTCATAAATATTTCCATATCCACAGAGCATATTAAAAAAAAATCAGTTTTGATAATTGAAGGCAATAGTGCAGAAATGTAGATGAAATCATTCATAATTCACAGCATTAAGCTGTACTATAAAATGCATAGCAATAACACCAAGACAGCACTCATATGCCCATACAAAATTATGATGGACACTTTTGACGCAGTCTTGGTATACCGCTTATGAGTTTCCCATTCCATTTTAGTAAAAGGACAATTCAAAATGTCTTTGAATTTACAGATAAGGATATAGAACATGGAACAGAATTCATTTGCCAAAACTCAAAATGTTGATTACTTGTGGAAAATAAGATTGGTAAGCACCCTCTTATCATGGGGAACTTTAAAACTCTAGGCGGTAAAGAAATGTTCAATGCCCTCATGTGACGTCAGAAGAGTGTGCATGGTCTTCATCAGTCCTCGCTCACAGTCGGCCTTGACGAGTGCCCTGTGCCTGTACAATGGCCTCCAGGCAGTGGATTGTCCACTCATTCCTAAATAAGTACAGGAATTTCACACAGACATTGTGGCGCGCTTCTGCAAATTAAAACAGCGCTTCAGTACTGGGCAAACAAGTATCAGACTACCACGTGTGGGAAGCGATGACTCTTCCACAACACAGCACACTGTCAACATCAACAAGGAACCATGTGGCAATGATGACAAGCTTGAACCCAACCTGAGCCACCGGTCCTACATACACAACCCAAACAAACATGATACACCGACTGCTAAGAGGGAGTGACGTGGCAGTTATGTCAAGACATCAACACCACACGTCCTTGTCTGGCTAGGTGGAAGTAAGTACAATAAGTTACTGGACACCGGCTACTCCCGTTCATTCATGGCATTGTAGCAATAACCTTGCACTGCTACACTGTATAAGGTCGTGCCAGGTATAGCTGGTGGCCGAGTGCAGTGGTTTCACAAACATGCCCTACTTGGCCCAGTTATAAAAGGGACAATGCATGGTGCTGCCCCCTCCCCTAGAGGGCACAGGGCACTCAGGCGATATACTTGTGAGTGAGATCGTAGGCTGAAACGAATGAAGCAGACGACCCTAGGCCCCAGAGGAGCTCTGAGGCCAACCAGTTCTACAAGATTGGGTGAGCATAAACATGTTTGCGAAAGGGATGCATTCTAGTAACGAGTCGTCATCCCTTCCCCCCTTGTAAGAATAATCTGGTCAAGGTTTCGGCATGGTTGTGTGTATATTGTGAATAATGTTAAAATATTGTTTCATTATAATTTAATAACGTAATTGTAATATTCTTGTTCTGTAATGTAACTTATTTAGCCATCATGAGAACCCCCCCATGACACCCCTTACCTCCTATTTCAGTAATCTAATGTTTGATGTTGGATCGATTATAAAGAGTTTGGATACCAGAGCAATTAGTATTCAGGAGGAAGGCAAGTGTTATGCTGGTGGAGGTGCAGTTTTATTACCACCTCTGTACAGCCAAGCTCCACCTGTTCCCAGGCCATTTCACTATTGTTCATTACACAATTTAATTAATATTTTTCAGACATGCAATACAATTCAGAGTAAGCCACCTTCCCCCATCTGTCGCAGACAGCCTCACCCACCCACACTAATAGCTGTTCTACTACCACAGTAAGCCAGGGGACATAGGTCAGTTACCATGTGCACAACTCAGCGCTTGCATAGCAGCCTTGCCGAGCTGCATTTCTTGCTCACCCATTCCCCTCAGAATGCTTCTTTTCATTGTTAGAATATTATAAATTGATTGATTATAATGCATGCTGAACATACTGTTCAATTGTCTGCTTGATCCACTCCAGTTGTGTTGTGAGCTGTCGGAGTGCGTTCTCTCTCCTTTCCTGTAGTTTGTTTAAGTTTAAGTTATACGAAAGTGTGCGGCACCAAATACTCTGAATACACACATTCTCGCTAACATGTCGCAATGAGCACACCACACACGTCCACGACACAATTGATTAGAGAATTAGTTCAGACACTTACACGTACTTCAGCCACACCTACACGAACATTAGACAGACACAAACAGTTGCTAACTCAGTTAACCAATACTAACACAGCACACATTCCACCCATTGAATGAACTACTCAACACCAATCAACACTTAACCAGCTTGGTGCAAGCGGTTATTATTTGCGACCATGCCCAGTCCACTCACTACAGTCGACAAAAACACACCAATTTACACCCCACCATCACCACGTACTTTACAATGCATCCTAGCACATACATATCCTCCCCCACCCCCACCCACAGAAATACACATGTTCAGTGCATGTATCGGATCATCTATCATAATTAACTGGCAACAGAACATACAACATTACAGACATCGATCTCACCACATACCCTATCAACAACACTATACACACCACCAGGCAGGCCCCTTCAGAACAGGAAATGGTCATGCACAAGGATACGTTTTCCAGGTACAGTGCAGGGAACATTACAGTGGAAAACATGTTTCCGTGCCCAGGAGCAGCATGCCTGGGTTCGAACCATGTGCAACGTTTTTTTTTATAAAGTGATGCCGCACCGAACATATGTGGAAATAACCAGTTTTAATGCCAAGGGAGTGCATTTTCAATGAAATCCCATCCAACCCTTACTCCCTACACCAAGCAACATTGTGCAATGGAACAAGGCCCCAGAAATTATATCCGCCATACATTTTGCATAAGCAAAGCCTCAGTATAATGATGTCAGGTCAAGCACACTGCTTTCTAGGCAACCAGTGTGTAAACAGTCGCCCACACCACCATCTGTAATGTGGTCTCACACTCCGCAGACACATCAACCGCAGCAATGCGTGTCAGTGCAACATTTCCCTCCCCATGAAAATCAGGATGCGGTTGCCACATCTCCAGTGCCTCGTGCATGAGAATGCAGCACTGCCACATCACAGGTATTCCATGCAGCACAGTCAGCGTTTTACAGTCCCTGTAGCCTCATCAGCGATACCTGCACGCTTTGCCTCTACATAGGACATAAGCATCGCCCTATTCTCCAATCAGAAATTCGCTTTCTCAACAAATGTTGGTGACTAATTTCACCAGTTTAAGAATACATTCCAGCTGACACCGCATACTGTCTTTCTTACCCATTGCACTCCCACTCTTGCTGTGGTGTGTGCTGAATGTTTTTTAAATAAGGACCCCGGGGGCCGTAATGTTGAGCATTTGTTGGGAAAAATGCTGAGTGGTGCCGTACCTAGAATTGGAACACGTAAAGCAGCATGTGATACTCCCCTTTCACTATGTCAGCTGAACGTTATTAAAACTGAAACACCATGAGTACGTATTACTATTAAGGGCAAAGAATACTATGCATTAGTCGACACAGGATGTTAATGTAGCTGTGTGGCCAGCACCATTTAATCCGATCAGCCCCTTTCCCCTCTCAAGGCAAATATTACACTAGATGCAGACACATAAATGTTTCCCATTCCTAAGTTATAAACTGCTATTAACTTAAATATACACGACCACATTTATCCACAGAAAATTTTAGTTCTTGAAAACCTCCAGCAAGACATCATTGCAGGTGTGGATTTTCTTAAGAAATACGATGTCATCCCTAATTTAAAGTACAATATTCTCTTTATCCACGCCCACGATGCGAATAAAACCAGCGATATTCCAATTGTTTCCGATAGTGCAGACATGCCCAACTACTCATCCATTACCCATTGTTGAAAAGCTTTCAAGGCTTTTGAAAATCAACCCCCTCAGAGTCGTTCAGTTAACGATAAACCTTTCTCTTGCCCAGAAACGAGTCATTCAAGATATTATAGAGCACTATAATAATAATTGTTATTGCGAATTCTGTATTAGAGCTTATTAAGACGTAAGACTTTGAATCCAAGCTGAACTTAGACACTGACAAACCCATTGCTACTTGTTCCTATCGAAACAGTCCCAAGGTGCATGATGACCTTTTACTTCAAATATCAGATATGGTCAATGTACCAATGTAACATTATACAAGAAACTGATTCTCTCTATTTTGCCCTTAGTCTTGTCATTTCCAAAAAGAGTGGCAGCCTTCGACTTTTGACCGATTTTAGAAAACTCAATCAACACCTTACTAGGTTGCAATACCCACTACCTCATACTGAAGATGTTTCAAATGCTTTGCAACATTCTCCTTTCAACATAAGCCTTGAATTATTTTCTGGCTTTTTTAGCATGCCCGTTCGACCTCAGGATCGTTACAAATTGGCTTTTAGCATTGATGGGGTGGGGTTATATGAGTATTAAAGAATGTTAGTGGGTCTCAGCACCAGCCCTCAATATTTTCAAATGCTTATCAACCAACTTTTAGGCCCCCTGAGATGGACTGCAGCGAACACCTACATGGGCAATATTGTTTTATTAGGCAGTTCCTTTGAATGAACATATTGCCAATACCCACAAAGACTTTGAAAGATTACACTGGGCCGGGAAATCGTGCCGGCCAATGGATGGGCCCACCCCAGCCAATCCAGCAGCCTGGAAAAGTGACATCAAAATGGTAGTATATGGCAGAAGGAAAATGTGGTTGTGCTCAATCATGCCAAAAACACTATGTGTGTCTAATGGCAAGAGGTATTTCTTCCAGCAACTACACCAATACCTTCAGCAGGGACATCAGTTAGCGGGCTCCATTGAGGTGGTTGGGTGGCAAATAAAGACGATTTCCAGACCTTACTCTGCTGGATTTATTTTTGTGGGGTCATGTTCACTCCCTTGTCTATGATATGCCTGTGCCTAGTAAGGAAGATCTTGTATGTGTGATAGCCACATTTTATTCTTTATGCATCATACCAGACATTTATGAAAGAGTCCAGGCTTGCCGGCCACCGGACTGGATGACGACATCGAGATAACGGACTTCGCTGGTCGTCTGCACGAAGACCCAGTCACATTTACTAACGAGTGCAAAAAGGAGTTCTGGGACACCCATTTGTCTCTGAGACAATGGGTAGAGAGGGCCATCGACTTCTTCAGGTGTGACATCGAGAGCATCATCGACTTCTTCAGATGGATCACCTACAGCAGTGCTGTCATCGAAAAATTCGCCAAAGCTTCGTTGTACCTACTGTGAAATTTTAAAAAGTTAGCCCATGTGATGACACTGTAGCACACTTGGTTTCCCATGGGGTTTGTGTGGTAGACACTAGTGTACACTCCGACATGGCTGTTCTTCCTGTTGAAGATTCCATCCCTAGTGAAATGGGCCTAATTTGCGAAGAGTACAATCCATGTGAAATTTGGACACTCATTGCTTTATTTTCTTGGGGGAAGTATTCGCAAATGTAACATGTGGCATGTAATCACATTCGCTAAAAATGTGGTAGGGGTGCATGCAGTTCTCATGCACAACTCGAAGGATCAATTAATCGCTAGCACCTACAAAATGGCCCACAGTCCATGAGATAAGACATGGTTCCTGCCACATACCACAAAGCACGTCCTCGTCAAATGCCATCATTTGCCTTGTCCATGATGCTTAAGAATTTAGGGCTCGTTACTGTCGTTGAACGTTCATCCTGCAATCTCTGATGGAGTTGTACAACTGTGGCATGGGAGGGTTGACATCATACTGGGTAGTGGGGCCCGGTACAGCTCTGCAGCTTACATTGCATTTGTGTTGGCTGCTCTGTACATGAGATGCATGTTGGCAAGCTCCAACCGCATAAAAAAATTTCCTTGCTTTCACAAGCAGCTCATAGAATATTTTCAAGAGAAAACACTTCCTGCTTTATTCCTGTCAGGCCAACCAACCCTAACAGAAAAACAATTGTGTATGTCGCTTCAACATACACCAACACCCACAGACAGGATATTTTCAATGAATAACTCTGATAAAACATTTCATCGTGTAATAGCAAAACCATGTAATAGCAAAAATCATGTAATACCAACAGATTTTACAAGCAAAACTAAATACTTAGAACTATATCAACATATCATACAAGAAATAATGAATTTAAAATCTCCATCATCTGTCTTCCAATACACATAATCACACATTTTTAATTTAAGGTATAATGATATACAAAAAAAATAAAAAATGGTGGGTGGAACATTGAATGTTAATGTGCCTGCTTCCGAGTATATAAGAAGCTGGGTTCCAGTTCGGAAGTTTAGTTTGACAATGGCTGTCGTGAAAGACACACTGTCTCAGCTCATGTAAGCTACTGGAATATACAATAAAGCCAAAGGTTGCTGGTCCATCAATGCCTGGGGTTGGCAGAGGGCTATCTGTCTCTTTGGATGGGATATCTGCAGCAGCAGCAGCCAGGTGCTGTCCCAGGCTGAATATAGATCCGGGACGACCTTGATCGTCTGGAGTAGGAGACGTGTTTATTCCTACATTTCTCACAGTGGTAGGCCATACCTGGCATAGTGATGTGCTCGTCGGGCCATCCTATGCACAATTATGGAGGGGTTCGCTACACATTGTGCATCTGACCCGGTTAATGGTTAGTCTGGGGCAAGTCACGTTGTTACAAAAGTTTGTGGGTTGCTGCCAACAGTCTTCGCAACAGTATTCGAGACCGATGGTGTCTCATGTCTTATCTGGCCACTTAGGCAAATGTGGTGGAATGACTTCAGGCAGCACGTGCAGTTAAATCGGTATGTGGCGACACCTTGACATTCGGTGTGGCTACACTCCGGGTCTTCGATGCCTGAATCAGAGTCATTAGAATGTCTGATGTGGTATTGATCCCTGTATTCGACATGGCGATATTTGGGCACCACGGGATTATTAATGGACTTCCCGAAGTCCGGTGGGTTATACAGGTAGACTCTCGGGTCTCAGGGTCAGGTGAACTTGTTCGGCCTCTTACTGCGCACAGTCAATTAGCTGACGCCTCACGTTGGGTGCCATAAAATCACTTGACGCGTGTCCGATAGTTAAGGCTGGATCACGGTCGTGTGGCTTTGTTTGCACTTAGGTCAGTTTTGCGTGCAGGTTTGATTTAGGCATAACTATGGCTGGATATAGCAGTCGCGGGTGTATGTAGTGGTGCTGATGGGAAAATAGCTGGGTTGACGGCAGTCGTCATAGGTGGTGTCGATGAACGAATTATGGCGGCATGATCTCGTTCGGCTCGTCGGCTATCTGTAATCGGAGTTAGACCAGCCAGCTATCTGGCAACTATTTGCCCCTCTCTCCTGGCGCTGTGCCTCACCTTGAATGGCACAGAGTGGTGTAATCACAGATAACTTGAAATAAGCACCACAGATGCAGGTATCCCTAACTTAGTTTTTCCAACATGTTTTACAACAGTCTTGCCAACATGAGCTCCCGTGCTTCAATAAGATCCCCCACTGTTGCGGGCTGATCAGAAGAGTTGGAGCAGTGTGGGTTGCCAATACTATCACTAGGCGTGTGTTTTCCAACCAAGGCCAGGCCGTAGCACCTAAGCAAATATCCCCGCCAACACCCAGGTGCTTCGGTAGGGATACAACTCAGATGTACTGTCTCTCCCTGATTGAGAAGTGTTGCTAGTGGTCGTGGGGCTCGTCTATTCTATTCCTCCAGTACCTGTGTACATGGTAGGAATAAGACAGCTAGCGATCTAATGGGTGTGTTTTCAACTTAGAGCCACCTGAGGAGGAGTCTCCAGTTGTAGCTAATTGCGAAAATAAGAATACTTTCCTGGCACCGGTCGGCAGTGCTCAATTCGAGGTTCTCCCAGTAATTGGTGACAGATGATCCTATGAATGAGACTCGAGGGCAAGGGAAACAAAGACGTCTTTATTAAAGTCTTATTAAAATGGTGACATGTGCTCTCCTGCCAGGCGGACCGATGATTGGAAGTAATCCTACGGAGATTCAGATGCAGGTGACCTGGTCCTAAGCTAAGTAGGGAAGATATGCAAAAACTTTCGAAGATTACTTAAATACAAACCTAACTGTATATTGGGGTTGCTGTAGGAGACAAAGAAAGAATTACGCTTGGAATGTATTATGTACGGAAAGCTTCTGGTAACTATTGGCATCGCTGGAGCGTCCGGTAGCAGAGCTGCAGAGCTCTTACGTGGTGGCATCGTCTGGTGGCTGCTGAAGACTGTTACGTCGTTGATGACATCCTCTGGAAGGGCTGCTGAGAGGCTCGTTGTAGTCTAGACTCCAGCACCCATGTGCTCGGAGAAGACTGCAGGAACAACTCGTGAGGGCCGCCATACATGGCTTTATATAGCAAGGCAGTGCATGTTGCGGTGGCCGCTGGAGAAGGCGTGTGATGTCCCTCAGGTGTGAGGCCAGAGTGGGGGGTAGCACCCTCTGGTCATCTCTCGGCCTTCGCGCATCCTCGGTGGCACTCGTGCATGCCCGAGGCGGCTGATTGCTTGTTGGCTCTCAGCGCTGGGGAGGGGGGGGGGTGATATGCTGCTGTCTTATGCAACCCCTTGTATCCACGTATGATGTGCAGTCTCTGAAGTCCTCCTCTGAAGTCTGGCATCCTCAGGCCGTCCATGGCATAATAAAGCAACATGAATGTAGTGGGGAGAAGTCTCCCTCCACCAAGAAGTTAGCATGTGGGCAGTCTCCCACCAATGAGAAGTCAGTGTGAGGAAAGTCGCCAGCCAATAAGATAGTGAAGACAGGGCATTAGCCAATCAAGTGAAGCTTTGCAAACGCCCCAAAAATGTGATATTGAAATCATGTGATGGGAAAATAGGTTCACGATACAGCGCATGATTCAGGAGTCATGGGACTGAAATATCGTGAAAAATGACGTACTTCACATCAAAAGTGGTTTGAATCGCAATCACACTGTGCTGAAATCACCCCAAGCAGTATCAGAGTGGATACAACATCCTGCGTGCTGCAGGAACCTTGGAACCTTTCATGTAACCTTGGTTACATACTTGCTTGACTTGCATTTATATTAGAAGAGAGAAAAACCAATCAATATTTAAATTACAATCAAATAAATTAATGAACACATTAGGACATTTTATGTTTGTTGTTCTCTGAAATATTAGATTCCTTGTGTAATATCACTTGCTATAGCATACATTTTCAAATTTATGCGCACTATACTCTATTTTTCACTGACTGTAATTTTGCCTTTTGGCATCAACACTCAATCACTTCGACGTATTATGGAATTCTTAAAGCAAGTAGTGGCTGTCATTCTCGATGTCGGCTGTGGGGCTGGAACTGTGCTCGATCCCAGCACACATCTCCATGGCATATGCTTGAGCCTCGGGAAGTTGGTCAGGCTCTGTGGTCTCAGCTACCTTCCGACGTGGGAGGCGGGCGCGTGAACACCTGGCCAGTGTCTCACACAGGCGCCGTTTCAGGAACCAGATGACTAGTACCAGACATCCCATCATAACGAACCTCATCAAGTAGTGACTGTGGCGTTCGATGGGTTCACTCAGAACCTTTCTATGTTTTAAATCACGAATGACCGACATGAGAAAATTCAACTCTACATCTTCTTCTGTATTTAGCTCTGACAGACTACTGTTGAAGTCAGTTTTCATGGATGCAACGAACACTTGTTTACTACTTGTTAATAAGGACTGAACTGGAGGGGATTTGACTTCACTAACATTATACTTTATGTGTTACTTTGTTACGATGTTGTAACAACTGGATTCTCTCATTAATTATCGGACAACTGCTTACCTGGAACATGACTTCCTGCAACGAAATCCACTCCTCCACCAGGTGTGTTTCACTCTTTTCATAAGGACACATTTTAACAATTTTCATCTTTGCCGGTACTGAATAAATCCAACTATCCCCGCCTACTGATCTAATAAACACTAGTACAAAAGAGTTACTTTGAACTTCTCTTTTACTTAATGTATAATCGTAAGCAGATTGTGACAAATAGCACATTCACTAAACAATTCAGAAACTTTATGGAGAACGTCGGAACGTTAGCGGGACAAACTATATTATTTCCACTTTTATATTGACTCATGTCTGCTTCATACATTAACACATAAAACTGCCTGTTCTCTGACAGCACGATATAAAGTGTATCTGGTATTATAATAATGTATCTTTCTAAATGTCTTTCAAACACGGGAAAAGTGTAAGCTCTATAGATCATGAAATACCTATTCGCAGATTTCAATGGTAACTCAATTATCAACTGGATGCTATTAATTGTAGCAAGTGCATGTACCGTCGTTACTTCATAGTAATTGTACACCTGATCTAAATTTGTTCCTGCTATCAAAATCTTGTCCGCGGGTAGTATAAGAGCAATACCTCTAATAATTTCTGACAAACTTCCTGGAGTCAATAACGAAGTGGGTGACCTACCGGTCGCTATGATATCAAATGCCATTTTTATCTTTGTTATCTCTTGTTTATAAGTTTGAAGAGTTAATTCTAATTATCTTAGAAAACTGTTTTAATTAAGAGCTTGCCCTAAATTGCTAATAGATAATCGGTAATTTCTTTCAATCACTGAGGATGTTAAAGTGCTCATTACATTTATGTTTTTTATTACTATCGCTAACTCGTTTGCTAAAATGTTTACATCTTTCGAATTTTCTCTAATCTGGCATTCCTCCCTTTCACGAAAGTTAGCTGTTTCTCTACTATATGAATTAATTTTTCTTGTCTCGTCCCCAACTCACTAGTGATTTCGTGAATACGGACATACTCGTCATTCGTAAGTGGGACAAATAAAAATTTCAGAATACTACCACCTGTATCTATCAAACCTCTCTTTTCACGAGATGAGGTTCTGGGTAATATCAAAGATAGTTCGTTTACTTCTTTCTCTAATTCTGCAATTTATCTATTAGGAGCACCAAGCTCTGTAGGTGGTTTTTCAAATTCATGGTCTGGAAAGTTTCATCCCTTTAATTCTATTCAGCTGGTTCCTACATTATGTAGTAATACTCTCCAATTTTCTTATAGGTATGTCTAGCACTATTGTCTATCTGTCTCCTGTTGATACGACGTCCATTTCTTGGACCAAAATCACGCCAGCACCTATGGTGTGATCTGCAATGCAAACCAATATACCTCTTATTTAGTTTTTCGCATTGAATTCGTAATGTTCATTGAATTCTATGTTACATTATACTCTGAGGCTACACATAACTTATTTCTGCTTTCTCCTCTTCCACTGAGGGGTTTCTTTCACTTGAATGCAAGTTATACCGGACACTATGTTCACCTATTTTCTTACGAATTTTCCCTTTTAAATAACGTGAAGATTCCCAAACGTCGTCTGTCTCTACATCATCATAACACTAACTAACATCGAAGTTGGTGTCGTCCCTAGGGCATTCAACACATATTTCCACTGTTTCACCTATTTCTGTTAACTCTGTAATGCCTGCTGAAATTGGGCATGACTTTGAGCCTATATTTTCTTCAGTATTTTTCTCACTTAATTCATTATCACTTTCACTATCACAAAATATCTCTACTGATTCTACTTTATCAATAACTTGAGGGGCATTTTCCTTACATATTCTGTCCTTACCTAGACATCAGCTCCTTGGCTCTGCAGAATTCTTAGACAACTTTAATCTATCACTGTGCACAATAACATTTCTCTTGTCTAGTAATACTTGAAATGTGACTGAGCTCAGTTTTCTCAAAACTTTATGAGGTCAAGACCAAAGCTTATAAATCTTAGTTACTCTACCTTTCTCAACACTTGGTGTGTGTAGATACACATAATCACCTACCTCAATATCTGGTGATTTTATTTCTTGACATAATACTCTTTTTGTCTATCAGAATCTACTTTATTAATTTCGCTAGTTACTTCGTGTTCTTCTTATAACTTGTTACTCGAAATATCTATATGTTCCTTGGCTGTCATACCTCCCTCTAGAACCTTAGGTTCATTACTCAATTCACCTAAAGGGTGTAGCTTAACTTATTTCCCATACAACATATAATGTGGGCTATAATATGCTACTGAGTGTGGAACCATTATATATGCGTGCACTGCATATGGATAATATTCTTCTCAAATTACTACCATATTAATTTAAGTAATGAGATATTATGTCCGCTAGGGTACGATGAAGTCTCTCAACACGCCCATTACATTGTTGTCTAAAAGGGGTTTCTGCAGTTTCTTAATTTTCAACGCTTTGCACGTCTCTAGCATTAACCTAGACACAAAATTTCTCCCTTGATCTGTAAGCAGGCTTTGTGGATAACCATGTCTTAAAATAATCTGTGGTACAAAATACTTCACTACTGCCTCTGCAGTTTGATCGGGGATTGATATTACTTCGCAGTACCTTGTGAAATAATCAATAAATGTCAACACATATTTATTCCCTTTCTCGCTCATCGGTAAGGGACCTAAAATATCTAGCGATAACAACTGAAATGGGGAATTTACTTGGCTAAATAACCTAACAGCGCTCTTGTCAATTTCGTACTTTTTCTCCTAAGACAATCATAGCACTTAAAAAATATATTCATCGAGATCTTTATTCAATGTTGGCCACCTGTATACTGATTTCAGGAGGTTCTGGGTTCGTTTCGCTCATTGGTGAGTATAACATGGAGTGACATGGTGATTATTAATTACTCTGGTCATGAGAGACTTTGGAACAACTACTAAAATGTGTTCCTCTTCTCTTTTGTATAAGATGCCTTCACTATCAATACAGAGATTTTCCTTATCTGCTTTAGCAATTATACTTTGACATTTTTGGTCTTCTCTCTGTTCTTTCTTAATTATTTATTTAGTTAAATCTTCTGAATTTATTGCATTTACCACTCGCGACAAACAATCTGCATTCGCATGTTTCTTGCCCAGTTTATGTACTACTTCAAAATCAAACTCTGAAGTGCCCATCGAGTGAGTCTCGAGCTAGGGTCTTTCAAATTCAACAACCATCTCAATGCAGCATGATCAGTAATAATAGTAAATCCACATCCGTACAAATATGCTCTGAATTGTTTCGTAGCAGAAACTAAAGTACACAAATCTTTTTACAATTCGCTGTGATTCCTTTCTGCTGAATTTAACTATCTACTGGCATAGGCGATTGGTTTTTAGTGTCCGTTCCTCATCTGAGACAGGACAGCACTTACAGCATAATTACTGGCATCTGTACTTACAGTAAACGATTGTGAAAAATCTGGATACACAAGAATTGGATAAGAAATTAATTTCTCTCTTAACATTTTAAAACCTTCCACCTGTTATGCTCCCTAAATAAATGGTTCATCTTTCTTAGTTAATTTCGTCAATGTTGTTACTATATCTGTAAAATTTGGTACAAATTTACTATAATACTGAATTAAGCCTACAACTGAACGAGCTTCAGAGAATTTTTTTAGGCCTGGGGTGTTCTTTAATTGCATGCAAGTTCTTTTGATTTGGTTATACTCTTTTTTACGTACAACATGCCCTAAGTATTCTATATTGTCTTGTACAAATGAACACTTATTAGGCTGAATACGCAAATTAGCTTCCTCCAATCTTTCCAATACTTTACTCATGCACTCGGCATGTTCTCTTACAGTACCGCTAAATATTATGTCATCAAGATATATTAAACATGGATCACCTAACAACCTTGTTGAACATAATTCTCCATTAACCTCTCAAACGTTGCTGGGGCATTACACACTCCAAATGGGAGTCTATTAAATTCATATTTCCCCATGAATGTAGCAAAACTTGTTTTCTCTTAATCACTTTCCTCTAACTCAATTTGGAAACAGCCACTTTGCTAAGTCCAACGTTGAAAAATATTTACACTTGTGCAAGGAATATAATGTCTCCGTGACATTCGGAATTGGATAAGGATCCTGCTTTGTAACTTTATTAAACTGGTGGGAATATATATAAATCTCATCTTAAAAGAACTGTCTTTATTTTTTTTCTCAAAATAGCTACGGGAAACTGCCAAGGTAATTACTCTCTGTAATAATATCTTTGTCTAGCATGTCTTTTATTTGCTCTGCAATTACTGGTTTCAAAGCATGAGGTACTATTTATGGATTCCGTTTTTTTTCTGGCCTCACCTACATCTATCTTACGTTTCAATAAATTTGTGCGGCCAAAATTCGAACTACCGTCTATTTGAAATATATATGCAAACTTTAATAACACTGGCAACATTATAATAAAATCACTCTTAACCAAATGTATCAATTTATCTCTAACAATTTTCTCTACCCCATGAATTAATCTTCTGGTAGTTCTTATAACACTCATCCTTTCTGCTTCACTGATTGCCATTGAGTTTCAAAACTCTGACTAACATGATTCAAAAAACTATTTGGCTCATTTAATCTTTTATTC
The DNA here is from genome assembly GCA_029891345.1 of Dryococelus australis. Taxonomy (NCBI): domain Eukaryota; kingdom Metazoa; phylum Arthropoda; class Insecta; order Phasmatodea; family Phasmatidae; genus Dryococelus; species Dryococelus australis. The sequence continues at coordinate 229,276,831 of CM057009.1, read as the reverse complement.
TTTCTATTCACTAAATTACATTCATTCTCCGTGCGAGTCTCACTACTATGACTACCTTGAGTCTGTATTTAATTTGGCTCATTTAATTTCAATTTATGTGAACAATCTGACATCTGTACCGATTTTACATTTTCGCATCTTCTTTAAAATTAACTTCTTTGTTTCTACTACCTTTGTAATTACTCTGACATTTTATATAATTATGACATTTTAATTATTACGAATTTTTTAATAATTCTGAAATTTTAATTTACTATGACAGGACTCGGGGTTTTCATCCAGAATCAGAACTGCCTCTGCTCAGCATACTCTATCTCGGCGAATTTTGGGGACACAGTGACAAAATCTGTCCTGTTCCATGACCTTGAGTATTAATTCACTCACTCTGTGGCTAACAAAACTAGAGGGGATTCTAAGTGCTCTGGAGCCTGGAATGAAACACTTTGTATCTTTACTTCTAGGGATATCTGTGGGGATTTCTCCCATGGTTCTATTTGTGGCGACACTAAATCTCTTTGCTCCGACCCGCGACTATTATACAATTTCTCTCGGATATTCGGGGTATGCTATTTACGCATAGTACGCCAACAATGTCACTGACAAGTGTGGCAAATCATATTACAGTACCCTTCGGCACGAAGAGCGTCTCATTAGTAATGTTCACGATTTTTGTCACTGTCTTTACTGATTTTACTAACGCTCTGTGAGGACTCCATGTACCTTCACTGTGAGGTTTCCTTGAACCCTCAAATAACTCTTGACCTATCCTGTCTGTAGTCCTCTCGACATGACTGCCATCTTCACATGTCGCTCCTGCATCTTCTGCGCGACTAGGACTCAACGTCATCTTGCCCCCTTTAACATGATCGCGATGAGGAACGAAACACTGGACGCATACCTTTGCCCCGAAACAAAGGGAATTTCACACTGGTCACTCACTCTCATAAGTGCCTTATTTTCACTACTCACGTACCCTGACAGTCGTCCACCCCGTCCTCAAGATTCGTCTCGATGAATCTATTACATGTCCCTATAGAATTTGTAGCCATACTGCTCCTACAATTCATCTCGTACTCTGAGAAGCTCTTGCCGGTAAGAATTAAGTTACATATTGCCCTTGCCACATGGTGGCGCGGTACATTCGTCAATGTCGGTTCGATAAGAAGCAATTTCGAGTCAGCGTCCCAACCCACTGTGTGCAAAGCAACATGTATCACTATCTCCGATTTTGGTTTTCAGAATCGTGTTCTGTATAATTTTCACTTAATTATATTGACTACTATTCACAGTTTAGAGTTGGCCAGACTTTCAGCTATTTTCTGCTACTCCATTATTCAACTATGCAAGTAAATTAATTATATGTGTCTAAATAAATCATATCTATGAGATGCAATGTATTTACTTTCAAGTTGATTCTGACATCATAAAAATCGAGAAAATCGGTTCCAAGTATTCCCTTGAAAGGAAGCTCGGACGCATGCACAAGGATCCAATACGGGTATCATTGACCATTTACCCATAATTCTACACACTGGGTACCTGCGATCTAGAGAGATTCCCCAGTTACGACATTCGCTCCTAATTGAGGTTCGTCGATAATATTTCCCTGTAGCGCTAGGTCTAACGAGAGATGCATCGGATCCTGTGTCAATTAAGAACGACTGAGACTGGACCTCTACAATAACTCATACTCTTGTCGCTTCTCCCCCTACAACTGTAATTACTACCGTTTGGTGCCTGGTGCTGACACTCGGCTTCTCGCATTTGGAGTATTATTGCATACATTCTCTCCAGTTTATCTAATGCCATGCTCTCCGTTCTTAGGTACTTGGGCTCGTTGTGGGGTTCCCAAACTTCGGCATCCTCTATTCACGTGTTCAAAACGTCTGAAGTTGAAACATTTAATATCACCATTATTGTTTTGTTATTCTCTGTAACTTATGTTCTTGGGAGAAACACTTGCTAGCGATAAACTCTTCTATTGTTACTGTTATCGTTCGAACCACGGTAACATGAGTTATAATCTCTTGCAAAACCTCTGTTAAAGGAAGTATTTTCGCCACGTTTCGCATTACCTTGTGCCTCTTTCCTCCTCTGAGGATCATCAAATTTTGTTTTATTTCCTGATGCGAATCTGTAACCTCTAACGCTATAGCTATGCGCCCAGCTTCGTCCATGGTTTGTGGTATTTTATATATATTAGCTTCTGACCTACATTACCTTGTAAGCCGTCAGTAAAAGCTGCTAATAACCTCTTTTCAGCTTCCTGATTCAAAATTTCCTGTTTCTCTGTATCATCTAACTGCTGAACTGTTTTCTCGCATAATTTACGACATCTGCAAATGTCTGCACATCCTCTTTATGTTTCCGCCTAACATTGTGCATCATATAATAATTTAATTGCAATGGCTGATATTCCTTGAATCTGTTGCTCAATACATCCTTCATAATTTTTAATGTTATGCCCCTTCTTAATCTTGGACATGTAGCAAAAAAAACGTGACGCTAAATTTTTCAATTTCATATTCGCTAATTTTTTTTGGACTTAACTGAAAGATTTCCCAGGCTTGCTGCGCTTTCCACGCTTGCTAAAAGGTTTTTTTTACCGGCAATGAGCCTTTTTCGCCAGTTAATTTCTCGACTAATCAAATACCTACCAAATAATTAACTTGAGCTGGTACTTGTGCTTGTGCTGACATCGTGGGAGCTGGTTGACGATGTCTTTGGACCTCCATGTTAACCAGTAAAGTGCTACGACAAATTATTAAATCTTATTCATTCAATTTCGAAAGAGGAATCCAAGTCTTACGATCGTGAGTCCATTTCTTTGAAGTATCGTATTGCGTACTACCACTTGAAGGTTTAGTTTCATGGATCGTATTCAATTTCTCTTTTTTAAGAACGGTAATAGGTACCGAACGTGAAGAACTAGCATTCACTTGCTCGTATTTTATGTTTGTGCCTTGTGAAATCGAAGGCTTTGTATTCACAACCAAGTCAAGATTTTATATTTCGAATTCTGGATAAACACGATCTCGAGGTATGAAGAACTTCTTTATGCGAACTTCAATTTCCAGCACTACTCATCCAGTAGAATTTTCGTACTCGTATACTTTATATGCAGGAGTCGGAAAATATCGCTTTCGATTTCCCTTGAAAGCTATTTCCAGTCCTGAACCTGTAGTTAATGCATTCAACTTAACACGAAATGGGTCTAATTTAGACAGGTCAAAAGACACGTGCTTTTGAAAAAAAATTCTGTATAAGTTTATATGAGTACTCTTCTAAGCCCCTAAATTCCTTGGTACTACATGTTAAAACTACGTAGATTGTCGAAATCGTAAAATCTACTACCTTTCCTTATTGCCTCTGAAATGATCAGCATCTAGGATAACAATTGAATGCTTTTGAAAAATACAGCAAAGAAGTGGGGCTGAATCTAGATAATTTCTGCAGCATTCTACTCTAAACCACGTGTGTGGTTTTATATCTTCCAAATCTATGGGACAATCAACGCTACCAGATACGCGACTATTCATACGTCCATGCATATACTCAACATCAAAGAGATATGATTTCCTACAGTAAACATGTTTGTCATAAACTTGTAAATTTCCCGTATCACGAACCATCGTATAAGATTCGTTAAATTAAATTAACACGATCCTATACGCTTTAGGACATGTTAAAAAAAAGTCTCACTCAGCAACACTGCTCGACTGAATTAGGACAACTCATTAAATGATGTACCTACACACACGGTGGACGGTATTGTGTTGTATTGTTTAGAAATTGTTGCCGAGAATTCAACGGCGGTAATCCACAGCGATTAACGTCTGTATTATAGGGTATACGAAGGCATCCATAAAACTACCTTTGTCATCTGTGAGCAAGGCTTCAGGTATGGCGTCTGGATTTCCCTTGTCTTGCGGCAAAATTTGTTGTTGTTTGGTGTCTTTTTTTCGGATAGTTTGGTCTGTTATTTTTTAATACTCTTATGTATGGGTGATATGTCACCGAAAAAAAAATTTTATTGTAGGAGATTCACTGAAAAGAGTCGGATGCGTTTTAAATGGACGAATAAGAACAAGTGTTTCACGTTGGTGCGTATCCCTGAAATCCCAGTAGAAGGGCTGACGGAAGCGAAACATTAGCCAAAACTTTTTTTAAATGAATGAAACCTTTTTGTGAGGTAAGTTGATTCTCGCCTTATTGCTTGGTAAGCTTATATCTGAAGAGAGTAAATGTGTATTACTGTATACTATCTTTCTCTGTTTATATTTACAGCCATCCGCATGTATTGTCTGGATTTGTTAATGTATTGAGACAGCATATTTAAAACCAGGACTTACGGATGGACAAAACGCTCCATTATAAACCGTACTTTTTTTTGCCCACATTAAAAAATGTTGGAGAAATACACACGCTGTGTTGATTTTTGAAATACCTGTTTAGGATCTATTTTTATGTGCATCATCTATACTTTCACCATATGTAAAATCAGCATTGTCATAGACCTCATCACTTTATTAATGTATTAGTAAAATTTACCTGGGGTAATGTTATGTATGTGTATATGTTGCTAATGTGTTAACGCGTGTACATAAGATCATAAAACAAATAGAAACTTAATTTAGAAAACCACTTTTCACTGATTCAAACTATACACTTGTAATTTGGCGTTTAATTATGGAACTACATTTTCTAAATCATTGGCAACTGTACAGGGACCATGCCAGTCACAATGTGTCTTCTGAAAAGGGTCAGTAAATGCGGAGATTTTTTTCCCCAAAGTGCTTACTGTAAACAGTTATCACTTAGTCCTGCAAAAATAACTCACTAACTGCGTTCGTTAAATTAATTTCCAGTTACATCTACATTACAAAGGTTTTTGTTTCACTCGTTAACTAACTAGTTCTAATTTTATGTATACATGTTTTGCCTGGTCCTCACTCACGAAGTTCATGGATTTGTCGACCATGTAATAAATGACACTGGTCTGCTACTGAGTTATTGCATGGATAAACTACAATACAACCCGGGGTAAGAAATACATATAGGCTATGCTCAACACCAACAGCAAGGTTTCAACCGTCTCCGTGTGTTTTTGAGTGCGTGTATGCACAAAAACGTGAATGCCCGATTTCCCACAACCTTTTCTTCACCCTCTCTTGCGCGCACATTCGCACGCACCCAAACACATACAATTTTTTAAAATAATTGTATGTAAAAATAAGTACTATGTTTTATCTTACCGGTGTTTCCCAGCTGGTTTGTCTCCTTGTCTCCTTCACCCAAGTGAGGCGAGCAGTGGAACTACAAGCCCTTGAGATCAGTTTGCCTAATCAGGCAAACTGATAGCTTGGTAATCAATGGCAGTTGGCAGTAATTCGTTTTCGTTTCTGATTTTCGGCAGGCAGCAGCTTAAGAAGACAAAGAAATTTTACTTGAAAGACGTCAACACAGCTTAAAAATATCACTTTCAGAGACTTCTGTACTCGAAATTGACAGGCAACTGTAGTGAACTTTTTATAGAGACTTTCCACAATAAAATAATTGTTTACTGCTCAAATCATTCTCAATTTCTCACGACGAAAAAAAAACACCAGTTTAGTTATTTGTACACAGACTCAATTCCACGTAACATAACCGCAGTCCAGCATTGCTCTTGCTACTGGCTATGGTCTTCACAGACCGCCCAGTACGAGGAACCCTAATCATAATCTACGTATATGGTTTCCGAGCGTTGTTGTGGCCAGGTCTTCAGTTGACACAGATCATGTCTAAATGAATTATTTTGTTGCCATGGTGACCACTTGATAGCGCATTTAAGATAAATGTTGTTTCATGTTTGAGTTTCATGGAAAAAACAAAAGAATATGTTGAATAATATATTATGGGTTGAGGTCGGAGCTCTGGGCAGGCCAGTGCAATCGGCGAACATTGTTGTCGGCGTACCACTGCATAGTAGCCCTTGAAACATGGCACCTGGCATTGTCATCCTGGAAGTAACAGGGGTCCATTCCGTAAAAAGGCCAAAATGTTGGGAGCATTTCATTATCCAGAATGTTACAATAGGCCTCTGTGTTCATGCTACCACGGACAAACACCTGCGGTCCTACGTCGAAGGCCATGAAACACAAGTCAACTGACGTATTGAATTACCTATCTTCATGGGCTCCCAATTAATTTAGGTAGATATTCTACATAGGGTCTACATTTTACTGAATTATTAGTTTGAGATAAAAATTAGACATAGTATCTAGATTTAAAGAAATTATAAAATGTGCATAGAAATTTAGCCAATAATTTTATAGTCCTATTTAAGGTTAACTTTTGTACTAGGCGAATTAATATTGCTTTTGTTTATTTAGTAAGTTTAATGTTAAACGTCAAATAGATACATGTATTTTGTTTTACGTTAGGCGATGGTGACAGCAGTATCATGAGAAGTTTGATGAAATCACAGCCTTATAGTCCTGATTTCACCATCACGAAATTAGAATGAGGTAATCATATACCGCGCAACTATCTCAAGAGATTGCGAGATATAGCTTCCAAAACAAAAAATGACAATGGTTCAGTGCCTCTAGCTTTGCGAAAATCTGTTACTGAGAGACAGATTTGTAAACGAAATGCAGGGGCAGGAGCTATGAAATACAGGATAAAAGAAGAAATTCCTCATTACCGGAAAATTAATAATTGAAAGAAGGCATCAACAATGGCCCCTTTCACGTGCTTGGCGACCATAATAAGTGTGCTGGAAGAGGATATTTCTGTAATGGATCTAAGGAAGGCGAAGAAAATCTTGTCCCTGTCATGCAGAGTACTGGTGTGTGGAACGAAATAATGGCAGCAAAAAACATGGTAGCAGGTCATGCATCTAGCTTAATTGAAAACGTTGCCACAAACAAAGCCGAAACTTTTAAGTTTTCTGTGCAGGTATACTGGTGGGAAAAGGGTAATTTTTTCTCTTCGAGCAGGTTATTAAACCAGATGTGAACTTTCCGTTATTTCCTATAACACGAAAGGCAAGGCACAGCACTTCAGCCAAAAAGAAGTGACGAACTCCAGTTCGGGAAAATTCACCAAAAAAAATTGAAAAACAAACAAAAGTCCGATGAAAAGAGAAAGGATAGAGAGAAAACCCGACCTTGGAAAGCGAGCAAACGATGTAAACTGAACATATTAGGTAATGATAGGGACTATGGAGGAAAAAAAGTACAGGCCCTAGTTATGACTTCTGAGTTATTTGCAGAACGAAAAAGGGTGGTTTTTAAGAAAGTTAACTTTGTCCTTACAAGAAATAGACGACCTTCAGATGACCACAGTGGGACAATGAAATTCAGTCATATGGAGGGCCGATAGGTCTAAACGCTTGACAGTATCTTCTTTTGGGAATATATGTAAAATGAAGAAAACAACAAAGCGCGAGAGAACCATTATATATATATATATCTTGTATAGTGAGTTTTATGGCTCCAAGGTGGCTAAATATAGACATCAAATGGAACCTGTGGCTATTGAGCAGTTACAAAGAAAATTTTAATAGGAAGTAAAAAAATGTGGTCTTTTTTTTTTTTGATAAATCAATTCCTTGGCTAGTTGCGACACACAATGGTCTAATAGAAAATTATGGCATATTTGAAATAGAGTGCCCTGCAAATGCAACTTCGCTTACTCCGGAAATGGCTGTGGAACAGAAGAAAGTAAATTTCTGCGCTGTAGATAAACATATCTTCATGTTTCATATGCAGAGCCAAATACACATCACCCAGAAGTCATATTGTCCCTTTGTTTTTTGGACTCCATTAGGAATGTCAGTACAAAAAATTACAAGGGACGACACATTTTGGTATACAAAATTGGAAGATAAATTGTCAAAGTTTTATTTCAATTGTATTTTGCCGGAAATCATTGAGCAAAGATTTCCTAGGTGCTTGCCTATTTGGGGCCCAACCAGCGCAAAACATAAGGAAGATAATTAAATGATAAAATGAGATATTACAGTCCTGTTTCTGAAATTAAATACAAAACTTTTTCTTGTTCAATGTAAGTGTGATAAATACGGATATGGTAGCGTGTGAAATATGCAATCAAATGTCAATGCATCCAGTTTTTATAAATACTTTGTATTTTATTTGGGTCGTAAAATTTGTATAGACATAATTTAGTATGTTTCGTTTATCTGCAACAATATGGATGATCTTTTTTGTATACTATGTAGACATATAAGTCCAATATGAAATATTATCGGAAATATTTGTATTATAAGATGACCATTTGTTTTTTTTTGGTTATCTTGTAATGAGTCAACAGTGATAAATTACTATTTATGTAATTCATACCAACTGAATCACAACAGTGTTCAAAAAATTTAAATAATAAAGTCTATCAAGTGCTCAGTATAACATTTATATTGTTACTGTGTTATACCTTCCTCCCTTTGTGTGTTGCTTCTCAAAAGCAATTTCAAATGTATAATTTTTCTGCATTGACAAGTATATAATATTTTCTGCTTAACTTTTTTTTTTTTGCAAAATGCAAACGGTTTGCGAATAATTATTCTCTCACGGTCCAGTGTAAATAGACGTGTAACATTTTTGAACAAACATGTTTTATATGTAGTTCAAATGAACATACATGTAAACACAACTACCTTTCCTAACGCCCAGGATATCTGAGACGTCGGCAAAACAGAACAATCGTTTCCACAAAAAAAAGCATTTGTTTTTGATGTTTTTTAGTAAACATAATGTCCGTACTTGTGAAATGTCTATTAAAAGGCGTGGAAATTTGCTTTATTTAATTTGATATGTTACCGATTTGAATACTGCTGATTTGTGAGGTCATATATACATCGATTTTCAAGCACGTTGGCAATGATTTAGAAAATGTAGTACCGTAATTCAACGCCGAATTACAAGTGTATCATTTGAATCAGAGAACGTGATTTTTTAAATTAAGTTTTTATTTGTTTTATGATCTTATATATACGAGTTAACACATTAGAAACATATACACTTACATAATATTTCCCCAGTAAAATTTTACTAATACATTAATAAAGTGATGAGGTCTATGACAATGCTGATTTTACATATGGTGAAAGTATAGATGATGCACATAAAAATAGATCCTAAACAGGTATTTCAAAAATCAACACAGCGTGTGTATTTCTCCAACATTTTTTAATGTGGGCAAAAAAAAGTACGGTTTATAATGGAGCGTTTTGTCCATCCGTAAGTCCTGGTTTTAAATATGCTGTCTCAATACATTAACAAATCCAGACAATACATGCGGATGGCTGTAAATATAAACAGAGAAAGATAGTATACAGTAATACACATTTACTCTCTTTAGATATAAGCTTACCAAGCAGTAAGGCGAGAATCAACTTACCTCACAAAAAGGTTTCATTCATTAAAAAAAAGTTTTGACTAATGTTTCGCTTCCGTCAGCCCTTCTACTGGGATTTCAGGAATACGCACCAACGTGAAACACTTGTTCTTATTCGTCCATTTAAAACGCATCCGACTCTTTTCAGTGAATCTCCTACAATAAAATTTTTTATTTTCGGTGACTTCATATCACCTATGCATAAGGGTATTAAAAAATAACAGACCAAACTATCCGAAAAAAAGACACCAAACAACAACAAATTTTGCCGCAAGACAAGGGAAATCCAGACGCCATACCTGAAGCCTTGCTCACAGATGACAAAGGTAGTTTTATGGATGCCTTCGTATACCCTATAATACAGACGTTAATCGCTGTGGATTACCGCCGTTGAATTCTCGACAACAATTTCTAAACAATACAACACAATACCGTCCACCGTGTGTGTAGGTACATCATTCATTGCGATGTCCCAATGTGTTCACTTTTTGTCCGTTTGTCGGACATAAACGGACTCGAAGTCAGCACACTGGAAGTATCAATTAGAATACGTGTGGTCTGTTTTTTTTTCTTCGAAATATTATTGATTTATTGACTTTGGAGACTTTAGAAAAAGGTGTAATGCTATTGTTAACAGCACTATTCAATTTTCCCTGTTTTTTTTTCTCCCAGTTTTAGCTGGAGATGTAATCATCTGTAGCTGTCGGCAAAACTGGAAGAAATTTGTAATTCCTTAACACTTGTTGCATTGTAGGCGCCGCTCCACGGATGCCGACAGAAACAAATTGTGTCGTCTTAAAAAAGCGTCACAAATTTTTCCACATACCGGCCAAATGTTTGCACGCTAAGGAAGGATAACATTTAATGCATGTACAGTTATTTACATCTACATATGTGTGAGCATACATATACAACATAATTAAATGCATTACTATATGTGTGACAGTTCACTATATCCGTAAATCGTGTTACTGCAAGCGAGATTGATGTGTTGTGCAATTTTCGTAACTAACTCCACAATTACGAGAGTGCAATGAACGAATACGTGATGCAAACAAAACTTCGCAATCTTCTCCATGCTTCAAGATAAAACGTACAGGATAATTATGAACACTGTTGTATATAATACTAACCGCACATTAACATTTTCCATCATGAACCCGTGCAGATGTTTGCCTACTAATTCTTTCTCTGTGAGAATGCTGTCCGGATTCATGAAGCGCGGTGCAGACATGTGACGTCTGAAAGGCTATACATGTACGGGTACATAGGGAGCGGACGAGAAGCCAAGGCTACGGGCTAGTTTATAAAAATCGCAATAACGCAACACTGGCAAAACGGCAACGACGCAAATGTCAAACTCCGAAATCTAAAGGTAGGTACATGTTTTTAAACGTCGCAAGGAACTTTTATAAACTGGTGCCTAAAGATTTCAGAGTTCGCGCAGCAATTTTGCCAGTGTTGTTTTATTACGTAATTTCTATGAACCACGCCTAAGTAATGCCTTTCCCCGCCAGCGTGTATGCATGGAGTATATCAAGTTTTAGTACATAGTGGGAACTCAATATTATCCAATGGCCATTTTTTCTCTGTCGCAATCGCTATAAGAAAATGCAAACATGACAACAACAAAATACAAAACTCGCTGCGCCTTTAAAATTATATTTACGTTCAGTTCAACTCACTTGTGATTCTTGATACTAAACATAACTTCTTTACACAAAGTAATTAGCCATTTACATGTGTTTCAAGTACATATAGCGAACAAATTTGGTTGAGAAATAGTAGGGAAATTTGTTCTTTTTTTACACGCAAAATAAAACATTCCTGCTGCTTTTTTCTATAACTAAAAGCTAGAAAAGTGTTTATTTTAGTTGCAATATTTTCAGTGTAAAGTATTTTTTTACATTGCCGGCCCTTTTTATATTTTAACCAATATAGCTGCTTGAAACATCACTAATAACGGCATCCTCCTAACTTCCCAACCTAATATTCAACAATGTGCCGCCGATGTGGGGTCATCGCATAAAGCAATCGTGTGCTGCTGGCCTCGTTGCAGTCAGCGCAAAAGATAGGCCGGAAGTAGAATGACGCAGGCACCACGCCGATGCGACATCTTGAAGGGATCGGACCGTCTTGTTTGCTCAAACTGCGCATTGTGGCCAGTAGAGTATGCTTGTTGCAAAGCACAGCCACGGGCGCCATTCCAGCTGTGGTACGGTAACAGACTCCATGTGCGGTGTTTGCATGTAGGAAATAGACGAATTGCTGTATTATATAAAGAAAACAAAAAACATTTCGTATAGAAATAATTATAACAGACAACATATTTCTTTTCATTATGTATTAAAAGTTTGGTAATATCTTTCAAAACATTCAAAACAAAAACTTCTTTTTTTCTTTCGATATTTTAAGTTTTACGTAAGAGTGAATACAATCCCGAACTGATCATCAAACATATTTCTTTTATTTCTTAATTCCTTACGGAAGCTTCGCGAAGTATATCGCAAGAGTATATTTATTATTTTCAGCGCTACATATACTGTGTGTTAATTTTTAGACGATTTTCACTGTCTTCAGTAAATACACCCACTGTTTTTAATGCACTGTACTGACCAACAATGTTGCTAGAAAGGGATAAAATATTTTGTCGTTTACAGTCATGCGGTTTCATTCACTTATTTAGTCGTGTTTTTATTCAACGACCAAATAAGTAATATATTCCTTCATTTCACATTAAAATACTTTCGAACCAGGCAGCTACTATTTTCCAATCAGCGAGAAAATTTCAACTCCATATTATTAAGGGCCATTTACTTCCTGTTTTAAAAACAAATTTTTTTTTGTGCGTTCAAAATTCAAGATTCGTTTCAATTACTTCGACATAACTATATAAAAAATGTCTTCATGGTTATTTGAAAACTTTGAAAAACTGAAAATGTTACACCCGATATAATACCTCATTTGATGTTGGAAGATGGCTATAACGGAAATGTTATTGGTTGAAAACATACATGCATACATGGTCTAAGTACGCATAGATGGAGACATACGCCCATGTATGTAAACACTCGTATCGTGCACACCTGACACACATAACACTGCACATTAGAATACACATACCACACAAGACTATCTCTTCAAAAGGAGTGAGATATGTGAAGAAAATTAGCATGCGATAAAAATACTGCCTTCATCCCGAGCGTTAAAGAATTGTAGATCACTTTCAGTTGACGCGTTTGTCGTGGCCAATCATTGTCTCTCACTTGTAATACCAAGCGTTCACGGGGACGAATTACTTACTAAATCCTTCCACGAAGCCTTTCCAAATTCCATTTCAAACTTTTGAAAAATGTGGAGAAAAAAATGCAGTTTCCGCTGAGCATTGAAAACGTAATTTAGTTTATTCATAAGAACCGCCTGATTTAATTAAATTTTTTAATTTTCTCTCTACAAAAGTTTTGTATGGATATTTGTTCTTCATTACAATATTAGCTCCTTTATATTGTTGCCTTAAGAGTTGTTTGTTGTAAATTGCAATTTTTTAACCTGTTTATGTAAATAACTACCTAATTTTCATGCAAAGTAAGAATAACTTAGTGAACAATTGTGTTAACATACTTGAAAGTAACAACCTGTTACTTGCATCTTCAAAATAAAAATTATATATTCATGTCCGACGAATTTTCTGAGGTATAACAGATACTTTTGCGCATCAGAAAATATGTACATTGTAAATTATGGACCATTACTTAAGATATTCATTTCTATGCCCGGAACAAAGAAAATAATTTATTTTAAAGTACAGGTACTCAAAAATTACGAGGAATACTACTTATATATGCGTCTTTTGTTTGCAGGCGAAATTAAGGTGGCAGCCTTGTCTTACTTACACAATTTAAATCCCGATAAAAATGTTCGATTTACAGCGCACAGAGAAAAACAAAGTGTTACTTACACTAAATGAAATAGAGAAATCTCCAGAAGTCTGTAGTGATAAAATTTTTTAAAACCTTATTATAATGTTGTCTTACATTTACACTCATTGATTTAAAATATGGCAGTTTATATTTGTACGTTCAAGCTAACACAAGTAACATAGGTTTTTCGTTAAATATTCCTAGCTATTTAAAGAGTAACAATTGCAGGTTACATGAATGAATAATTTTTTAGTGCATGATTTTGTCCAGTAGGGCACTATCGTAACCTATTCAGTGCATCATATGAAATCATTCGTTGCTATGAAATGTTTTGCGGGAAATTTTATGTAAAATGAATATCAAAATATTAACAAGTTTCGTACTAACACAACGTTAGAAGTGCTACTGTATCAGCAGATGATTAGATTAAAAAACCGGGCGACGTTTTTTCAAAACATTTTCAATATTTTTCTATATCCGAAAATTTTTTGCTATCATTACATTATTATGTAAGAAGATATTTGGTGCTGACATTATGCACTACCATATTCGAAAAATAATAGAATTCGTGATCAATTTTCCGGAAATAAATACTGCCTATATATGTTTCATTATTGAACGAAAACGCATTCCCATTCGTTCCTGTTTGCTCAACAACAACTTACATGCCGTTTCACACATCAGAATTTCGGGCGAACACCTCAAACGGTCGATATAAATAATTTACCTTTTTATTGCCAAAATTTTATATACAAATAAAAATAGCGATTGTTAAATGCTCCCAACCACTGTAATCAATAGTGAAAGGTTAGCTAAAATGTATTTTTGGCTTTTCAAATGTGCATATCTTCCATACCGGCATGTGTGTTGTCATACACATGGGCGGAGTACTGCTAACCCAAGACCACTTGAGAAGAAGTTTGGGCTGTCTTGCCTGTTTGGAGAAACGGTACTCCGTAGAGTGCCCCGTGACGTCACTGCGGCGCAGGAGTGCCCCGGGTCTAGGGCCGCGTGCCATTTATTGCTAGTTTCGGACCGCAATTCAACCCGACCTGGGGCCCAATTATTGTAACTATCGGAATTATCCCTCTAGAAGAAAGAGGTCATTCCGCTATCGGAATGCCTAAAGTCAATTTTTGAACACTCGATAGCGGAATTGTGTACCGGCATTGATCCATGAAGTGTCGAAATGAATCCGACAGCTAGGCATGTGCCGGAATCGCCATTCCTCTACAGATTTGTCATGTAATACTTTGTGTGATATACGAAATTTGAAAATACCCTCTCGCATGGTTTAATATAAATAAAATTATAACGGAGAGTAAAACTATTTATATGAAAAATTGTGTAAATAAAGTTAAGTTGGTAAGGGGAAACTGATAGATTTGCTGGGAACACAATATAAATTATTATATGAAACTGCTGCAACATAAAATAATTAACAAATTCAATTTTGCAAGAAAACTGCAGTTGTGAAATGCAGATATTACTGTGAATCAAAACGTAATAAATTGGTTTTAGTCATGCAAACATCAATTAATTTTATAGTTAGCTGCCACAGCAAGAATGTTAGCAAAAATGTTATTATTATATATTAATATCAGAAAATTATAAAATGTTTTAGTGTTCCTTAATAATTTGCATTTTATAATGCTACAGAATAATAAATCGTTTCTGTTATTTCGTGAATAAAGTTACGATAAACTTACTAAAGTAAAAAAGTTTCTTAAATGTATTCTTAATTTATAGTAAACATACATCTAGCGGCAATATGAGTTAACTATTTAACATTTTCTTTCACGGGCTTAGTAATTTTATTTCTAAATATTAGCGTAATTACGCCAATACAAATTCTTTTACGGGGAAGACACATCTGCATGAAAAATAAGAGTTCCTGTGGTTCACTTACGTCTGACTTTATTTTATATATATGTATATATATATATATATAACGATTAACTTATAAATTTACAAGTTAATCGTTTTGTCGCCACTGTAGATAGTTAATGTTTTAAGTTATTTGCATTTACTTGATCTGGACTATCTCAAAAATAAAATATATATTTGTGTATTTTAAAACAAATTATCCTATTACAACAGATTTAACAAGATTGGTTCAGCTTTACTGATGACACACGAAATGCAACGATTCCAAGTTACAAAATCGATTCTTAAAAATTCCGATAGATTTCATTCCAAAAGGTACTAGTAGTCTTAAAAATCCATATTTTGGCATCGTTACACTCGCTACCGGAATGGAGGTGTCGGAACAGTCCGCCAGAGAATTTATTCAGATAGTTTAAAAAAATTTCACCCCGGTTTCGTTGTCAACACGTAGTTATACTTGAGCCTTTTTACATTATTTAGTTTGCTGTTTGTATTTCCAATGCAATATATCTGTTTGTATTTCCAATGCCATATATCCGTTGCCATTATTTGCGGTTTTACGCTCGTACAAAGAGGAAAGTCACTACTGTATCCGTGAACCACAATAACACATAAAAGTGGATTTCACTTAGTGTCTCGGCATTGTCGTGGATGTGACTATATAGGCCTACTGTATAAAAAATGCCCACTTGTGCGGTTGCGATCTGCAGAAACGTTTCCGGACGTGGTGACAGTGCGTTAAGATTTCATAGATTTCCCGACGACCCTGATATTTTTATACAGTGTGTGTTAACTTGTAAGTGACAAGACAAGTTCAATCTGAAAAACGTAAGCATTTATTCGTATCACTTCGTTTCAAAATAATTCGAAAGAGATTTACAAGCGTAACTTAGAGGTCAGAAGAGAATAAAAGTGTCAAAGCAATGTTCTGTGCCGCATTTATATCTACCGAATAAAATTGAAAACGCATCCCGTGACAGCGAACAACGCCTTTATTCGCGAACCGTGGAATAATTGCACAATTCTGTAAAACAATCCTAATTTTTACGATTCGTTACGCAGTAATGCCGAAAGTGACGAACAATCACGCTCAGATATGTCAGTGAGGCACAGAAGAAGAGATGGAATCAGAGGCTAATTTGTCAGCGAAATTGAAAACCGTGGAACACGAAATTATGTTATTGAAAATTAAAGTATTTGAACTTAAATATGAAATAAAATGGAGACGAGAATCAGAAAATCGTTTGAAAAAAGAAAACAAAATGTTGAAACAACAGCTGCTGCAAATTAAATTTCTACATTACGATGTCCGAAATTAGATAAAAACGAAATGCGGAACAATTTGAAAAACGATTTCGGGCCTAAACAAATGACCGATAACTTACTTAAAATAAGTTTTGCTGAGGAAAATAAGACATTGCAGCTGCTATTACTCACAGGTAAATTACTCAGAAAGCCTATATTTATATGAGAAATAAAGAGGACTTGCTAATTCGGGGTTGTCGACTCTCCGAAAATTGACTCGAAATTTGAGGTACAGGCCAGGCATTGATCAAAGTGAGGACAAAATACCTGTGCCAAATGGAAATATATGTATGTATCGAGGACTGGCTTCAAAGTGGAAACAGCCTGTATTTTATGACTTATATATTTAAAACTGACAAATGAACTGCTTTTCGATGTAATATTTTCTTTCGTTGCAATTGTGACATGGGCGAAAGTATTTAAGGCTTATGAAAAGAAGAATATAATATAACGCCATCCAGTACGTTTGAAAACCCCCACAGTTCCAACCCCGTGTGGGTTTTTGCAGATATGCTATATGCCATAACATTTTTTTTGAAATAATTAGTTGAATAGTGGAATACAACTCTCGCGTGGAAAAGTTATGTACAAGTCATAATTAAAGACACTGAACCGATATTTGTCTCCAAAACTTACACCCCTTTTGACGTTCTGTTAAAGGGAAATACTGTTTTGCACCATAAACCAACACGACATTCATCAAAATATCCTGAACAGCCGGAAATTGGTAATAATAATAATAATAATAATGTTTTAATTAATTGACGGGTTTTCTGGTGTGGTGAATACAATATACTTTCATTCAGGTTTCGTTTGAAGGAGCAATTAGTAATAATTATAGAAATGGATGTAATAGTTCTTAACATAAGAATCACAGGCCACAAAATACTGATGTCATTTCAGAAAGGTTTATTAATGTCTACTCGATCATTACATAGCTTACAGAATTATCTACACAAAACAACTCACTGAAATAACTTACATACTAACAGAACGCTTAAACCTGGACTTACTTGAAAGTTTCTTTTCTCGTCGCAGAAGTATCGGTAGTGTGTACTTATGATAATCTAACGCCAACAGATTTTAAGTACTGGTTATGGAAAATGTTACTGGGATCTGAACTTCCTATGCCGCAAGGATAATGCGTTGAGGACGATGGACCAATATAAATCCTTATCAGACCAGCAAGATGTTCATTGAGATAAGTGTGAGTACCACAGAAAACAAAGACGAAGCAAACGAGCAGGTTCAAGAATAAGCTGTGGTCACGACCTTGATAAGATTAGGGGAAGAAAATAAGGCGATATGATACGTAGTTTGATATTTGGTTCATGAAACTGAAGATGAAGGCTTGAAAAAAGTTGAAGACACCGAAAATGAAGGTAACTCTTATTTGCCGCTGCGTTATATTTAGTTAAATTCGTATGATGTTTGCTGTGCAAACGTGTCTTTTCACATGCTATATTTGTAGGTGGGTGGATTGAAGTGAAGAGTCGTGGAAAATTAACTGCCCCATAGTCAAAATCAGTTGAAACTGTATAGTGCGTCAGATAAATGTTTTATAGACACCACGAGTTCGGCTTACAAAACTTGAAAGGTGTTGTGTGTAGTAGGGGTATGGCGATTCGGAAACACAGGCTGCGGTATATGGATCGGTGACTCGGCCGCCATGTTCGAAATTTCCCGTTTTTTTTTAATCGCTCATTTTCACACAAAATTATATGTTTTAACCCAAAAATGGCTTCATGTTTTCTTTGTTCTGTATAAATACCCCGTTTTTAATTAAAAATTTTACGTTTTTCCCTTGAAAGAAAGAAGCCCCACCAAAGTCCCGAAAGTCAATTTTTAAGCTATTTTAAAGTCTCTGGGAGCTTCCTGAATGCTTCCAGCCTACATAATAAGAAATCGATAAAACAAAATTATTTTTAGTAAATTTAATTTTAAATACGTATTTATAATTTAAAAATATAAATACATAAGTGTTAAGTGTTATACATCACCGGACTTGTATTTTCAAGGCGCATACGATTGTGATGTCATACCAACATACTGTCTTGTTTTTAATGCTCTTACATTGCATGTTTTCTCTCTCTCTCTATTTCTCTTGTCTCTCTCATTCCATCTCTTTCCTTTCTCTTTTTCTCATTCCATTTCTTTCTATCTTTCCTTCTTTCAATTCTCTCTCTTTTTCTCCTTCTCTCTTGTCTCTCTCTCTCTCATCCCACCTATTTCTCTCATTTCATCACTTTCCTTTCTCCTTCTCTCTTGTCTCACAGATTCGCTTTCTGTCATTCCTTTCTCACTTGTCTCTCACATTCTCCGACCAATTACTCACACTTGTTCGACTGCACTGTCTACATAGTACCTTCATCGCCTGCTAGCGTGCACAAATCGTCAGTGTGTATATTTATTTAGGAATTTAAAATGTATTTTCCATGCACGAGAAGGTATATAGCAATTATTCTAAAGTACATTCCAGGCACGACTTTGGAAATCATACTCGATTTTCAATACTTTAAAAATCAATTCAATGGATATTATTTTAATGTTTTACTTTATTGAATTCGTTTTTACTGTTGTACCAAAATTAAGTCGTCTAGCCTTGTAACGACGCACACATGCACGCACATGAGCAGTTCATGAGCCAGCTGTGACAGGCAAAGAGTGAAGTCATCAACAGGCGTCGCACAGAGAGAAGGGACATATTGTAAATGACGCAGAGACAAGTGCTTGCGAACATAAGCAATCACTTGTGCTGCTGATCGGCCCTGCCAATCAGACATATAGGAATCGATGCATTTATAAATAAGTAATTATTTTAAAAAATTTTATTTATAATTTGAGAAAAAATGCCGAAAAATAAATATTTGACAATACAGTATATTGTATTTGAAATACAATTGTTCTGTAAATTCCGTTCAAAGAACTTAAATTTTGTAAAATTCACACTTTCCCATGACAGCTGGTAACATTAAAAAAAAAAAAACGTTCAAATGCTTGAATAGGATTCAAACTCACGACTTTCGGAATAGAAGGCCAGTGTGTTAAACACAAGACCATCAATTTCATATGTTGTCTAGAGTTTATTACATAAATTGCATTCGTAGAAGCCACATTCCGTCGTAATTACAGAATTTTATTTTGTCGTGCGAATATAATTTGCGCATAGATGGCTTAATAATACTATATTTTAAAGCAGTTTTGTTTATATAAAGCCATGCGATGTACTGTATTATAACATCTTGTTATTTCAGTCGGAGTCTGAATTCTTAAGCTCACATCTAATTATTTTCTTCTGTATTCTATCAAAAATAATTATGTAGGAAGTCAGGCAGTAAGCAATCGAATATTTATAATTAGGTGAACATAATTTGCGATCTATTATGACCAGGCTAGTGAAATACAATTATGGAAGAACCACTTTTAGCTCCAGGAATGCATGTTAAAGCCCTTTATATAACCATTATAGTAATTAGCTTAAAATATAATTGCTTCATAGGGATTATTTAATTTTTTTTTTAAGTTGTAGTAAAATTGTATGTAGAGTACAGCAAAAATTTCTTTGAACTTGATTTCTGGTCTCCTCTCTTCAAGACTAAATACTACATTATGTTAATTATTCACTGCCTCGAATTTTTTTGTAGACATAATTATCCTACTCAGATTTTATTAAATCTATATTTATGTGACTAAACTAAGAATCATTATATTCTCAATATATTATGCAGGATACAACACCAGCAATAAATTAAATACTTTATTTATTCATATATTTACCTACTTCATACTACAAATATAAAAAAAAGAAATCTTAAATTTCCCCACGCCCTTGACATATGATCTTTACACCAGTATGCTCACTTTTCACATATAATACAATAAGCTTATACGCAGCCCAAGGCAGTCTATGCTAGCAAGCAACCAGCCATAACCCTTGCCCATATATTCTTCTTCATCACTGAAAACATTTTCTTTCAAGGCCTCTACAGCCCTGGGATACTACCGACAATGTAGAGTTCTTGATTCGCAGCCTTGAATGCTCGGAGAATGATGGCTTCCTCTAAAGGCTGAGGATTTTCGTAAGTATACTCCAGCCAAACATAGTATTTAATGAGAACTTCAACTTATTCTTTTAATTGATTGAATATCCTCTGCTTAATATGGTCCAGGTGTGTACATGTCTTTCGTACCTACAAAGTCATTTCCAATTACATAATCCTTTAAAGTACCTTTGAATGCAGATTGTTTCAGGTAGAATCCATTCGATGTGATTTTGCCAATAGCTAATACAGGTAGTTTCTTCTTAGCTGCTGAAACTATCATTGCAATTCTTGCTATGTCTATCCAGCTTATCGCCTCATTTGAACATACGCTTGCACTTGATACATTGCTGCATATCACAGGAATGTCCCTCCACACAAGAATTTCTTTCATGTTTCCTACCGCTATGACTGTAGCAAATATCTTGTCGCAGTAGCAACAACGAAGCCTTGATGAAATCGTTGATGACAGTACTTATGTAGGCGATCCATTCGAAGAAGTCGATGGTGCTGTCGGTGTCACGCATGAAGAAGTCGATGGCGAAGCAGCTGCTGCAGACGCCCCATCCGAAGAGACCTATAGCACTGCGCCAATGTCAGGCATTGATGGACCAGCAACCTTTGGCTCCATAATATATTCCAGTTGCTTACACGAGCTGAGACCAAGTGTCTTACACATCTGCCACTGGCAAACTAAGATTCCTGACTAAAACCTGTCTACTTATATACTTGCAAGCATGCACCTTAACATTCGGTTATCCACCCACTGTAACTCATGCATACCATATGCTCTACTGACCAACACCAAACATAAATAGGCCAACAATAAGTTTTCCTTTTTAAGTTATATATTTTAAATATATATTTATTTAAAATGACATATAAATAATCCATTTTTGCTATCCCATACTTAAGTATGTTGAACGTGGAATATTCCCTAACTCTATGCTAGGTCTTGATAACTTTTTTCCACGCACATGTGTATTGGCATACCCTTAACCTAACTTCACCTAACCTAACTCCACCTAACCTAACTTCACCTAACCTAACATCACCTAACCTCAGATTACCTAACCATCTAGAAAGAACTTAGAATATATTTTATTTAATTTCTCTGGACATCCTTAACTCCACTTCAGTATCAACTTAACCTAACTTCACCTAACATAAGATAACCTAACCTAACCATCATCTATGAATTCTGAATATATTTATTTTATTTCTCTCACCATCCACTTAACATAACTTCACCTAACCTATTCACCACACTCTAAGTCATGTACATAAGAACTTAGAATATGTTTTTTTTACAAATATATTATGTATAATTTATTAAATAAATAAATTATGGAAAGGTGTTACTATAGAGGTATGGAGCGAATAATTTTGGAATCATATTGGAGTCATTTAAAGTAATTTAGAGTCATTATCGATTCATTTGGAGTCATATTGTAGTCATTTAGTGCCATTTAGAGTTATTTAGTGTCATTTTGGAGTCATTTGGAGTCATTTTGGAGTTACTGGAATCATTTAGAGTCATTTGGAGTCATTTTGGAGCCATTGTGGAGTTACTTAGATTCATGTTGTATTCATTTGGAGTCATTTTGAATTATTTGAAGTCATTTTGTAATCATTTGGAATCACCAAGAGTCATTTGGTGTCATTTTAGAGTCGTTTGGAGTCATTAAGAATCATTTGGAGACATATTGGAGTCATTTAGAGTCATTAAGGAGTCATTTTAAGTCAAAGTGTCAAGAGTCAAAGTCTTGTGATATGTCGTTCTGGGAGGAGTTAATAGTCTACCTTAAGTATTACCATGAGTTTAAGCCGAGCAAAGATAAGACGAGGACATATTATATTTTAACATTAAAATGAACTTATGCACTGGCAGGGCAACGACGATTAGTTAGGATCTATCGTTGGCCATGTATAACTCAGTCGGTTACATGTACTATAGCCCTCCTACGACATGCACTCGCATAAATGTTCATTTAAAGTGAATTATTATTAGTATTTTTTCGCATACATATAATTCAATTTAATAGACAGATCACCACATTTTTACAGAATATCTGCTATACTAACCATCATCAGACTGAATATACGCACCATTCAAACTAGAATTAAAGCAGACCTCAGCTCACACTGACCTTACCAAAATAATCGCATGTCCAACATGTTTGTCATAGCATCAGATACCAGTCAAATATCATACCAGATATTATTATAAATCACTCTATCAACAAACAAACCAGTCTATTATGACAGCCATCCATATTAATAGCTGCTCTTACAAAACCTACAAGCCGTACTGTTCGAAGACTATAATGATACTCAAACGAAAATGAATAAAAGGGACGTATTTTTTCTTTTTTTTTTTTTTAAATAAACATCCAGGTTCCTCGGCATATTAAATAGTTTCCTGGGTAAACTCTTTTTACACTTAGCAATAAAAGTGCTTAGAACTACAACAGGCTCCCATCAAACTTCGATATTGGCCGATGCAGGACATGGATGCAGGAAGGATAAAAGGAAAGGCACACAAAAATACTGTATTTTTTTTAAATAATAATTTATTATTATTATTATTATGTCAATACATTCTCAGAGATAAGTAGTTCACCACATCATCTTATATAACCCCGATCCTTAAGTTCTTCTGTGATCAAAACCACCTTTTCTATGTTCGAGAAATCCCCACGTTTTGGGTATCGAGTCCCAGCGAACGCAAATCTTGTAAATTTCTATTTTTCACACACACACTACTGATGCAATACACTTAGGAGAGTTTTTCCGACGCCAAGGGCCCTCGCCCAATTAACGTGATAGACTCGCTAGAGCACGACTGATGAAGTGATATGATGTAATCGGGTATTTATTTGTTTATATATATTAAAAATTCCGAAAATTCCCAAAAAAATCTAAAAAAAATCCCAAAAAACCAAAAATATCCCAGAAATCCAAAATTAATTTACGAAATTCCCAACCACACATGTTCACTCTTCCGAGAGAAAGTGAACTGTTACACATACATACATACATGCACACACACACGCGTACACCCATGCACACACACATACACACACCAATCCATGCATGCACATACCCAAACGAACACATCTCCCTGTTCCCAACTTTCATCGATTGCTAACAATCTTGTTTACCTAAACACATCAAAAATTTATACCATTTTACCAAGCCAGCATACAACTGACAACTACACACTTGCAAACACCCTCTTACCACGAAATCCAGTCTTCAACGGATCTCTATCAAAATGAATAAAATATATTAAATTATTACTATTATGTCATTACGCAATCACCAGCCCATTACACAAATAACGCACACACATCCTCTCAACACGAGTTGCAATGAAAATGACGAAAACAGCACAAGTACGTACATGAAGAACTACGTTATCGCTCACTGCAAGCTAACAAATACGTGTAATTATCAGGTTATATGTCTAGACAGAACACGTTATATAATCATTGGAAATACCACGTTCGATTTCCAGGCAAGTCAGACAACATTTTTAAAAATTCCGGGAAATGCATTGAAATATGCAAAACACACACATGTATACACTTCAGAGAGAAAGTAAACTCTTACACAATCACACACACACACACACACACACACACACACACGTTAATGCTTCAACAGATACAGAGAGAGACCGACATGTTAGTCCATAGGCATCACAAGTGACCAGGAGTGGAGAGGGAAATACACTTAGACACAGGCAGATACAAACTTTCATCTAACCCATATGGAAACAGCAGGGATGTCACATCGTCTTAGGATGGAGATCAGGACGGAAGAACTAATGACTGGAGAGCTGATTCATACTGCCGTCGACTTAATATTTTTTTGGGACATGGAAATCTTTGCAGTATGCCGGGTTCAATTCCCGGACAGAGAATTGGAAATTTATTTTTGAGTTCGACTACCGGGTAGAGAACTTAATGTAATACTTTTTGGTTTTAGAGTACTGAACAGGATACTTAATGTAATTTTGAGTTTTGTTTTTGGAAATACAGGGTTTGTTTATCGTTCAAGATACTTACATGTTATTTGCGCTATGATACTATTTCAACATCATCATTATATGAAAATCCGCTCCCGACTAAACCTGTCAGCATATATCAAAGGACATTTGTCCCAATCAAAGTTTTTCATTGACTGTTTACTCGAATAACTGCCAAAAACATAGTTCGACCATTTAGTCACAGGCACTCCACTACAGTTATTTCTTTCACTCATAACTCCATTCGACCAATTACATGCATGCAAACCATCTCAGTCACTGCTTTTCATTGGGATTCCAAGACTACTACAAAGTAAAGAAAAATATTTAATTATATTAATTAACAACGCATTAGTATTTCCCTATTCACGTGTAAAAGTATTTAATGATAATGTATTAAATACACAAGTATGCACATACACACCAGCGCATCGGTAAACATAATTACTACTTGGCAAGCACTAACCCAATACACAATTACCAACAACTACATTAGTATGCACATATGCACATACATTATGATATAGATATTGAACATTTACTAAGTATGCATAAGATCCCGAGAGAGAACATGTTCACTCAATGCAGCACCTAGCTCGCGACTAAAGTTTGTTCACATACATGAAACGATATTTCGCACATGCATTCGAAAACCATTTAGGATTGACTTATCATATACAAATTTCAAAGTGCGTGTAGGTCTGTGGATGCAAACATCGCCATCAACAACAGATACATCAACGATATTTACAGCTCGATATACTTTGAATGATGTAGTGAGAACGTACATTTCCATCTACAGTGAAACGAAAGCCTACAAGATAGTACCCAGCTAACACAACCTGTCGGCAATGTGTCAGCAAATTGTCGGCCCGATAACTGTACTGTGTCCAACTGTAGCTTCAATGTCAGAAGATAGCCATCTTACAACGGCGTGATGTACTTTTTGAGACAGTTTGCTAGCGATTAGAAAAAAGACAATGGACCACTATATATCTTTGGGTAACAGATGTATATCACCGAAAATCTGTATGCATGGTATCGTAGAGGAAACATATTACAAGCATTTTAAAAATGTTTCTCGGCCAATTCCAGTACAGCATCTTTGTCTCTTTGGTAAGCTGGCCATTACCTTATTTATTCGGGCCCGGTAACTTTTTCGATACAAGTCTATTTATCACAATAAAGATATAAATATGTCTTATTGTCGACAAACTTTTGGAAAGTGTTTTGAATAGGCAATATGTTAGACAGTTGTTAACGGCATGATGTCACTTTTGAGACTACATGTTTGCAGTTAGAAAAAAGGCAATGGTCCACTGTACTTTTCAGGACAACAGACGGATATCACCAAAGATATGTCGCCATGATATCGCAGAGCAAACATGTTGCAATCATCTTAAAAATGTTTCTTCGCCGATTCCCATACAGCATCTTTGTCTTTTCTGTAAACCGGCCATTTTCTTATTTATTCTGTCCTGGTAACATTTACGAGTAATGGGTCTTTATCACAATAAAGATATAATAAGATGTAATTAAGCCGACAAACTTTTTGAAAAGTGTTTTGAATATACAAGAAGTTAGCTAGCTCTAAACGGAATGATATTTTTCGAGACAGAATTTTTTCCATTAGAAAAAAAGACACTGGCCCACTCTATTTTTTAGCATAACAGATGGATATCACAGAAAATATGTCGGCATGATATCGCAGATCAAACATGTTGCAAGCATCTTAAAAATGTTTCTGGGCCGATTCCCTTACATCATGTTTGTCTTTTCGGTAAGCTGACAATTATCTTATTTATTCCTACCCAGTAGCATTTTTAAGACAAGACTATTTATCTCAATAAAAAATAAATATGACGTCTTTTTGCTGATAAACTTTTGGAAAGTGTTCTGAATAGGCAAGATTTTAGCTAGCTGTTAATGGCATGATACTTTTTTTAAGACAGTGTGTTAACCATTAGCATTTCTTTTTCGTGATCATATGTCTTTCACGTGGTTGCTCATGGTATTTGTTTACTTTGAAATTTTTTTCATATGTACATCCATCCGACAGATATATTAAAAGCTAACAAAAACTATTGTGTTTGGAAGCCTCTGAAGAATTTTTTTTTTAGATAATCGGTGATTGCAATTATTTGTTACATTGCCCTTTATAATAAATTTGTCATTATATATTTTAAATTACTGGAGATTATCAACAATTTACCCGTGTTGTATAGGTTAGCATGCTGGACTGTCAACACAAAAGTTTAGGTTCGCATCCAACGTTTGGCAATCGGAAGATTTTCATATAATGTAATATGTTGAGAAGTAAATGAAATGAATATATGTAATGAGGAAATAACAATTACTAAACTTTTTAATCGCAAAGTTGTTATTTTTTCATGGATATATTTTTTATTTCTCGACATCATGCCACTGCAGGCTCGGCATCGTAACGACATCCACCCGTCGCAGGCCCACCATCGTAACAACATCCAGGCTTCGCAGGCCCGTCATCGTAACGACACCCAGCCGTCATAGGCCTGGCATTGTAGCGACATCCAGCCGTTGCAGACCTGGCATGGTAGCGACATCCAGCTGTCGCAGGCCTGGCATTGTAGCGACATCCAGCCGTCGCAGGCTTGGCATCATAGTGACATCCAGCCGTCGCAGGCCTGGCATTGTAACGATATCCAGCCGTCGCAGGCCCGGCATCGTAACGACATCCAGCCATCGCAGTCCGGGCATCAAAACGACACCCAGATGTCGCAGGCCCGACACTGTGCGCCAATCCATATTTCCATCGGGCCGTATCCGGCATATGATAGTGGGCCGGTATCCGCTGGTCGGAATTTGTCTACTAGCTTTTACGGGCCCAATTCTGGCCCGTATTGGCGTGTATGTTGGGACAGAATATATTTTGTATCTTGCCGGTAACAATACAGTGTATTTTTGACACTGTTAGCAAACAGGAAGCAAGCTTTTACCGGCCCGATTTTTACGCACCTTTTTCATTGTATTGCCAGATGGTTACAAGCTTTTCAGAGCAGAAAGAGAACATTTTCACGAAGTATTATTCACAACTTATCAAGCTCTGCGGTTCATGCAGCAGGAAGCTATATCCGCTGTGATTCTGCCTGCACTGATTTCAGCACTGTGTGATTGCGATTCAAACCACTTTTGACGGGTAGTACATCGTGTTTTTCACAATATTTCAGTACCATTACTCCTAAATCATGCGCTGTAGCGTGCGACTATTTTCGCACCACATGATTTCAATACCACACTTTGGGGCTGTGTGTAAAACTTCAGTTAATTGGCTGATGCCCCGGCCTCGCTCTCTTATTGGTTCGAGTTTCCTCGCCCTGACTTCTCATTGGTGGGATACTGCCCACATGCTGACTTCTTGGTGGAGGGAGACTTTTCCCCACTACTTTCATGTTGCTTTATTATGCCATGCATGGCCTGAGGGTGCCAGACTTCAGAGGAGGACTTCAGAGACTGCACATCGCCTGGGACGACTCCTCTGGGCTGTGCTAAGACTCCGCCTTCTTCATCACCGTGGCTTCGATATGAAATAGCTTTTAGTTCAGAAAACATTTTTCTTTATAACATTATGTACCATGTCAACCCACTCGACATCGCCAAGTAAGTAAATGACATATTTACAGGTGTATAAGTTTCAGTGCTTTGATTTTAATTAAATGTGTTAAATTGACTTAGTTTGTTTCATATTGAGTGTTTGTGCTCAGCTCTAGACAGGTCGGGAATCACAAAGAAGTGGCAGCATTTTGGATACTTACTTCAGACGGCTGTAACTGAACCCATTCCGAAGGGTTATCGTTTATAGACGATAGGAGTTATGTGTTAGGTCATTAAAAACAGTGCTAGGTTTTCCTCCGGTGAATTAAAAATAAATTGTTTCATTTTATTCGCACATTGTGTTATGAATGTGAATGATGAAATTGTAATTGAGTTGAGTAGTGTTGCTGATTGGGATATTTCTTAATGTGGCCTGAAGTATTTAGGATCTTGTGCTTTTCAGTTGATGAATATAATATGATAGTTCGTTAAAGGGGAGATTCACATGATTATAACGAACACATTTACTGTAGTAAATCATATCGCTTTGATGTTGAGTATGTTCATGGACCTTTAAATAGTCGCATTACTGGTAGCGTTGATTGTCACGTAGATTTGGAAGATATAACAACACACACGAGGTTTAGAGTTGAATATTGCAGAAATTATCTAGACACAGCCCCAATTATTTGCTGTATTTTTCAAAAGCATTCAAGTGTTTTGCTAGATGCTAATCATTTCAGAGGCAAAAAGGAAAGGCAGTAGATTTTATGGTTTTGACAATCTATGAAGTTTGAATGTGTCATACTGAGGCAGTTAAGGGCTTAGACGAGTACTCATATAAACTATTATAGAAATTTTTTCAAAAGCACATGTATTTAACCTCTCTCTTAAGTAGAGCCATTTCATGCTAAGTTGAATGTATTACCTACAGGTTCAGGACTAGAAATAGCTTTCAAGATATGAAAATCCTTCTGGACGAATAGTACGGGAAAATGAAGTTCGCATAAAGAAGAACTTCATACTTCGAGATCGTGTATATCCAGAATTCGAAATATAAAGTCTAGACTTGGTTGCGAATACAGAGCTTTCGACTTCGCCATGCGCGAACATAAAACACAAGTATCTGGCTGCTAGTTATTCATATTTGGTACCTATTTCCGTTCCTAAAAGAGAAAAATTGAATACGATTCATGAAACTAAACCTGCAAGTGGTAGTACGCATTACGATACTCCAAAGAAACGGATTCACGATCATAAGACTTGAATTACTTTTTTTCGAAGTTGAATTAATAAATTTTAATAAGTTGTAGTAGGACTTTTCTGGCTAATACGGAGGACCAATGACATCGTCAACCAGCTCCCACGATACCAACACAAGCTCATGTACCAATAGAAGTTAAAGAGTTGGTAGTTATTTAATTATTCGAGAAATGGACTGGCGAAAGAGGCTCATTGCCAGCACACAACATTCTAGAAAGCATGGAAAGCACAGCTAGCCTAGGATATCTTTCAGTTAACGACAAAGTAATATTAGCGAAGATGAAATTGAAAGGTTTAGCGTCACATTTCGTTGCTACATGCCCAAGATTAAGAGGGTACATAACATTCAAAATTATGAAGGATGAGTTGAACGATAGATTCCAGGAAAATCAGACATTGCAATTGAATTATTACATGCTGCAAAATGTTAGGCAGAAACATAACGGTGTGCAGATTTTTTCAGATAGATGTCATAAATTAAGCAAGCAAACAGTTCAGCACCAAGATGATCCAGAAAGGAAATAGGAGATTTTGAATCAGGAAGTTGAAAAGAGGTTGTTAGCAGCTTTTACTGATGAGTTACAAAGTAACATAGGTCAGCAGTTAAGATATATAAAATGCAACAAACCATGGACGAAACTGAATGCATGGCTATAGCGTTAGAGTTTACAGAGGCGCATCTGGAACACAAAACAAAATTTGATGATCCTCAGAGGAGGAAAAAGGTGCATAACATAATCTCCCAGCAAACAAGTGTGGCACTGGGTAACGCGAAAAGTGGCGAAAATTCTTCCTTTAACAGAGGTTTCGGAAGAGGTTATAACTCTTGTTACCATGGTTCGAACGATAACAGTAACAGTAGAAGAGTTTATAAGGAGCAAGTGTTTCTTCCAAGAACATGAGTTACAGACAAGAACAAAACAATAACAGTAATATTACTGCAGACTGCAGACGTTTTGGACTGCAGACGTTTTGGACATGTGATTAGGAAATGCTGAAGAATGGAAACCCCACGACTAACCGAAGTATCTAGGAATGTAGGACATTGCAGTAGAGAAACTGGCAAGAATGTAGGGAATAATCACTCATATGCGAGAAGCTGAGTGTCAGTCCCGGGCACCACACTGTGGTAATGGTAGTTGTAGGGGGAAAAGAGACCAGAGTATCAGTTCTTGTTGATGGCCAGTCTCACTCGTTCTTAACTGACACAGAATCTGACGTATCTCTCGTTAGACCTAGCATTACAGGGAAAACTAACGACGAAACTTAGTCAAGAGCAAAAGGCATAATTGGGGACTCTCTCCAGATCGCAGGTACACATTATGTAGAATTATGGGTAAAAGATTAATGTTACGTGTATTGGCTTCTTGTGTGTGTGCCAGAGCTTCCTTTCGAGGGAATACTTGGAACAGATTTTCTCAATTTTTAAGTCAGAATAAACTTGAAAGTAAATACATCGCATCTCGAAGATATGATTGATTTATATACATATAATTCATTTACTTGCAAAATTGAGTAAGAGCAGCAGAAAAAAGCTGAGTGCCTGGCCAACTCTGAACTGTGAATAGTAGTCAATATAATGAAGTGAAAATGATAAAGAACATGATTGTGCCACCAAAATCGGAGACAGTAATAGATGTTGCTTTGCACACAGCGGGTTGCGTCGCTGACTCAACATTGCTTATTTTCGAACCGACACTGGCGAATGTACCAGGCATCCGTGTGGCAAGGACACTATGTAACTTAATTCTTTCTGGTAAGAGCCTCTCAGAGAATGATGTGTTTTGTAGGAGCTGTATGGCTACAAATTATATAGTGACATGTAATAGATACAACGAGACGAATCTGGAGGACGGGGTGAACGAACGTCAGGGTATCTGTGTAGTTGAAAATAAGGCACTTATGAGGGTGACTGACCAGTGTGATGTCCCCTTTGTTTCGGGTCAAAGGGATGCGTCCCAGTGTTTCGTTCCTCATCGCGATAACGTTAAAGGGGGCAAGAGGACATGGAGTCCTAGTCGCGCGGAAGATGCAGGAGCGACATGTGAAGAAGACGGTCATGTCGAGAGGACTACAGACAGGATGGATCAAGAGTTATTTGAGGGTTCAAGGAACCTCACAGTGAAGATTGAAGGAAACCTCACAGAGCGTTCGTAAAATCTGTGAGGGCAGTGACAAAAATCGTGAACATTACTACTGAGACACTCTTCGTGCCGAAGGGTACGGTAATATGATTTGCCACACTTGTCAGTGACATTGCTGGAGTACTATGCGTAAATAGCATATCTCGAATATCCGAGAGAAATTGTATAAGTCGTGGTTCGCAACAAAGAGGTTTAGTGTCGCTACAAATAGAATCATGGGAGAAATCCTCGCAGATGTCCCTATAAATAAAGATACAGAGTGATCAATTCCAGGCTCCAAACCACTTAGAATCCCCTCGAGTTTAGTTAGCCACAGAATGAGCGAATTAGTACGTGAGGTCACGGAACAGGACAGATTTTGTCTCTGTGTCCCCAAAATCCGCCGAGATAGAGTATGCCGAGCAGAGGCAGTTCCGATTCCAAATGAAAACCACGAGTACTGTAATAGTAAATTAAAATGTCAGAATGATTTAAAATGTTGTAATAATTTAAAATGCCATACTAATATAAAATGTTAGAGTATTGAGAAAGGTAGTAGAAACAGAGAAGTTAACTTTCAAAGTACGTGCGAAAATGTAAAATCGGTACCACTGTCAGATTTTTCACGTTAATTGAAATTAAATCAGCCAAATTATGTACAGACTCAAAGTTGTAAGAGTTGTGAGACCCACACAGAAAATACGTGTACTTCATTGAATGGGAAGAATAAAAGATTAAATGAGCCAAATCGATTTGTGACTCAAGGTAGTCAGAGTTTTGAAACTAACATGGCAAATAATATTAAATTAGTGAAGCATAAGGGTAGAGTGTTACCAGAAATAGCAGAAGATTAATTTATGACGCAGAGAAAATTGCTAGAGATAAATTGAAACGTTTGTGTAAGAGTGATTATATTATTATGTTCCCAGTGTTAATGAAGTTTGCGTATATATTTCAAGTATAAGGTAGTGCGAATTTTAGGCGCACACATTTATTAAACATAAGATTGATGCAGGAGAGGCCAGAAAAAAAAACAGAATCCATAGAGAGTACCGCATGCTTTGAAACCAGTAATTGCAGAGCAAATAAAATACATTCTAGACAAGGATGTTATCAGAGAGAGTAAATCACCTTGGCAGTTTCCCGTAGATATTGTGAAACAGAAAAATAAAGACCGTTCATTTAAGATGAGATTTTGTATATATTTCCGTTAGCTTAATACAGTTTCAAAGCAGGATCCTTATCCTATTCCGTATGTCATGGAGACATTATATTCCTTGCACAAGTCAAAATATTTTTCAACACTGGACTTAGCGAGTGGCTATTTCCAAATATTATTGCTTAATAAAAGAATATTTATTGCTATCACAAAATAAAAGAAAAACTGGATTATTTTTAATAATATTTACGAAATAATTTCATTATATAAAAGTGAGAATTATTCTTGAGTTATATCCGACAATGAGATTTGAGATAACCAAGACACAATTCGTGAATTTTGAACTCAATGAAGACATAAAAGGTATAAATATTGTTTATATTTTACAAAAAATCCAAAACAACAAGAAAGAGACTATACACATATTATTTATATTTAGACAAAATGATAAATCTGAAAACATATTAATAATTATTTTGTTGTTGAAGATATATCTTATAATAAATTAAATATATATGTGCTGAATGTTGGAAAAATTATTTTGAATTTATTACTATTAATATGAATTGTAAAAATTTACTAAATAAATATAGAATTAAAATTAAGAATTTTATATTATAACATGGATACTTAGACATTGACCTGAAATGTTTAAAAATACTCAAATAATTTCAAAAGTTTAATAAATCTTTTTTCTTTTTATAATGTGTACATAATATTAAGAATTGTTTCGTTTTCACAATATATTTGTTACGAATGAATTTTTTTTTTTATTCGATGAATTTTTTTTTAAAAGGAAAACAAGGCATTACAATTTTCCGTGATGATTTTTAATAGAATTTTAAGGTGTACGGCGGCATACACTGAAAATGTAAAAACTGACACGGATATGTCTATCCTACACAGATGTTTACAATACAACTAAACATTTTGATTACTTAAGAGAGTTTGTATTTTATATTTTGATAGTTCAGGTCTTTCTACCGAAAGACCGAAACATATTAAAAGTTCAAATAAATAAATATGCCTCAAACTTTGAATACTTCAGTAACCGGGGAAGACGAGTCACAGGATTTGGGAGAAAAAAAAAAAAAAAAAAAAAAAAAAAAAAAAAAAAAAAAAAAAAAAAAAAAAAAAAAAAAACTTTCACAGATATTAGAAATGACATTTTGGAAAGAACCGGATTTAGCATTATACAAAATATTGATTAAATCTTTATGGTCTTCCAATGTATTTTATCCTTAATTAAATAAATAATTTAATGAACTAAAAATTGCGCAAATTTTGGGAATGTTGATATTATAAATAAAATAAAAAATATGTAATGGATTTTAAAATTTTATATGGATATTAGTTTATATTTTTTATTTGTATATTTATAAAAAAAATGAATAATATATTAATGGTGATGATTATGGATCCGAAAAACAATATGTATGAAAATATGAATGAATTTGAGAAACGAATAGATACAATTTCATTTAAAACAAAAATAACGAAATGAATTTAGGAAAATGCTTTGAGGAAATTTGCTTGCAATTGTTGTGTTGGGTCGTTTTAAATTAATTAAAGACTAAGATGATCGCAACACATGCAATTGGGGTGAAGACTGTCCTGAACCTATTTACTATCTTCTCCCACGCTGTCTGCTCTCTCTGTTACCATGGTTTTGAACACATGGATAGCTGTCCGTGGCAAGTATCAATTAATTCGCCTACATTATTCTGACTCGTCCCATTTATTAATTTCACTGGCAGGTTTAAAGCTCTCTGAAATGTCACCTAAGTCCTCGTCTGCGTTACCTGAAAATGTTGGTAATCTAGCTGAATAATGCAAAACTATCTTAGTTCGCTGCTTTGTCGCAATTTTCATATTTTACGGCTCTACACAAGTATTTCAATAAACGTGAAACATACATATATTGAAATACGTATTTATCACTAACGGAATTTCTATGATCCTGAATTGGATTTTCATATATCAGCAATGACAGTGAAATTTGGTTAGAGTGCTACTCTTTATAGATATGTGTATATGTTAAGCCCTTTTACATTATTTAAGTTAGAAGACCTCTTGCTTCCCTAGATGCCAATAAATTGGGGTTGTCATGCAACATCTCATCTGCCTTTTGTATCAGCGAATTAAAAGTATATAGTCTATTGTTTTGTCTACTCTGGATAGCAACTTTAGCTTCGTGCATGCCAATGTCAGCTAATCTGAATACTTTTCTCGTGGATGGTACAGATAAACTATCTTTTTAGACATTCAAAACATTTCTAACAATCCGATAGACCTACTTGTTTATGCGCTCCTGGTTAATATTGCAACACATGTTTTATAGAAATAAATCCCAGTGCACTTAACTGAATATTGAAAATGCGACCTCACACAAATTCATGCGTTACAAATTAGTTAGTTCCCGCTAAAATATATCCATTTAGTTATTGGGCCACGCAAAAACCATGCACTATGCGTTCTATGGGTGGATTAGTAATTAGTGGGGTTGAAAAGAGCAATATATATAATTGTAAGATTTTATTTATCGCTATCAATGAGAGGGTGGAAACGTCAGGAAACTCCACTAGTGATGTATTGGGTTGTTCTGAATTTATGGAAGACTAAGTGTACCGCAATGCACATATGAAATAAAAGGCCGACTTGTGCTTTAAGGGTTTATTACATCTTTTGTCAAGGTACAAAGTCAAGATCATTAGGACGTTACCCTTCTGCCAACCTCCGTGGCGCAGTCGGTTGGCGCGCCACTGAACTGGGGTGCGTGAGCATCTGTGTTTGAATCCCGGGAATGGCATGGGTGTTGATTTAAGTTAGGTTATAAGTTAGTCTGTAAGACGTGCCCTGCTAATCTTTCAAGCATAAAACCGGGGGACATTAAAAAGCCCTTTACAACTACAACAGCATTACCCTTCTCTGTCTATAATTGATTTAATTAGGGACTGTACTAAAATATGTTTATTAAAAGCAAATACCCAGAGCTAGCTTGTTGACGAACTTAAATAAAAAAATATATTTTGATATTTACTGTTTATGCATGGCCCAATATGTCAGGAGGTCGATTCTCGAAGCTGCGACTTGGACATTCTCGCTGAGGTCCGCGAGCTGGCAGGCATCGTGGACTGAAGACGACATACGACACCGACCTAGTTGTATCTGCGATTATATACTGACTTGCTACCCCCGATTAATCTCCTGCATCCCGACTGTTTGTCTATAAACTCCTGGGGAAGCATTCTTCGTGCTATCATGTAGGGCATGTTTCATGCAATGTTGTAGCGGTCTTTACACAAAATGTATATTTAGTAAAATATTTTGATAATTCATAATACTTTATATTTTACACTCTTACAATATGGGATTTCAGTGTGTTGCTTCCTGTACACTGTCAACTAAGCTGAAATTTAACATGAATTAAGAAAATGTAAAAAATATATTTTTAGTGATAGTTGAAATAAAATATGACATATGAGCAACAAAATATTTATTTAAAATAACATAAAAAACCTATTTTAATAATTTATCTAAAAATCTTGGCTTCTTCTGTTTGTAAGAAGTGCAGAGATATTGATCTTATGGCTTCGTACAAAACTTGGACGTGAAATAAAAAATTATTTACTACATTAAAACATATATATTTATGGGTTATTAACCTGATATAACATAATTAACGTACAAACATAAGATCTTCAACTATCACTATAGTTAGGAAATTAAATAAAACTCGAATATCAAGTCATTCAGAAATTAAGCAATATGAATGATAACATTATTACAGTAGAAAATAATGAGGTCATGTATGTTATAACAAATTTACTGGAGAAATATAATTTCCCTTATGTTGGCGGATCGCTGAGAGATAAAATTAATTCTATTTTATCAGCCGTGGAAAACGTCCAGATAAAAATATTTATGTTTATTGTGAACTAGTTGTTGTGAAGATTTCGTAGGAAAATAAAAGAGGAATGTAATATTCATTGTTAACACTTGGTTACTAAAGCACCGCGCATGGGCGTCACTGTAAAGTGTTGGGAAAAATATACAGGAATTCTTAAATATGTTCCCCAAATATTTGTGTTGGATTTGTTAGAAAGAGAGAATAGACTGGACTGTGTGTTTGTAATTTCGATTCAATTGGTTTAAGGGTTTGTTCATCTTTTGCCAATGAACTTACAATCAAATCCGGCTTCTGTAGTCTCAGAAACCCTGGACTCATACATGTAAGGCACTAGCACTAAAAATACACAAACTCTGTACCTTGAAATAAATTAGCAACTCATCATATTTTACTCTTTTATTATGAAAAGATCTGGTTCGCTGAATATAAAATAAAAAGTAAATAACTGCTGTTAAAAATTATTTAATTAAAATTCAAACATGAAGATTAAATAAATATTGTGAAACTGTTTAAGATTGAAAAATAAAGAAGTTATTAAATCTCTAGCCTGAAAGTAGGTAATAAAATTAAAATACTACTACCATTCAAACCAAACTAATTACTCACAAAAATAAAAAAAAAAAACAAAAAATAAATAACAATATTCTGAAAAGCTGGTTATTAGAAATCATATAATTTTAGAGTCCAAATTAACTGAATTACTCTGATGTGTATTGAAAGTGTGCCGTTCAGTTAACCTTAACATATGCTGAGCTCCATTCATAAAAGTTGTAAGTCAATTCCAAATGGGTTCCGTCAGTAACTCAATAAAATACAGCAACGTTTCAAAAGGGTAAATGTTCTCGGGGAATATCAAATTTGAAGTCCTCTTTAAAATATTCTCAAGTCAAGTTTATATTTGCCTCCGACACTAGCTCGGTCGTTAAATATTGGAACACTTGACTAATGTGACGATCGAATACTGAGTTATTCAGCAACTTTATCTGTACCAAAATTATATCACCTTAAAGCTCCAAATATGGATAATCAAAATTCAGTAGATAGATGGAACTGGTCCACAATCTATGACCTAAAGCCTGGGTAGCGTCACCTTAAGTAGCATACCGTCACTCATGCTGTCATCATGTTGCCTCGGCGTCGTTCTGTTTGCCGTCGTCGTCAGCTACCACTAATAAACCTAGCTTAAATGCTTAACTCAAGCCCTCTTCTCAAACTGACTAGGTTAGCTAATATCTAAACTCATTCCAGGTACTAAAATACACTATCTAATTTTGTTTGTTGCCAGGGATTTTACTTTATAAAAATCTCGGCGATAAAGTGCGTCCAGGGCCAATAGGTCCGTACTCGGAAGCCTCTAAACTTTAGGCTACTTCCTAACATCCATACTAACATGGGCTCAGCTATATCCGGTCACAAAATACAACTAATACCAACACCTAATAAGAAATTAAACTTTCGAGACAAAAGAAATTACGTTAAAAAATAATATAATCAAGTTCTGGAACATAAACATTCACAAGTGACAAACAACATAACATAGTTAAGTCACTGTTGCTCAGAATAAGATACTCCCTTAACATAGAGTAACAAAAATAATAGAAAACGAATGGTGGTTCCTAAATTAACTTACAAAGGAGAAATAATGAAATAAATATGAAAATTGCAAAAAGTATTCAAGAGGGTTAAAAAAATAAATATAATAAATTATATATAAATTTAAATGGCAGACAGGTCCAAACCACATATGGTTCATTTCCATATCAGTATTGGTATACATAAAAATGGGTGGGTGCTTATCTATCACAATGTTAATTAAAAAACAATAACCGAAACTTTAAATAGCTTAGAAATATAAAAAGTCAATAATTTATATAAAATGTATATAAATGTTATCAAATAGTATTTAAATTATACTGTATAAAATTAAAATTACTAGTTAGAGAAACACAATTAGAATACTGAAGTCAAAGTTAATGCTTTCATTACTATTAATTAGAAACCAGAATTATAAGAGCCTTTAAAAATAACACATGAAATGACAACTAAAATGAATGGCTATATTATAAATAAATCTGAGTTAAATGAACTACCTTGAGAAAAATTGGGCAGAAATATTCATTGAAATATATAACGACTGTGAAGATAAAATTGATATCTAAATAAAAACTACTGAAGGGAAATTGAATAAAAATGGTTATCAAATAAGTTACAAAATTCTTGTTTGGGCCAATTCACAAAGAACAGAAAACCAATTAGAATGTTAACATCAATTGAAACCAATAAATAAATCCAGAAGTAAAATTTGTGTATTAATCTTCATTCAAATTAATGTTTATTATGTAAATATCATGTAATATCTACAAAATTTCAATTCAAGCATCAGACAATTTACATTTGAATTTTATTATATTTTTAGACTCAGAATGTAATATTCTGAAATAAATTACAGAGCTGATTTTTTTATTTATATGTTCAAATTAAAGGTTGATATAATTTCATCAAAAACTCCTGCACCAGAGTAGAGTAAAACTTGAGACACAATGAAACAAATAATCCGAAATATAAATCTTATTTTCAATTCCAGCCAAAACTAAGTCGCTATTACAATTTTATTCGAATATGGAATATCAGGGAGATAGAATAATTTCCCCATAAAATAGCGATAGACATCTCTGTGTAATTTTTTAAAATTTTCAGAATTTTTAGTCTTATATATTTAGTGTCTTTTATATTTCGTATATTTTAGTATTTTTAATAATTTCAGGCGCATGTCTTATTATCCCTGTTATAATTTAACATTCTTATTCTCATTTCTATATTTACCTTAGTAATTTTTTATAATTCGTATTGATAGTAATAAATCCAAAATCATTTTTCCGACATTCAGCACACATTTATTCAATTTACTATAAGATATATCTCCACCCAACACAATAAATATTAATATGTTTCCAAATTAATCGTTTTGTCTAAACATAAATAAAATTTGTATTGCCTCTTTCTTATTGTTTTGTAATATTTAAAAATAGAAACAATTTTTATAAATGTTATGCATTCTTTGAACAAAAAATTCACGAATTTTATTTTGATTACCGGAAATCTAATTGCCGGATATAACTCAAGAATTATTCTCACTTTTATGTAATGAAATAATTTCGTTTATATTATTAAAAATAATACAGTTTTCCTTATATTTTGTGATAGCTAAAAATTATTCTATTAAACGGTTATATTTCGGTTGTTTCAAACTTTTGAACTAACACACAATGTATTTAAATTTAACAAACCAGTAATGTAAACAAAAGTATTTATCAATTAGTTGGACCATTAATAAATACGCAGATAATATTTAGTGAAAGTACACCATTATTTTTATATTTTCAATTTTTTTGAAATAATTATATCAAAAGCCTCAATCAATATTAAATTTAATAAACAATTTTAATAAAATGAATAAAGAATTTAATTTAACAATTTATAGGGAAAAATTTTTGGCAATGACAAAAAGAGTGTTCATATTGTGTGACTGGCTCATTCTTTAAGTAAAATTAATATATATATATTAATGACTATTTATACATTTATATAATATTTTTTTGGTTGTAAATAATTTTACCAGTGATCATCTGGATATGATGGCAAAAGTTTGGCAATGAACACAAACTATTAAGATTCAATGAATTATTTCTTATTAAATAAAAACAGAATAACCAAAAAAATTATTAACATTTTATATATTCTTATACTAATTTTGAGGTGGTAAATTATTGTAACAGAGAACATCTGGCATAGTTATAAATATTTGTCATACACGACTATTTATTATTTTTCGCAAGAAACAAACTAGCAAACAAGCAAGAAGTTGGATTCAGAAAATGGGCAAACTAACTCATAATTAAAAATGTACCCAACACAGATACTTGCGATGTCAAAATTACCACTATACCTAGAGCATTTCTAATGACTACAAGAAAAAGGAATAAATTGCAATTTAAACAATATCACACAATAACAAACAGTGGTTATAAAGTGGGACTAGCATAAGACACAATTGTATGCTGCAAAGTAGTTGGCAATTTTTTATAACAAGAATATAAACTAAAATAATAAAATACATACAAATAGTCATTTTATCAAAACTGAAAAATATACACCCACTCATTTATAACTAGGGCTGAATGGCCAATTTAGCAGTTTACTTTACATATTAACAATGTTTAAAACTAAAAGACTGACAATAAAGTATACAATCATAAAACATTTTTACAGACTTTTTTGCAGTTTGGGTATTGGAAGTGGAATAGAACATATAAATTGAACTGTACTTGAGCATGTTTATAATGCTGGAATGTGAAGTAA
Organism: Dryococelus australis; assembly: GCA_029891345.1. Lineage (NCBI taxonomy): Eukaryota > Metazoa > Arthropoda > Insecta > Phasmatodea > Phasmatidae > Dryococelus > Dryococelus australis. The sequence continues at coordinate 229,235,863 of CM057009.1, read as the reverse complement.
AATGTGATTATAAATTATAGTTTTTGTACACTTATCTGCGAAATGTTCACAAACGTTTTATTGAATTGAAATAAGTACAGAATACCAAACATGCAGAGTTCTTACCACATTACAAAACATGAAACTAAACATAGTAAACTTGTATCGTGAGTCACATTCACATTGATTTATGAAATGTAACAAAACAGCCCTAGCAAAGGCCATCATTGCATTGTATGAAAATAATGTTACTTCTATTTTGCTTCACTTAAGTACTGCAGAAAGCACAATGACTGTATGTCTCAATAACAGGCAAATTATCCCCAAATTAGTCAGTATCACATAGTTATCAGCGTTTGAATAGGAATGAGGGCTGATTTGTTTCCTTGCATTCGATGTACCTGGACCGGATCAGGTTTTTTTGCGACTCACGAAAGTTACATTCAATTGATTAGCCAAAATAGAGCAATAATTAAATTGTGTCATTAGTTTCAGGTTTTTTTATTTCTTCGTAATATATTATATCGGAATTAACAATGCCACAATAAACCAGAAAATAAAATAAATGTAAGAACCAGCATCTTGATTTACAGGCATTTGAATAGCATGAGTGAGGTTGATAAAATAAATCTACCCCTCCCATAAGTGTTGTAACCAGCAAATTACTTAGGGCATTTTAATTTTTCCTCTTTCTCCTGTTTTTTTGTGTTTGGAGTGTAGATGTATAATGGGTATCCTGGCACATCATATTTTTTGGGGTTATTTCTTCTAAAATTACAACAAAATTGCAGTACACTAAATAGTTATTTTGTTTAAAAGTACAGGAAAAGTTAAAAACTCAAAATACAAAATTAAATGAAAAAATCGCGAAAATCATGTAAAAAACCCCAATCAAGGCATATGAGGTCTAAATTTAAGCTCTAAAAGTTTTTTTTAGAAAGGAGCTCTCAAAAACGGGCAATTTTAAGCCAAAAAAGAGAAAATTTTAGCAGATTTTACACAGGTAAAACACACAAAATTATGCAAAAATCAGCAAATTTTAGGCTCAAACAAGCAACTCAAATTAAAAGATAATTGATAGAATTTATAAATTTTATTCAACCTAAGTAAAACATCAATAACATTGTTTTAAGTCTACAAATAAGGAAAAATCTGAAGCATAGCCATTACTGAATCAATAATACCAACCATCACAACAATGCAAACCATAAACATCGTCTTTAAAATTAGAAAATTTATCTGATCTGAGGTCATTTTTTTTATCGATTTTAAAAAAATTTCGAAATAAACAAGGTCGAATTCTTTATCAATAAAAGTTTCTGTATTTATAATTTCATATCCAATATTCCAAAGTTCTAAAAGTTCAATAATTTGATCCTTTTATAATATAACAAATTAATATATGTTGAATAAAACGGTGATAATATGAGAAAATTTTTAACTATAATGATTAATTTAATTCGTTCAAATAATTCATCTAGATTTCTAAAAATTCGTAAAAAATTTTAATGCAACCACCCAACTATGAGTCTAAAAAATTGTATTAAAATATCGAAACAATTTCTTGTTTCTGTAAAATTGTTTATATTATCTATTTAATAAAATTAAAAATTGTTATATCTTCAGTGATATTTACTTTCAAATTATCGTATGTTAAATTTCGTTGGCTAATTAAAACAACATTACAAATTGTACCAGCCTCGTCAGCTTTTTAAAATCAACACTAATTTTTATATTTGTTATATCTTTAACTACTGCTGTTTTCCTATATAGGCAGTCAATAGTATATAAAGGTATTCGCCCCCAAAATGAATAGTAATTGATATCGCCATGATAGTTTGTATTTGGCTTTTAATAAAGTTCGTTATTTCTATATATATATATATATATATATATATATATATATATATATATATATATATATAATCTAATTTTGTTCTTGAATTTCTAAAATCATCAAAAGCAAGAAACATTTTAAGAAAAAGATCATTTTCAATATCTAGATTCCAATTTTCTTTTGAAAAAATTTCGTTTCTACCTTTTCAACAAAAATATTTCTCACATTGCAATATTCAAACATTGATGCATGCACATATTGCTCGGCGCGATTTTTTCTATTAGTTTAAAATCCCGCAATTCCACAATCAGGCATGTCAAACTGTAAATTATTAAACTCATCTTTTATATCAAAGTCAAAAACAGTTGTCCCAGCAGCTACTTCTTTTTTTAAATTTCCCAATACTTAAAACCAGTATGAATTTTAGAATTTTTATATATTTTTTTCTTTGATTGCAATTGATGTGTTAGATTCATATCCAACAATAGGCAGCATAATTTCTAATTTTTCAATAACAATTTATACCTTGATCAGCATAAGTTTTATCAACCTAACCATCTGCTTTTTTAGTTTCATAAACAAACAAATAATTGTTATCAGACGAATTTCGAAAAAAGTGATTTCAAAACCACCTTTCCTGTAACTTCATTATTATCGCGAATAAAACCAAACAAATATCATAATGGATACATTATTTAATATATTTTATCACTATTGAAACAGTATTATACTCGAAATTTAAATCAATCACCAATAGACTCTAAATAATTTTGTTAATCTGGTGATCATAGCAAAATATTCGTCATTGTTGAAGTTATTCCTAGATTATCAATAGCCCTCAATAATGAGTACATGTTTTGAAATATCTACTCTAAAAACTGAAATGGAAAAAATTTTTTATTCAACATAAATATTATCAAATTTTCTGTATTTTGCCTCATCTCCAACTTTATCTCTTTTAAGTAGGCATTATTCTTACAAAACTTAAGCATCGTTTGGAAAAGAAAAGCCATGTTATTTGAATATCAAAATCTATTATATTATTGTAAACATTTAAATTTTTTGTAGTTTGATCAGTTGGAGGAAAAGTTTGTCTCTCAAAGCTCTCAATGCTTTTATAACTCATTCGTAAGTTATATATATATATATATATATATATATATATATATATATATATATATATATATATATATATATATATATATATATGAAGGATTCAGAGGGAGTTCATCGAGTGAAATTGCTCATCGAGAAGTATAAAATTATAAAAATAACCATGAGGTAGAAGATGAAAAAAAAACAAAGAAAAACATCTACCATTAATTCGTGAATTACAAAATATTAGCAAAAAAGTAGAACAAGTCAGCGAAGAAAATAAAATTTTAATAACAGCAGTAGTACCTGTTCCTGCAAAAAATTTATATTATCCACCAATGACAGAAGAAACATTTGAAAGAGAATTACGTGCAGAACAAGAATCTCCTAATTTGGAAGAGCAAATGTTAAATTCTAACATTGAAAAATTTACCACCTATAACAGATGTTTCTACTATAAATATCGGAAAAGAAATTTCTGAAAATATTGTCATTAATGAAAAATTTTGTTTACGAGGATTTGGTCAAGATTTTGAAATTGGTGACACCAAAGTAAAAATAGATGGAAATTTTTTATTTGTCGAAGATAAAAAATATAAATTAACAGAAGGTCTTATTATTTTGTTAATAAAATCTACCTATGAAGAAATTGAAGGTAATGTTGATATTGTTGTTGACCTTAAAAATTACAAAGATATTGTTTTAGCAACGAATGCTGTATAAAAAAATATATATATATATTTCTAATAATAAACGGAATAATCCAAGTTCAAGTAGTAATACGAAGTATATTAAGATCATTATTCCAATTTAAGATAAATATATAAAAAATTCGCAGTAAAAATCATTACCAAATACACCATAAAGAATGGTTTCTCCAAGAACTCCTAAATCTGGAGACGGTATGAAAAAAATAATAATTTACCCAAGGAATACGTTTGGATGGATGATTTTAGATAATTAATTAATAGATTATTAGTTATTCAGGGCGAAGAAACTGCTGGAAATAATAGTTTTTAAAATAAAAACGTGAGCATAATGAATACATTATGCGTAAAATTTTCTGAATTTGTTATAAGTAATCCAAAAGGTATATCATATCTTATAAGAATTTTAAATGTAATTCGACATTCTTTTGGAATTCTGAACACCATGGAAGGGGTGTGAAAAACTGGGTATTAAATAATTTAAATTTTTCCGAATTACACTTGCCTGGTTATAATTGTTGTGGTCCATTTACAAAATTAGGTGAAAGACTTTAAAGAGGTGATAAAGGAGTAAATAAATTAGATGACGCACACAAGTATAATGATATTGTTTGTCGAGATCATAAAGATTTAGAATCTAGACATGAAGCAGAAAATTTTTTTATAAAAAGAGGCAAAAAAATTACGTTATTTGAAAATACTCCAATTAGTAAAAAAAAAATTGCTTCCGCTGCTGTTGCCTCAACTATGTTAAAAAAAAATAAAATTAGGATGGGCATTAAAATTTATTAAACTGTCAATATTTGTCTTACTTATAAGTGAAAATATCAAATGTAACTTTTGTACTTCCTTATGGGGAATCAAAAAATTTGGGATTAAAATTTTTTTTAACAGATAATCAAATTGCAAAAAAAAATATTAGATTGCAAGAGGAAAAAATTTCAAATTAATTTTACCAATACCAACAGTTTAAAAAATGGCAAAAAAACTGGTAATGATTAACATAATGGAGGAATTATTACCATTGTACCCGCCGCTTTCGAAGCAACTGCTGCAGTTCATAGTGGTGGTGTACAAACTAGTAAAAATAAAAATAATTAGAAGAACAACAGAGAGATAATTTAGCAATGAAAAATAAATCAGGATGGGAATTAAAACGAAGAAGACCAAAAATAAATTGAATTTATCATTATCCAATATCGGTATTGAAAAATATGTGAAAAATATAATATATTAAAAATTTCAGAAATGTTTTTATGAATGACGAACTACCAAAAAATATTTCAACAAATTCTGGCACTCATTGGGATTGATATTTAAAGAAAATAATAATGTTTATAATTTTGATTCATTTAGAGGAAAAATTCCTACTAATATGATTAATTATTTTAAAAAAGAAACGTTTATTACAATGATGATCGAATTCAGAATTTTTATTCAGTTATATGTGGACATCTATGTTTAATTGTATTACAGTTTTTTCGAGAGAATTTAAGTTAAACGATATAATTTCTATACTGTTAAATGGCAGATATAATTGGGAAACCTTTAATGAAAACTTTAAATATAAACCTTGATAATATTGCTGAAGATTTTAAAACATATGTATATTCAAAATGCAATTCGAGTGTTTATTCTTTACAAAGTGAGTTAAGCACTTGTTTTGATTTTACAAAATCGTATGTTTTAATTTTTGGACGAGGAATTGTTCATATAGGTGAACCAGTAGATAAATAATATGTGGTTATTATATATATATATATATATCAGATTATGCATTAAAAAGATATTGATTCAAAATCTGAAGCTATTGTTGTTGATTATGCATTAAAGACGATGTAGATTCGAAACATAAAACTTTGGTTTCTGACTATGCATTTCAAAATGATGTTGATTAAAAGTATAAAACTATTGATTCTGACTATGGTTTAAAAACTGATATCGAATCAAAATACAACGCTAGTGTTTCTGATTTAAAATCATATGTAGATTCAAAATAAAATATAATTGTTTCTGCTTTACGAAATCAAATAAGTAAAGTTTTTGTTTACACAACAGACTATGTTTCTCTTCATAATCACAGAATTAATAATATGGCTTATCCGGTAGATGAAAATATGCTGTTAATAAAAGATTTTTTCATAAAAAATAAAGGTGATAAATTACAAAATTTAAAATAATCAGTTTTAAATAATTGTGAGATACCTGTTAACTTAAAAATTGAAATATGTGAAGAAAAAATTTATCATATATTTTATTTAAGTGCATAGTGGAATAAAACGAATAATATTTTTCACTTATAAAATAATTCAAGTTTCTTTACTTTTTTAATGAAATATAATGTTTAGAAAATAATTACTGTTAATCCCATTTTATCTGTTGATACTGGGACTCTTATTAAGGGATCTCAAAAAATAGATTCCAGTAAGCTTTTTGATGTTAACATTGGTGATAAAGTATCTAAATATGGTTATGCTTTGAGGACTACAATAGGAATATTCGTAAATTGTAACAATTAAATGATATATTTTACTACTAATTGGATAACACTTGATGTTTGAAGTGTAAGGCCACTAAAAATAATAATATAAAAAAATTCAAATGCGAAAATGGATCATTAGTGAAGAAAAGTATATGTTCGTTGTGCAATTAAAAAAAATCAGCATTCTGAAAACAATTTTACTCCATGTGATAGAAGGAATAATTAATTAATTATATAAACCTGCGTGCAAAAATTTTATCCAAGAAGTAAAATCATTTCGTTTGGAATTTATGATTAATGGCAATTTGATGTAGAAATGAATAGTGGTAATTTAAAAGTTATGTCACGTATAAATAAAGGTTTCAAATATATTATAACAATTACTGATGTTTTTACAATTTTGCTTTTGCTATACCAATTAAAGATAAAACAGCTAAAAATATATCAAACGGTTTAGGACCTATGTTAATTAAAATAAAACCAAATAACATACAAACTGATAATGGTTCAGAGTTTTATAATAAAACATTAACTAAGCTTATGGAAAAATATATCAACCATTGTTCCTAATATTCTGATTTAAAGGCGAACTTTAAAATATATAACGAAGAACAATTTTGCTTATAATGGTAATTATAAATGGGTAAATATATTAGATGATTTAGTGAGAGAATATAATAATTCAAACATAGATCTAACGAAATAATTGCAATTGAAGTTAATAAAAAAAATTGCTACTAATTCGTTGAAAATTTTTTACTATTATTAAAGTTTTAAATTATGATGTACCAACCTACAAATTAAAAGATTTTAATGAAGAAGAAATAATGGGTAGTTTTTAAGAATATGAAATTAGGAAAACTGACCACCCAAATTAATATTTAGTTGAAAAAGGTTTAAAAACTGGAGGTGAACAAATTTTTGTAAATTGGTTAGGTTTTGATAATTCACACAACTCGTGGATTAATTAAACAGATGTTTGCACAGCCGAGACTGCTTTAACTAACATTTTGGAAGAAAAAATTTTTTTTTCTTCTAATTTGTCAATTTCAAAAATGTAATACTGTAACGCAATCACATTGAACGGCCATTTTAAAGTCAAGTTGCCATTGTCATTTTGTCTTTGTTGTTGTGACAATGTCGTTGCTTTGTTGTTTTGTTGTTGTTGTTCATTTGAACACAAACATGTTTTCAAAAATTTTAATATTTAATAAAGTCTTTAAACTTATTGCTATACTTCCATTTTTTTTATTTTTCTACACAAATGTATTGTAATAAAACCATAATCCTGATCCCAGTATGTTGAACATAATTCTTAAAATTTTTCGTAAGTTATATCTCTACCAACTAAGTCGTTATAAATGTGTTTTAAATAGGTATCATGTTAGCTAAATATACATAAAAAATGTGTACTTTCTCTTATTAAATGTTTTGGTATTTTTTAATATCGTCAGTATTTTTGAAACAGTGAGACATTTTTCTTTAGTTTGTACTTTTTTGGCTTCCTCATCGATATCATTTCGTAACTGAATATATTTAGATTGGTTTAAACTTTTTGAGCAAACATAGAGTTTATTAAAATTTAACAAACCAATTTAATAAATAAAATTAATTATGAAATTTGTTTTTCCACACCTACTTGGGCCAACATTTATTCCGCGTATATTGGCAGGCAATAAATCACCATTTTTTTTAAATTTTTTTATGCCACTGCAGAAATTTAAACGCCAACAGCCCAGTTAGATTTTCATATTTATGCTAATTATATATATGGATAATAAAGTATTTAAGTTGATATGGAATAGTTCTATTTTAAAGAAAAATCTTCATTATGATATAATACATAATAAAAATTTGATTGCATTAATCAGTTTTCATACAAAATTATTAACACCAAATATAAATAATTTTATAACAAAAATTTAAAAAAATGAGTCCTGTTGTTGATAAAAGTAAAGTTATAACTATTCCAAAAGGTCTATATGATACTGAATCGTTAAAATTGATCCATTTTCAACAAATAAGGTAATAAATGGAATATCTATCAAATCTAAATTGTATATTAAACATGATGAACAATTATCTGATATTCTTGGTTTTGAAAGTAAATTAACTATTGAAAAAGACAAAAATGTTGTAACCACTAAACTACCAAATTTTTATCCATTTAAAACAATAAATATTCACTGTAATTTAGCATATGGTATGTCATTATGTCATATAATATGATGAATCTAATCATTTGGAAACATATAATTGCAAGTTTTCCGCCAGAAACTATGTTTGGTTTTAAAGATTATATAATTTATGAGCCCGCATATCCAGTTTTTTTATCAAATTAAAAATGAGCAATTTAATCTGATTGTTTTAGAAATATGAGATGTATATGACAAACCAATTGATTTTTATTGTGCCGATATTGATATTGTCTTAGAAACTAAAGAATTAAATAATTTAATTTTCAGATATATCGTAATATAATATTTAATTAGAAATTATTCTTTTGATCCATATCACAGTGTATCTATTTTATTTTTAATATAATTATTTTATTATCATAAATTTATAATGCTATTTTATTAACTTAGACTTCATGTTTTTCACTCCTTGTTAGATATCTGTTCTATGTTGTATTGTCTCTTTAAACAAAAAATTCTTATAGTCATCAAACATGATTCACTTATTAACTACACAATTTTTCACAACTTTAGATAATTTATTTTCTTTAACATCAACATTATAAGCACACATTTTTGATCATAAACCAACAAATTCTTCTATTGGTTTTACCATTACATTCATCTTTAATTTTTCCTAAAACTTTTTTATTTATTGAGATATGTTATAAATATTCTGATGTGCATAATCACTGGTATCAAATTTTTCTATCATTAACTTCATATCTCCATAAAAATCTAATTTTTATGTTTTAAATGTATCTTGATAGCATAATTCATTTTATCAACATATTTTGGTTTTATTATGTTATAATGAAAACCACACATTAATTCTTTTGAAATATCTAAAATTGACATACCCACGTAAATTGGTTTATTAAACTGCTTTTGAAATTTGATTTTGCTGCAAATTTTTCACATGTTTCTGCATCTGATACTAGTTTTATTTCAACTCTGTTTCTAATATTTTCCATTGTTTTACCAAACACTGAATAATTCTTGAGCTTATTAAAATCTTTTTAAAAATAATTTTTAGCATTAATTGTTATTGTTGTGTTTAAATCTATATACTTTTTCAACCAATCAGACTGATGAAACATTAATATTCTGTGTATTTCTGTAAGTTTTAAACCCATTTTTTAAATATCGTTTTAAATTAAAATAATGATTTACGTATTTTTAAAAATGTAAAATTGTTAATAATTTTGATTGATTTGTTCCAGGAACTGCCTTATTTACTGAACAAAATTGCAATTCTTTATAAAAATTATGTAGTTCTTGTGGATATTCTCAATCAACTTCTAATATATAACCATACTTATAATCATTCTCCAAATATAATATTTTTTTACCTCAGTACTCTAAGCCATTTAATGTATAATAAACCCTTTCAAAAGCACCATATGGTAAATATTGTGACATTGCCCAAACATATGAATTATTAGTATCGAAATATGAAAAATAATATGATTCTTGATTTTGATTCAAATCTTCTAAATATTTGTTATAAGCTTTTAATATATCGCTTACAACATTAGGACAAATAACCTCTAATTCCTTTTTCAGTCATTAAAATCTAATTGTATAATAAATTTAATGATTGTTTGGTAATTTTTGACATTGCATCCCACGACAAACCTGGTGCTGTAAAATACCATGCAGGATCTAAATCGTGTGCAATTATACATGTATTTCTAAAATTTTCAAACACATTTGCTAACAATAATAATCACTTCTAAAATATGAATTGTGATATTCAACAAAATTTTAAAAATTAAAATGGTTCCATACATGTTTTGCATCCTCAAAATCGCCATGAGTTATATCAGATTAATTTAATTTACTGCAAAAGTCACTTTTTGGTGGGAGTTCTGTTTCCTCAAATTTTTTGAAATTATCCATATAATCATATGGATAAACACCTTTTTTTTTAAATAACTAAGTCTATATGTTCTTTCGGAAAATGTTTTTGTGTGTGTTTAATTTGTTCTTTACTTAAATTACATGATAATTTATCTAAACAGTTAGCCATAAATTTAAATGTGTCTATAAACCTTATTTATTAATTTTCTGTTTGTTTCCCAAAACTAATAAAATCTTCTTCATTATTTGCAATTAGTTCTATATTTTTATCGTCATATCCTAGTTATTTAATGTATAAATGTGTATAATATCCAGGTAAACTATGAAAATAAATTCGATAATTTTAATTTTAGATTTTAATTATTTCATACCGGATTAATGAATTTTCCACTTATGTGATTATGATGATGCAGTTTTTTACTGTCCTTCGTATATTCACTCTCACATACAGTACATCTTTTTGATTTCCCATATGATGTTTTTTTCTTCTTTGTTAGTACATGCATTGGTTCAATTTGTGAATATATTTCACCAATTTAATCTACTTCCTTTCTTATTGATTGTATAAATATTTTATTAGCATTTGGACCTCGAGATAATACTGGATGCTTATAATCACCATAATTAGATACAATATAATAACAAAAACAAGATTCTTCATGTAATTGATATTTCATTCTGTATGATTCATCATTCAATCTTAAATTAATGTTATTTATTTGTTCATTAGTAAGGTTATATTTTTCTTTGAGTGTTTCTTTATAAAAACCATTACCAATATCATCCTCTGTTAAAATAGTATATTTTTGTATGAATTATATTCATTTTATTTCTCTTTGATTTGGTTTAGTTGTTGATATTTTTTAAGTATTGATATGCATATATTATGAATGGAATCTTCGTTGTATGTTCAAAATTTTTAAATTATATTTGCTTTCCTTTTGAGGGTAAAATTATCATTACAGCTTCATTTTTCGAGCAATCTTCGGTATGTTTATTTAAATTCTCTTGAGAGTAAAAGAATAGAAGAAACATATTACATATATAAACTTTAGATTTATGATTACCTTTTTGCATTGAAAGCAGTTCCGACAAAACTTTTATCCAACAATAGTCTGAATTTTGTGCAGCGTCATCTGTTTTAGCTGATGCTTTATCATCTTTGAAATAAAGTAAATTTATTTGGTATTCCTTTTTATTTTTTGTGAGTTTTAGTGGATATACCATATATTTTTCATCGCAATAGAGTATACATTTATAGATGTATGAATTTTATGTTCTATTTTTGGTATATCATTAATTTTAATATTACATCCACATTTATATATTACTTTATCAATAATAATCCCCACGTTTTTATATTTAGATACTCTTTGTGGATCTTTTTCTACTGGAAAGAACAGAGATTTTAATGTCAATGAAAACATTTTTGATCATAATTTTTAACATTTACACATGCTTTTTTATTTTTAACCACTTCTAGTAGATCAATATATGATGAGTCTCTTAATGGAGCATACTTATTTATTGCTAATTGTATTCAAATTATTTTATCTAAATCCCATCCAGAACATCTTCTTTGAAATTCAGATAATTGTGTACGTATTTATTGTATTACGAATTTTTAATTTTTTAAATACCTCCAGCATTCAATACTGTATAATTGGGTGTTTGAAAGGTGAATAATTTTATGTGATTATTTTCGTTCTTATGAAAATTGGCATATAATTTAATAATGTTTTTCATACCTTTAAATATTTTAAAATTATTTTGTATTACCTCAAATATCTTATTTTTTCCTGAAGTAAAAACAAGAATGGGCTGTACTAAATTAAAAGTATTTTAAATGTTGTATGTTGAAATCATACTTTAAAAGCTTTATTAACTAAGTAATTTTTGTTGCTTCTTCTGCTATTGTTTTTGTTAGTAAATAAATTATTATAAAATGGAAATATTTCCGTAAATTCTTTTTTATCTTTGGGACATAGTTAATTGATATCTGTGTTAGCCAAATGTAAATTTATAAAACTATTCTTTGTTCTTTTCATCTGCTTTCTTTTTCACATCTTGTCTATAACCAGTGGCAAAAAAAAATTGGTGTAAGAGTTTTAATTAGGTAGTTTCTCCTTAGTCTAGTAATATATTTCATTTTAAAATATTTAGCAATATATTTCAAGCTCCTCACCATTTCATTGTTCAACACAACTGTTATGCAAGTCTAAATTTTTTATAGTTGTATTTAAAAGGAAAATAAAATTAATTGTATTTGAATTTTTATGGACTATTTGGTATAATGATTTTTTTTATCAAAATAACACAAAAAATTTAGGAAATGTTATAATCAAAATATATATAGATTATTTAGCTTCTTACAATGATTATATTTTCTTCACACATTTATTAATATATTACTTCATATAGCCCTTCATATATTCATTGTAACAAGCTTAAATTTTAATATATTTTTTCCTTAATATTTTTATGAAGTTAAAATAGCTTTTATACATTTTGTCTCATTACAAACTTTACATGTTATTGTTGTATAATTATCACGCTGAGTTTCATTTAAATTATCTAGTGCTTTACAGTGAAATTAAAATTTTTTATGTGTTTTGAGATATGTATTATAAACATATTTTCCACATTCACACATTAGTTTCTCTTTATTTAATTCATTATGTTTTGTACCTTTTTCAATACAACATTTTTTACAGATGTACTAGAGCTTATCATTTTGTTTATGATTAAAGTAAATACTTTTTTATTTAATTATTTATTTATTTTTTTTTTACAAATTTTAGTATTTTCCATTTCGTGTAGCGATTCCATTTCTGTTTATTTATGAATAAAAAAAATTAATTAATCAAATAAAAAAGTAAAATTAAAAATATTAAAATAATACAATGTTTCTAATTTTATTCTTCTAATATTGTTTTTACTTTAAAAATGTTTCAGTTTTATTAAATTTGTTCCCTTTCAAATATAATAAACCAAAATGGAGGCTCTGCTCAACAAGTTGAACAATTCATATGAATTGACTAAACTATATGAACTCAACATCGATAAGTGGTATGACACTACAGAATTTCAAATTTATGAATCTACATTTCGCAAAAAAATTAATTGTATTCTAGATGGTAACTATAAAATCACTTTACCAGGTCGTTATGCAAAGCTAATTAATGAAAATGGCTTAAAACTGACGTATGAGGGGCGAGATTTTATAGTGTATAAAGGTTTAAAAGAAATGAAAAATGGGAAATCTGTATATGATATAGAATTTAATATTTAATATTTAAATTCTATCACTTATCTCTTTTAATATTTCATCTGATTTGTATGTTTTAGCCATAAATTTGCTTGATTTTTGCATTATTTTGCTTGTTTTACCTGTGTCACATCGTGTGCACACATTTTTGAAAAACTGCTAAAAATTTTCTTCTTCTTTTTTTGCTTAAAATGGTCCGTTTTCGAGAGCTCCTTTTTAAAAAGCTTCTCTTACTTAAATTTAACCCTCAAATACCTTGAATTTGGCTTCAATTTACATGATTTACACTATTTTTTCATCCAATTTCAGATTTTAAGTTTTTACCTTTTCCTGTACTTTTAAAAGAAATAACCCGGTTTAGTGTACTGTAATTTTGGTTGTAATTTTAGAAGTAATAAACCCAAAAAAATGTACTGCGCCAGGATCCCCATCATTCATCTACTTTGGAGAACAGTTGTCTTATCTGTGCTATTGTGTATATTGCTTACAACACCCACTGGTTATTTCCCTTTGTCTCTCCAACGGCATACTCTGATGTCGCCACTTTGAAACCAATCAATATCGCCAGGCTTCATTTGCGAGTCACTAATCAGAAAATGTATTGGATAAAATTTTCTAATTGCTCTCTGTGTTCCACACGCGATAACGTTTTCTTGAAGTAAGCCGGTGAAAATTTTACTGGACTAAAAATTGTCCAAATAGAGACAGTATCCTAACACTTTCAATGGTTTTATAAAATGCATGTAAACTTTTTCGCCAAGATTTTAAGTCGTGTTACCGTTTTGTAACTTTCCACTATAGATGTCGAAATTCCTCATATATCATGTTACACTTTATACACCCATTTCTATTGGCATCAGTAGTGTAATTTAGTAGGTCCGATACCAGGAGGCAGGAGGTGGAGCCCGGAGCCGAACGCCACTATCTTGTATTACGTCATTTCCGGCTGCTATGTTGGATTCTCGGACTTTCTACTCTGTCATTCTGGTCATCGACCACCATTTTGGATTATATCATTTCTGGCTGCCATCATTGATTGTATCATTTCCACAGGCCGTCTTGGTAGCTAGTATGCCTCCATTTGGTTTTTGTACTTCATGCTCTATCATTCCATGTTGCATCTCTTGCATTACAAGTGTTTTCTCCGAATCTCGACTAGTTTATGTACCATCCCTTCGACTCGTGGAGACATACACGCTGCCTACACCATCGGTCGACCACCTCTCTACTTTTCAGATTCACGTGTTGATAGTTAGTTGATCGCACAGGATTGGTGCATTCCATCGCTAGTGGCCTGATTGTTGGCTGTAATCTGAATTTAACGGTTTAATTATGATCTGTTCTTAAGGAAAGCATTTGGTATTCTACCGCACTAGTCAGGACAGCCTGTTCTTGATTTGCATGTACAAAATTCATTGGTTGGAAAGTGCTTATAAACAGTTTCCTTTAATTGTTTGGAAGGGTATGTAGCAGTGACGAACTTGTCGCTTCGCCTGCTTCTCGACTCTGTCATATTATTATTTTAGTCTAATGACATGTACATTGCTCGATGCTTGCACATGTTATGTCGTTTGTTAGTGGATTTCATGTGTCTCTGTCCTGTAGCCTAACTCAGTCGGAGGCTGTATGTGGTAATATCGTTTGCTGTTCTGCTGTACTAACCAAGCCTACCACATCAGTTTTCTGCATGGTGTATGTTGGCTTTTGGTCATGTGTATCGACATGAGTGCTCCAAGTGAGCATCATCGCTAACATTATCGTTTTGGCATCCCCCCATTGACGAGGGTAACAAAGATTGTCGAAGACCTTCGCAACTCTAGAAGATAATGGTTGTGCCTTTTGGTAGACGACTGGAGAAACAAATATGGCGATAGCATTTGTGTGTGTATGTATGTATTGCTCAAACAACCATCGGTAGGTATCTTAGTTCTAGACGACACTATTCATAAATATTGAATTCCTTTTCAGATTTAGACATAATCTGGTACTTTTTTCTAGTGATGGAGGTGGGCATTATATTAGAATGGGTTTTGGTGGATGAATAACTTGGACGTACTTTATACACTTTACCTTTGTTTTACAGACATGACAAGAGACGACATACTTGTATATGATACATGTTAAACTTATACTTCATTCGAACAAAACATTAATGGTGACTGTTTTTTGCAGAACACTTCCTGCTGTGAGCATTCCAGGCACTCTTATTTGCATACACTGCAAAATCTTTAACACATTGGTAGGTCTTATAGACTGTGGCAAAATGACAGTGACTCGCTTCATGACATCTGGCACCAGCGAATGTCTTGCCACAATACTTTCACTCGCTTCCCGATATATATCCTTTGTTCTTCTTGTTATGTCTATACAGTATCCATCGGGTATCCATCTTCGTATTGCAGTGTGTAACATTAATAACTTAATGTCTGTAACGGTCTGCTTTCCACCACCATTCTCGCCAGCGGCTTAAATAATGTTCATGGTAGTTTTCATTTTTTTCTCTTTTACATTCATTCTTTTTCTTTCTTCTCCTCCTTTCCTTCTCTATACTTCTTTCCTTTATCTCTCTTTCGCTCTTCTTCTTTCCTTTCTCTCCTATTCGTTCATCCTTTTACATTCGTTGTTACTGGAGACAAGCCATCTTTGTTTACATTTACATGGAGGCCATATTGGTTTTTCGTTTGTCATTTGTTTCCCACAATAGTTCTGCCATTGGACACTAGGAGCACCGCCATATTGGTTCTGGCTTTAACCACTAGGAGCGCTGGTGTCGCTCTTGTTCGATTAGTCGATCGCCGCGATATTGGTTCTAGAATTGACTGCTAGGGGCGCAGTTTTATTTAGAACTTATAATACCATATAGAATAGTGCGGGATCGAACTGCTGGACCTTGGGTCACCAGACTTATGCTTTAGATCACTCGGCTATCGCGGCATGCGGTGGAACTAGAGTTTACAAGTAGAATATAGCTTGGAGATAAATAAATAATATCTTGTCTCTCATTAAAGACATTACATTTCTTATTTCTTATGTAATTTTGAATGTTTTTTTTATCAACATATCAATAATTTTTTCAGTTTATATGAGAATGTTATAAGTAGTACTGCTGTTATTTGTTCATTTGGAAATCCTGTTATGTATTCATGAAAGAAAATTAAATTTTATGTTTGTGATCCAATTTGGATGTTTAGGTAGTTAACAGGTACTTTTAATATGAGTATATTAGGTTATGTTGATTTTGTTTATAATCCTTGATATATATTGAATATGTTATTATATACGAAATGTGATCATATGAGATTTAATGTATAATAAAGGGGTTTAAACATATACACAGAGTTTCATTAAAGATTCAAATGCCGAAGCCTCGTGGCAGTGGCCCTAAATTTACAGGTCACTGCCGAGATAAGAATTCAATTTGTTCATTACAACCATATATTTCATATAGTTCTCAAACACTTAGACTTTGTAGCATGTGAACTGTGAAAACATCATATCAGTTCTTGTATGTCGAGAGCTTATCTCTTGAACAATGTACTCTGTACTCTGCAACATTGCAACTCTGATAAGAGAATATATACAGACATGTCTTCGCAACCACTGGCGAGTGTTATATCTGACTTGAAGGATATAAGATTACAGTGTGTAATATAATAGGTGTACTAACTTTCTCAAGTTACATTTGGATTCTGAGTTGTTATCTTTATACCAGCTTTAATAATTATGAGCTTGATAGGGTGGGTAAGAATGATACCCTCTCTAGTGGTTACAATGAGTCAAAATGTCACAACTAAAAATATTTCACCCCCGCAACACCGGTAAGGATATGGGTTGGAACCCCAGAGGAATTCGTAGGAGATCCAAACAAAAATCGTAGTGGCAATAAAATCTCGCAAACAATATTGAAAAATATCTTGAAGTCAGTGCGTGTGTGTGTCAATATATATACAAACACACTAAGTCCCATTACAAATTTAAGAATATGTTGAAATTATATGAAAATTGTCTACATCATCAGCATTCTCCTCCTTTCTGTGCAGCTAGAGAGTCATATTCACCTGTTGTATGTCAATGTTATTTATTACCCTCTCCTCTTACCACCCAGCAAGCTACAGAAGTAGACTTCCCTGAAATGGTCGTCTGGAACATTGGGCACTAAGCCCTACCACAACAAGGTGAAACAAATCTCTCTCTTGCTTGAACTCCAGTGTGCACCAAGGCCATTTTTTAGCCTGATTATCCATATGGCTCTGTCATTATTCCATCTGGTAGTATTATTCTCTTGTCGTCCATCCATGAAAGTGGTAATTTATTTGCACATTCTGCATAAATATAATGATGGTGCTAACTTATATTTTGAACTTTAACACTCTTGACTTGCTGTTGTGTCAGCACTGTCTTGTAATCTTGAAAGGCAATTTTTTCTTCGGGCTTGTCTTCTAAACACCCTTGACTTTCTTCGTAATCTTGCCTGTACACATATAGCTGTACAATCTAGCATGCAGACCTACACATTCGCACATTTCCTCCCCACCACATTAAACATTAAATTTACCAACAATCTTATTGTTGGTAGGAGAACAGCAGACATGAGCTGGGGGGAACACACTGATGTCGAACTCTGACATGAAGTTGTGGTCTGCAGCCATGTCCTTATATAAATCATTGGCCTTTATCTCATATATGTAGTTGTCGGTGTCCATGTAAACCAGTTGAAGATCATCTTCATATTTATTATTTATAGCATCATAATGGAATCTAGGATTTTATAAAGATCTAGTATAGCAAAGCCTGCACATACTGGTTTGTCAAAAACTACTGTTACCTTTTCAAACTTCACCAGGGATAAATTTTCTGTATATATTGTGCGACACTTGAAAAGTGGTTAAGCTATTAATTTCTTGCATCTTCGTTCTGTGCAAACCAGTTCCAAGTTTTGATGCTTTCTCTTATTTTCCATTAATTTACCAAATATAGCATTGCTCATTAATTTATTGAATTTTTTTCAAAACTCTTGTTTGCTGCCTGTTGTTTTTCAGTATTCAAATCAATGTGTGGTTTGAGCCATGACTCTTGTTCAAATTGAAGTAACCTATATATTTAAGTAATTTTCAGCCCATGTCCAAGTGCCTGCTTCAAATTTCTATAATGCATAATATAAATTTTCTTATCTTCCAGAGTAGTCATAGGCTTAGGATGCTTCGAACCTGGGGGACACTAGTTCGTAGGCAGAAATTGCTAGTCCTTGTGTGCTTCATGAATAGCTGTGGGGTACTTCACATCGACATCCAGTGTGTAGCTGTGATGCTGTCGTCGGGCATACCCATGACGTCGATGTCTCCATCTATCCATCGAAAATCACATACAGATTATTTGCGTCCACATTCTGGAGGTATGTCGCTTCATTGGTGGCATCATAGGTGATTGGGATGTACTTGTTGTTTGCAACCCAATGATACTTGAGACATTATGCCACACCTCCCCTTATTGCCTTCTCAATGAATAAATACATGTCATAATAATTCAAGCAACTCTAAATTAACTTTTGTTTATTTGAGCATATCTTCAAAGGAGAGGGCCGGTGCACTCAGATAGAGGACACATTCGAGACCATAGATCTTGAGACAAGGGGTCCCAAAATTCTCAAACACATCTGATAACAATAATACATCAGTTTTCAAGTATACATCAGAATAATTTTCCAGAGTCCTGCAGTTGAATTTCCGCCATAGATTTTTTGCATGAAGATGACCCTCGTCTGCTATGTCGGAGTCGGTGAGCTTGTTGTGGAATTCTTCTTTCGGTGGTAGCTGCATCTCTTACAGTCTCTCGATGTTGTCTACATAATCACAGGGAAACATGCCCTTTCTGGTTACAAGCTACATCTCATCTGGGCTGAAGAATTTTCCTGTGTTTTTAATTGGCCTCTTGGCAGTTTTTCGACGAGCGCGGCGAGGCTTGTAGACATGAAGGGGAAGTTGTCGATAAACTGTATTGAAAACTTTTCCCCCAGAGATTCTGAAAATTTTATTATTTTTTCCTCGGTTTGCAGTATTATGAAGAGTTCATTATAGTTGTAGTCTAGCTGCTTGATTATGAATTTTACTTTCATCATAGGCCAAATTGTGAAACAATACAAATAATCTTTTTGGTCGACGATGGAGCAAATTACAGTTGTTACATGCAGGTCATATGTATAGCCCTGTGAAGTGACAGTGGCTGCCATCTGTGAATGCTGTGGATCAGTAGCATCACTTGTCGGCAGTCAAATGATGTAACAGTTGCAGTTTCGTTAGGGGTTCCATCGTCTGCGTTACTTCATATATGTCCTTTACCTTATGTCCAATGTCAACTATCGTCTCGATAAATACTTTCTCCCCATCTTCTCTAGTGTATACTACCAGTCGATTTGACAGACTTCATGTTTTTGAAGCAGGAATATTACTATTGTCCATGTGTACATCAATGCAAAAACTGTGAGCCTTGTGTTTCTGTTGTGCATATGTATTCGAGCAGCCCGGGTCTGACTGGCATGTACGTTCTGGCTTGAGCATTGCATCAAAATCTGTATAGATCACAATGGGCATCTTGTCTCCATTCTAATAATTCTTGAACTTGAGGGTTGGTCTTCTTCCCTTCTCGTCGTGGCTCGGCATCTCGATTCTTGCTGTAGTGTGAGGACTGCAATACTTCTTGTGTTCTTTAACGCTTTAAGCACCGTCAAGACTTGTAATTCATGGTAGTTCGTGGTAAAATGTAAATCACTGCTTACATATATGTATTTTATCCTTGTGGGCTGTCACCTGGGAGAGCACCAGTCTTGAAAAATTCTCTATGCAGGTGTTGTGCGAATTCCTATATTCCTCGGATGTTATTAGCAATAGGTCAAGATGATTTTCTTTTCTTCTTTTACCACACGTACGTGTATGACTTTCTCTGCATCAGTGAGCGAGAATACGTTGACTGATATGGTAGGGTTGTTCTTCTTGAAGACTTTAATTTTGGTGGAGAGGTGTGGGGAACTCAATGCCATTGAAGTTGATCTTGGTCTCCATGGCTTTGTAGTGGTGGTTGACTTGTTCGGGGTTCAAACCTTTAACATACTATGCCAAAATCTACCACTTGACGCACATATGGTCCCTGGTGTTTTGTGATTTGATGATGGCTTCTTTTCTCTTGAATGCCGCTGGCAGCTCTATATTAGATGATGCTTGGAGGGGATCCAGTTTGTTGATTCGTAGTTGCAAGCCTTTCGCAGAGGTGAGGGCCCATCTATATCCCCACCCTGGTACTCATCTTCCTCCTGACAAATATTTCCAATGCTGGTGGTCTCTGCATTTTATAACTCGCTGACACTGTGTACTGGTACATATTTGATCTTGAATATCCTGTTGTTGGTCTCGTAATCACAAGCTTTAGGCTTCCCATAGTCGCATTCCAAAAATAAATTTAATTTAATGGCTACCCTTTTCTTCGATTATTTACTTCAGTTGCCCGATGATCTCGTCTTTCATGCTCGCCAGGTAGCTACAGTTGTATATTGCCCGGCTCAAGGTTTTTTTTTTTTGCAATGATGGTCTTCACTACCCCTCTGAAGGCAGTCTCCAAATCCACGAACACGAACTCATTTGTTGTGCTAGTTCACACGACGATTCTCGGACGAGGTGCTGGTGTAGGTGCTGGCGGCTGCTGTGTGGAAACATTACGCTTGGCCTACTTCGCAGGTGGAGGTGCTGGGCCGGTAGACTTCTTAGAGTGGGTCTTTAGTATGTCCGCCCTCATGAAATTTTTGCCGCAGTCTTCACATGTGTATGTCTTCGGGTTAAACTTGCACACCTTTTCGTGTCTTCGAGCAGCTGCTATGTTGGAAAAATGAGCATTGCAGAATTTACAGTTGCCAGCTGCTTTCTGCCGCACAACTCCATTACAGCTTCTCAGGTGGCATTACATGTTGTCTTTCCGCGCAATCTTCATTCCACATTTGTTGCAGATTTCTTCTTCCCGGAGTGGTTTTGTGAATAGAGGTCCTTTCGTGCCTCAATCCGCTATTACGTGTCGAAAAATATTTGAAACAAAACCACAAAATAACCCTGGCGGCAGTATTGCACTTACCCCAGACACCGTAGAAAGCGAAGGAAGTTGGAAGCCTCCCCAAGTTCCCACATCGACACGGCCACCCTCCATGCTGAAGACTTCAGCAAAAAAAACCTGCAACAAATGGGTACGAATAATATTAATAATGTAGACATAGCATTAATGTTAGCTGGAATTTATGCACAAATGTATCCACTGCATGGCAAAACATGTGTAACTAAAGAAGTACATTTTAATAATTTACTGCGTAGCAAAACATCTTATACAAATTTTTCCTCAATTAACCATACTATAGGCAAGCAATTTATGATTCAGATTAGTAGTGTTATGAAAAAATTTGTAAGCACAACACTTCGAAAAAAATTATTTTATCAACAAGTGTAGTTACTTTTTTTAAATTAAAAACTTACAACATATAGTCACGAATAATAACAATAATCTGAACAAAGTATTAATGCAAATTTAAAAAAAAACATGTTTTAATTAACACACAAATACTTCTGACAAGAAACGCTGTGCACACTGTAATTTTTAACTGGAAATTATTTGTAATTTTACAAATGCTCGTAACAGTACAAAGATGCATCTTGTAGAACTACTCTTTTGTAAAAAATTCAAGGGCCATGCTTGTAACAGACCTTAAAAAATGTTTATACTTTACTGGCCTATATCCATGAGCTTGAGAGAACTGATGTACACTCAACAACGTAAAACGGTATATAGTTGTTTTGTGCAAAAACTAACGACAATGCAATGCGTGGTAGCGTGCAAAAGAAATGTATTGCAAGTTTCAGAACACTTCAAACAACTCAAATAATCAAAAATAAACACGTGACTGTTATCTAGCTATACAGAACTCTTAAAATCAAATAAGCCTTCATATTCAAATAGGTTACTTATTTAATATTTAGTAGGAATTTGGAGATAAACTTAAAATAAAAATAAGTCGTAAGTCATGTTGGTCTAATCGTTGAGGGCTAGCAATAAAAACCGTGTGGGTTCTAATACACGTACTGACAAGGTGTATTAATTTTGTTTTCGTAAATTATATTTTGAAATAGTTGGCTTAGTTATTAGACAAATTTTATGTAAACATCTCAATGATGTAGGTTGTAATACAAGAAAATCCTTTGTAAAATGTAAAGAAAATTTTTTAGATTGTAATTACTCTGCTTCCAAGTATACCACATTATGAAAGAAAAATTATATGAAAAATAATTCGTATACAAAAAATATTCGTCTCGTAGTTGTAAATACTCACTGCTTGTATTAGCGTGAATATGCTGTGGTTTTCTTACGGAAGTACAGGCTTGACCGCAAGTCGACAGATCAGCAACTCTAGGAATTGGCGGGACCTGCGACTGCTGACTGCAATGACCTACAATGTATCAATGCGTGTTAAAACAAATGAAACAAAAATATGTACAGAACTTTTAATATCGGTACTAGTACTTACTTTCAAAAGAATTTCCGACACGCAACAACTGACAGTTGGTGCTGACTTGCTCCGAAGTCGGCTGGCAGACCAAGCACGAACCTTTGGCTAGGGGCTGAGGTACTGGCTGACAACCACTGCACAAAAAAAATGAAACGTCGTTAATAACTTTTCTCTGCAACATGTACGCAAATAAATTTTATTTAAAAAAAATCGTTAGCATAAAAAAATTTTAAAAATAATTTAATAACTCTCCGGCAAACAATAATTCACATACTTTTAAATTTCAAGAGCTCATTTTAAAAATCGATTGCATAAAAACTTTTTATGCAAAAAATTAAGAGCTTTCTGGCAAACAATCATTCACTTACCTTTTAAAAATTAAGAGCTCATACATTAACAAGACTAATTCAACCAGTTATAAAAGTTTACTTGAAAACTTAACATGCCTTAACGAGAAAATACGCAATGCTAAACTGGAAGGCGACTGTGAAACCTCGCAGTAACTCACTAGACACAAAATGGCGACTAAGCAGAAGGGTACTCGGATATGCAGACGGCAAGCACTGATATCAGAGTGAGAGGTTTTGCGATGTTTCGGCCTTTATACAGCCTAGAAGAATGGAGGGATATGCGGAGTAATTTAAGGAAAATAGTACCTTTAGTTACCATAGCATTTTTCATTGGCCCACTTCCACTCCCTCCCAGCTTTCGCCTACGTATTTTCTCAGCAACTATGTGCCATATAAGGTAATGCTTATTGACCAACCATTTTCATTGGTTGATTTACCCTCCCTACAAGCACAGCTTTTTCCTTCCCTCACGGACAGGTATTCTTACTAGCCAGGCACCTTCCGCTCCCCCCTCTATATTAAACTACATAGGATAAAATACCAGGTGAATTTGTGACAGCTAAAATTGGTTGACTGTGTACTAAAATAAATAGTAGACCTATCTGAATATTAAATTCTGCTTGTTTTATTCACTATATTAGAGGAAGAAGAGGAACGAAATCATAGCTTAAAAAAAAAAGGTATTTTACAATTATTATCAAAGCATGATCTTTTTCTATAATTAATTATTGATGTTCTGAGAATTACTACTATAATGCAATGGCCTATCAAGGTATAGTGACACACACACATACACACACATATATATAAATATATATATATATATATACACACGTGTTTAAGCTATGCTGCGAGGATTTCGCCTCTCACATACCTTGAGAGGACTTCTCGAAAAAAAGAAAAAAATTAAAAAATTGATACATTTTCTCAATAAAAGTTAACGAAATATTTTTTTAATTAAATGTGTGTACACCACAGGTGTATGTTACGAGGACTTGTGAATTTTGAAAGACGTTGTAAGGACGTAGTACTCAACGAGGACCTATGGCTTCGTATGTATGTACATGTATTGACGCGCTTTTGTTCCTTGTAACCGTCGTTTTACACACACTTGACGATAGAGCGTCTTCGTTGGGGCCCAAGTTTAAAATTATTCTATACCGTGTTAACCGCCGTTGTTAGGACTTGTTTATTTCTTCACTCTGGGCTCTTGTGACTGTCGTCATACCTGTTCTAGTACACTTAGCCCTCGATGTATGGCGTAAAATCATAGAGATGGTACGTTCTGCATATGTTCCAGATCGCACCGAACATAATTATTTCTTGAAAATACCATAAACTGTGTATAGGCGATACACGGTGAAGAGAGCACTATTTAAGGACCAGTTTGATTTGTATTTTTAGTCAATTTGTCTGCTACTGCCACTTGTAAATATAAATAATTACATTGCAATGTGACTAATAAACACAGTATATACATTTCGCTGCTCTCAAATTCTAACGTCTGCGGTCACAAAGTTTATTAATTAACAACTAGCGACCCGCTCCGTCCTCGCTCGGGTACGATTTACAAATATGCGTTCTTTAGGTTCTCAGCAGGTATAAACATTCAGTGCTTAAGGTAACTGACATAGGATTAGTACTGTGTTTTTCACAAAGTCTTCGTAAGGGAAACCCTATTTTTAATCAAAATTTTAAAAGACAAAATTGGTTACTGTAGGTCATCCTTAAAATGATAAACATGTGCTCTCGCGGACTTTTTTGTAGACTTTTTGAAGTCTACAATTCTGTAGTAAGCTACAAGAATTTGGCGTATATCTTATGGTTTAGTCAGCGTAAGCAATGTAAGCGCCCGAAAAGTGGCTTTTTACGACTTTAATAATAAAACGTTCACAATTATCTACTACCCACACTATATTTATCAAAGCATTATACACCAAAAGCTTCCTCCAGAAATTCTCTAAATGATGCTAAAAACCGCATCAAAATTCATTAAGTAGTTTAGAAGTCTTAGCTGAATACACACACACACACACACGCGGCCGGACGTCTTTGTTTTATACTATGTATAGATTATATCTGTTATTCCATTACTAAATGAAAAGTTATGAGCACATCCAGAGATTTACATATGAACATATTTCTTCTGGGTTGCTTATGCTTAAAGATGTCCGTCCCCGATCGTTGTAATGACACATACAATTAATATTTTGCATGTAAACGAAAATCCACATGTGATTCCCACCTGAGACAGTCACAGCATGAGATGAGAGGAGACTGACACTTACTGAAGCAAAGCAGCCGATGAATGCATCAGATATGAAGGGATGAAGGTGGAGTATGGGCGGAATGAAAACGAGGGGAGAAAATATAATGCTTATGATTAAAAAAACTGAATTAGGTTGTTTATTTTGTTGAGATTTTTCTTTTTTGCTTATTATAATTATATTTTTAACACATGCGGGTTTAACATACCAATTGTGAAGATTAATTAGTTTTGTGGTCCAACTGGATGCGCAAATGATATTGTATTTCTTGTATTACAGAGAAAAATTCTCAGAATCATAATAATTTTGATTTTACCATCTGCACAATTAAATTTGACATATATTAATAGATTGTGAAACAAAACGCCAGTTTTGTGATAAAGAAATTATTGTTTAGAAGCACATGTAAAGTCTTTATTAATAAACTTTAAGAACCATTTTCGAAACGTTTTTTTGTTATGCCTAATAACTTTTTTTTTCGTTTCAGAATATGGTTGTTTTAGAAACGCAACTTAAAATCTGTGTGAAATGTGAAGTAATAATACATGTGTTGTTGGTATTTAATTGATGCTTTTATATTTACTATTTATATTGTTATTTTTTTCATGGTGAACTGTAAACTGTACGCATATGTGATCGATGTTGCTTTGTAAAACTTGTACATGATATTTTTCTATTGCCCCTTAATATAGTATATTTTTATTTGTAATTGTTGTTATTGCCGGAAGCGCTCCTGATTTGTGTCCACTGGATATCCAGAAGAAAAGTTTGTATTTCAGACGTTAAACTGATTTTATCTAGGACTCTACACCGATCTGGTATTATATCCTGAAAACTTGGCCCATAATTTCTCAGTTGTAGATAACTGCGACACTATTATCGGCTGAAATCACATTATTATACATTAAAACTATCGTAACGACTTAAAATTCCCACACAGCAAAAACAATCGAATGAGGAATATTAAGCTGAGAGGTTTTGATGGCTCTTGACATATGTGGTCGTAAGAACCGATGAGGGTGAATGAAGTGGACATGGAGCAGCGCCGTATTGTAAGAGTCGGGGAAACGGGAGATCCCCGAGAAAACTAGTGTCATTGTCCAGCATGATTAGCACTTGTGAAAATCTGGGAGTCACCCCGCCAGGCATCGAAGATGGATTACCTTGGTGGGAGGCGAGCAACCTAGCCACTAGACCATTGCCGCACGGAATGGGGAGTGTGCCTGTAGTGACAAACCAAAGCAAAGGTGGGATCCGTAGGCGCATGTTTAACCTGAATATGATTAGGAATGAACCACTAACGCGGAGAAGCGGTGGAATGCGAGAAGAGAAAATGGGGTTTCCTTAGGAGAACCCACCAGCACATGGCCATGTTCGCCGCGTTCCCACAGCATTAAAAACTCGGGTTTGGCCATACTAGGATTATAACTCAGATCGCTGTGGTGTGAGACGAGTGATCAGAATTCCATACCAATGTGGTCCCATATTCATACGTAACAAAAACTGTACTTAGACAAAGAAGGCGAATGTTTCTTGCTAAACTTACAGTTTATTTTTCTTTGTTGATTTATAATAAATTGTTTAATAGCTGCAATAAAATCGGCTTTCTGTAGCCTGTGCAAATATTTTATATCAAATCTTCTACAAGTAATTTTTAACTCTCTCACTGGCCTTCACTCAACACACGATTTATCTTCGAAGCTTCCATATTTGTTTATTTAAAGTGAAAACATTTTTGATATCAAAATAAAAAAATATAAGAAAAGTATAGTGGAATAGCATCGAAAATGTGTTTAAATTATTGGGAAATCATATTTAACTTCTTGTTAAGATGATAATTCTTAAGATATTCACTAAAACAATTTTTACACATAGTTGTATGTTTATCCTTACAACTTTTATTAAAAGAAAACAATTTTATAGATTTATTCTCATTACAAACTGTGCATGTTTTTTTTTTTTTTGGCTAATTCTCCTTTTGAATTTCATTTAGATTATCTATTGATGTGTTGTGTGAATTAGTTTCATTATGGTTTTCAAGCTGTAGATTATAAATGTATTTTCCACATTTGCATAGTACTATATCTTTTTAAAAACTCATAATGATTTTTGGCATATTCATTCATACAATTTTTGCATTTTGTTGTAAGTTTGTCTATAGTTGCTCTATGTAGATAAAATGAATCATTACATTAATTCTCATTACATACTACACGTGTCTTAGTTGGATAATCATGTTGAATTTCATTTTTATTGTGCGATTTACTATTTTTATGCTTTTTGAGAGATAGTTTAGAAACATATTTCCCACATTCGCATAGTACTTTTTCTTTTTTTTAATCATATTTTATTTGTCATATTCAGCAAAACATTTTTTATAAGTGTTAATATGCTTATATTTTGTGTATTTATATGTGTGAAAACTTTCTACGTTGAATACATTGCGCATTTTTTTACATTGCTTAGTTATGGTATTAGTTTCCATTGTATTTACTAAGAAAATTAATTTATTGAGAAAATGCAAAAACATCTTCTTTAATAATTTTTTTTTTTTTGTAAATAACACAAAAAAATGGAATCTCTGCTCAACAATTTGAACAATTCGCTGGAATACATTAAACTGCAGGATATAGATATTGCTAAATTGAATGAAGCCAAAGATTTTCAAATTCATGAATCTAAGTTTGGTAAAAAAAATTACTCGCATCTGAGATTGTAAATATAAAATTACATTACCTGATTGATATGTACAGCTTTTTGATAAAAATGATTTAAAATTAATAAATGATAAACATGTTTTTATAATGTATAAAGTCTTAAAAGAAATGAAAAATGGAAAATCTGTATATTATATTAAATTCTGTTCTAATATTTAAATTGTCTTGATTTGAATCTTTTCACTTGATTTTGCTTTATTTTGTCTTAATTGATTGATTTAAATTTCTCGCTGGCAAAAATGCTATTTACAGAAAACGTGAAAATTTGCTTGAAAAGCGAGAAATTTGCTTGATTTAAGCTTAAAAATTAATGTTTTTAAGGTGGCACAAAGCCTACACGCTGTTTTTGAAAAGAAAAGTGGTAAATTTGCTTGATTTTGGGATAAATTTGCTTGTTTTTTAGAATGCTTTAATTCTTAAATTTCAAACCGTTATATTGGAGCAAAAAACCTTAATTTTGGCGTCAAATTTCTTGAATTTTTGATGAAAATGAGTGGTGGTCCAGGACCGGCCTTTTCATATCTACTCTGAATGATAATTATTCTAATTTCCTTAAGGCGAATAGGAATTAAGCAACAATTTGTGTTTTTACAAAAATCACTTTAAATCTATTTTCACTCTCCCTTATTATTTCTAAGAATATTCCATGTTTTGTTTAGGTATGCGCACATTCGCAGCAGTAACTCAAAGACAAATTAAGTAATTTAGTGTCAAATTAATATAACACCCTCCAGTTCTTCTACACAAGACTTTAAAAATATAACCTGGTCTCCATATGATCATTCATTATATAATCAAAGCTTTAATGTATTTACAACAATTTTCTAAGTGTTCCGTTTTGTTTGGTAAACGTAATTAGTTTTTGAAACCTGAAAGGACATTAAATAAATATCCGTTGATAAGTCTTCATTTTATATTTAAGAGTATACAATAAACGAATAAAAAAAATTGCTGTGTTAAAGCAGCTACCAATACTACAAACTAGAGGCCCAGCCCGTGATTTTTTTTAGTATTGTTACATGCGCAGAACTGTTACCAAGTTAAAAAATTTGGTTATCATACAAAGACTGGAAAAGAAAACATATCACATAGATATATGTACGTAATAATGAAATTATGTGAAATTAAGTCAACATTGAAGCGACTGCGGCCCCATTTGATATTTATCTATCCACTTGGCCATTACGGCCCCACTCAACATAGTTCTATCCACTGAGCATCATGGCGCTAATTGGAATCGCTCTATCTTCTGAGCCACTAAGACCCCACTTGGAATCGCTCTATCCACTGAGCTACTGCAGCCCCACTTGGAATATCTCTATCCACTGAGCTACTATCAACTATCACCTCATTTGATATATATATATATATCGACTTGGCTACTGCGGCCCCACTTGATATAGTTCTATCCACTAAGCCACTGCTGCCCAAATTGGAGTCTCTCTATCCACTGAGCCACTGCGGCCCCACTTGGAATATCTCTATCCACTGAGCTACTAAGGCCCCATTTGGTATATAACAATCCACTTGGCCACTGCGGCCCCACTTGATATAGTTCTATTCACTAAGCCACTGCGGCCCGACTTAACATAGTTCTTGCCACTGAGACACTAATGCCCCACTTGGAATCGCTCTATCCACTGAGCCACTGTGGTCCCACTTAATTAACTCAACATTGAAGCGAGACATTTAAAGTAAACAAAAATTACATTCCATTACCTTCATTTCTGTACGCAATATTCTCTATGTGTTAATACAAAACTTTTCATAGGAAAAAGTAATTAAAAATGAGTTATTAGGGTAAAAGGTAATGATTGCGTAATCTGATCTTACTGAAATTCAAAGTTGACCTGTATTTTACCCTGAGGATTTGCTCTGCAAAATTTTAATAACTTCTGTTGAGTTTCAAGGGAATTAGAGGCATTAAAGTCGGACAGACAGATAACGTCTCTGTCTCATTATATAGGACTAGGAGCCCAGACCGTGACCTTTTTTTTGAGTTGTTATGTGTCTAGAACAGTTACCATGTTAAAAATGTCGTTATCATTCAAAGACTGAAAAAAATATTGCATAGATATATGAAGGTAATAATGAAATTGAGTGTGAAATTAACTCAACATTGAAGCGACTGCGGTCCCATTTAATATTTCTCTATCCACTTGGCCACTGCGGCCCTAATTAACATAGTTATATCCACTGAGCCGCTAAAGCCCCACTTGGAATCATTCCATCTACTGAGCCACTGTGGCCTCACTTTGAATATCTCTATCCACTGAGATACTATGACCCCATTTGATATATATCTATCCACTTGGCCACTGTGGCTCCACTTTATAGAGTTCTAGCCACTAAGCGACTGAGGTCCCACTTAACATAGTTCTATCCACTGAACCACCATGGCCCCACTTGGAAATCGATCTATCCACTGAGCCACTGTGGCCCTACTTATTTAAATCAACATTGAAGCCAGACATTTAATGTAAACTATAATGATATTCCATTACATTCATATGTCTATGTAATATTCTCTATGCGTTAATACAAAACTTTTCATATGAAAAAGTGATTAAAAATGAATTTTTAGAGTAAAAGGTAATGACTGCGTAATCTCATATTGCTGAAATTCGAATTTGACCTGTATTTTACCTTGGGTATTCGCTCTACAAAATTTAAAGAACTTCTGTTTGGTTTCAAGGGAATTAGAGGTAATAAAGACGGACAGACAGACAGACAGTGATCGCCTACTTATTATATAGGATTATTGTTTCTTAACACGTATTTTTACCAACGCATGTTGTTTCAGTAAAGAATTAAACTTGCAAAATTATTAAAGGCAGAAATTTTGTACATATTATATATATATATATATATATATATATATTGTTGTTGTTGTTTATGTATATAATATAAAGAAAAAACAACACTTTGTTTAGTATCTCTACCATAAATATTTCGAAATACTTCACACGTAAACGGGAATGTCAGTTTTATTATACTTCCTGAGCAGAAAATTCTTGTCAGTAGTAAAACGATTATTTGTGGCTAGTTACTGTAGATCCATTGCTGTTACGTGACAATAAGAGTACTAGTGGAGAATTCCGTAAACAAACTAGCGTTAAAATTCACATTTCGTAATGATTTACATTTATTATGTAATTTTTTCTCATCTTAGTAGTGTAGAATTTGCCAATTCGAGCACAGTCCGCGACCATCAGAAAACCAACAGCAAATTGAATGCCCAAACCATCAGAAAACCATCAGAAAAAATTACCGTTTGTTTTCCTGATCTAAAACACCAGCTGCCGATTCGAGCAAAGCTGCAAAAAAGTGACTGCAAAAGTTGCGTTTGGGAACAGTTCCCAGACACCAGAAAACTAAGAGTAAATTGAATGCTCTATTCATCAGAAATTCTATGGTAAATTAAATGCTCTAGTCATCAGAAAATCAACAGTAAATTGATTGCTCTAGTCATCACAAAACATCAGCTGCCGGTTCGAGCACAGCTCCAGTTATCATAAAACCAACAGCAAATGAAATGCACGTGCCATCAGGGAAACATCAGCTGCCGGTTCGAGCACAGCTCCAGTTATCATAAAACCAACAGCAAATGAAATGCACGTGCCATCAGGGAAACATCAGCTGCCGGTTCGAGTGCAGCTGCAAAAAAGTGACTGCAAAAGTTGTGTTAGATTGCAGTTGCAAAAAGTGACTGCAAAAGTTGTGTTTGGGGCATCTGCAAAAAGTGACCCCAAAAAGTTGCGTTTGGGGCATCTGCAAAAAGTGACCACAAAAAGTTGCATTAGAGTGCAGTTGCAAAAAAGTGACTGCAAAAGTTGCGTTAGAGTGCAACTGCAAAAAGTTGCGTTAGAATGCAGTTGCAAAGAAGTGACAACAAAAAGTTGCAAAGAGCGGCTCAGGAAAATTGAATACCCAAAAAATAAAATATTGTAATTAATAAAGATGGACCAGTTGCTAAATGTATTCAATGGAACCCAACAATTTAAGAAACTTTCCGAACTTACAATCGGACAGACCTATCCCATAGACCATACTGAAATATCTGATACAAGGTATGGCTACAAAGTGGAAATTACTTCTGGCAATTTTAAAGTAAACTTGCCAGACAGATATCTTCAGTTTTTAGCGAAAAGTTTTAGATGGTGTTAATTGTGGTGGTATAAATTTTGCATAGTATGGAATGGAGGATTGTGGTGCTAAACAAAGGCATTCTATTTGGTTTTTTTAAGAGTAAATAATCGTCGTATTAGACACCAGTTGATTTTTATTTATGCTCATATATGTATAAAGTTTTAATGGTTATCCAATAATTAAAACACAATTCTCGCCCTGACTTCGGCAGTGTGCTAAAACATAGTCTAATTAAAAATTTAGACACATATCTCCAAATTCGACACATTAAAGTAGCCGAAACATTGAGTTTTTCTTTACACTTTCTATAGAAATATTATTCATCTTTATTACACGAAACTTTAATATATAGAATATGACTACTTCCAACGCAAAAAATATCTATAGCTTCATCTCTAATACCACTGTCCTTTCAGACAAATAAAATTTAATCAACTTACCTTTTTCATCCCTTATTTCAACTATTATTTCATTAACTTTAATTGTTTGCACTGGAAAAAATAATGTATAAGCTGGTTCGTAATAGATCGTGTCGCCAATTCCAAATGTTGTTCTTGTTTTAAAAGTGGCTTTTATGCTAGTTTCTCTATGGTTATTTTCGTCATGTTTTAATATCATGCTATTTACTATATTACAGTGTATATTTATTGTTTCAAATGGAGAAAATTTTGGATTTGTATCGCCATAATGATCCACATTTGCTTTCAGAGTTTTATTTTCTACGAAATCCAAAAGTTTTCCTATTTAACCCCATTTTAGAAACTGTAATTTAAGCATACATGTGCCTTTCACTCTGTTATTTTATCCAGCTCGAAAGATATATCATTTTATTTCCCACCCATTGAATCTACACTAAATGAAAAAATTACTTTTATATTTTTTTCAAGATCTTTTAAGCCATATTGATCAACTGGAATATCAATTACTGATTCCGTATCATTCTGACCCACAAAATATAGCTTATTTCTCCCAGAGATAATGTTATGGATTAGATAAGTAGTATAGAACTGAACTAAAGCCAATGAGTGTCCCTCTATCTCTAAAGGGCAGTGTAGTCTCTTCTTCAACATTGATTTATTTTCTGTTAGTTTGAATACGTTACTCATTAATTACATTATGAAAAAATATTTTAATAAATGAGCAAGAAACATGTAGACTGGGATATTAAAATAAGAATACCAGACAAGACTGTATCAGCAAAACGTCACGGATAATTACTACCTAATAATATTAGGTGTTTGATTGTGGGCCCTAATAACTGTGGGAAAACTACACTTATGATATATAATTTTATATATGCTCAGGGATGGTTGGACTTTGGTACTCTCTATGTATGTTCAAAAAGTCTGGACCAACCAAAATATATCAATTTAAAGAAAAATATAGATGTAGCGTCAAAATTATTTAATGAGACAATAGCATACTTCTTTCCATCAAATGAAGAAATGGTTGACGTGAATGAATGCCATAAAGAGTCTGTAGTTGTTTTCGATGATATAATACTTGAAAATCAAAATATGGCAAGAGATTACTTTACTGGCGGAAGAGACAAAGATATTGATTGTTTCTATTTAGCTCAGACATACTCAAAAGTAACTAAGCAGCTTATAAGAGACAACGCTAATTTTCTTTGCATATTCAGACAAGAAGATACAAATCTTAAACATAATCATAGTGATTTTGTTGGTGGTGATATGTCATTTGAGAAATTTGGGGAGATGTGTTAAAAATGCTGGAATAATGAATATGGTTTTGTTACAATAGATATGACTCGTAAGTTAAATAATGGCAAGTACCGTAATAAAATTAAAGATTTTTTAAATTCTTAGATTGTAAGTTTTGTTTTTAATGGAAACACTTACATTAAAAACTAACACAATTTCATCTTTTTAAATGTATTCATATACCATAACTATTTCAATAAACACAATTGTACCTTCGGGTACATTGCGGGCTTTTGGTATTTTAAAATATATCATATCATCAGGGTGTACTTCAAAAGTTTTATGCATGTCAATTTTTTTTCGTTCATGATAACAGTTGATAACACTTTTATATTTTTCTGGTTTTATTATTATTTCTACTATAGCTCCATCTCTCAAAAAAATATTCTATTCAGTTATCAAAGTAAAATATTTTTTCTTTTGAATTGTATTTCCCAACTAAATGAATAATGTTAATTCTGTTTTTCTGATAGTACTCTAAATTGATTGCGTCTATTGGTGCAATGGGATTTCCCACATGTCTTAGTCTTTTTTGTTCAAAATCTATATTATTATCTATTTCCAAGTAAGTAAGATAGGCTTTATCCAATGATCTTTTGTTACTTGTCAGTGTGGTTATAAAGTCGTTGAACTGTGTGTTGGAAACAAAATCATTAGGGCTGATCTTCTCATTATTGTTCATGCGTTCTTTAATTTGATCTTCAATCGAAGAGCTCATTAATGCATTTCCGCATATATCCAGTGGTTATTAATAGTGAAATAATTTTTTGGAAATTCAAAATTATGTGAAAAGAGATTTAGCACAATTGCACGCAAATGACCACAAGTTACTTGATTGAAATTTCGAATTCATTCATCATTATAAAAAATTTTACTTCCGATATATGCTATTAATTGTCGTGGTGGATTTTCGCCAAATGAATCAAAATAATATTTGTTGTTTGGTTTTTTTCAATAGCATTCCCAGTGTGTACCAGAGTTTGTCGAAACATCTAAATTAACAATACCACATTAATTATCGAGTGGCGTGTTAAGTAGCTCATCGATCATAAATACACCCAGAAAATTTTTAATGATTCCTTTTTTAACCATTTGATCAATATCAAAGTTACTGAGTGGAGTTTTATTTTTTTTTTAACATTCTTACCCCACTTAACTTTCTTCATTCCCTTGCCATATTCCTCCATAGATAAATTATGTCTGTGTTGTTATTCCAATTCATGGTTTTTTCTTCTTGGCATTAATTACTGATGTAGCGATGGATGATGCACCGCCAGATAACGCTCCTAGAGCCTCAAATGCTGCAAAAATTAAGGGTGAAAATCCACCCTTCTGAACTGTCAAACCATTTCCAGTTTTCATTTCTTTGGACATTTTCTTATGCTGTGGGACTGAAATTGTGATAGCCATCCCTTTGTCCTCTTTTAGTTTTTTGTTTTTACGATCCAGTTGGTCTTTCGTTAGGAAAGAATCAATATTCAAACCCTTCAACTCCTCATTAGGAACTTGAAATATAATGTTTTTTACTTTCATTTATTATAACAAATATTTTATCATTTTATTTTAATTCCCCAGCCAAGATTATGTTTAATATGCATCGCAGATCCAGTAGCACCAGCCCACAAAATCTCATTGAAATCAGCATCTGAAATTTACAATTTTTGAACGCTTTCGTTTCTAGTTCTTTGTCGGCTACATTTCTTTCAGCTAGATCTTTATGATGATGATGATAAGCTATATCATGTTCCATTGCAGCCACATCTAGTGGATTAATGGGTTTATCACCACACTCAATTCTCTCTTTTAGTCTGGTACCGGGGCCTAAGTACTGATAACCGGGTGCGTGCAACTCAAAAGGTAGCACATTTATTATGTCATTGAATAACCCTTTTCCATGATGCTCCGACTCCCAAAAAGTATGTGGTATTGTGTTTTACATTCGTATCAGATATGGTATACCTTTTGGATTATTCACAACAAAGTCACTAAACTTGCTGTTGAGCATATTCATTATTCCAACTTTTTTATTGTAA
This sequence comes from Dryococelus australis, assembly GCA_029891345.1. Lineage (NCBI taxonomy): Eukaryota > Metazoa > Arthropoda > Insecta > Phasmatodea > Phasmatidae > Dryococelus > Dryococelus australis. The sequence goes on along the minus strand of CM057009.1, from coordinate 229,199,683 downwards.
TAGTTATAATTTCCAGCATTCTCTTCGCCATAAATAACGAGAAGCCGATCAATAAGCATTGATCCCATCCATATGTATTCTTTGGGGTAGTATGTATATTTCTTTATACCTTTCCCCTATTTAGGCGAGGACCGTTTCTTTTTAATCGAATCGTAAATAGGTTTAACAATAATTTTCCATTTATTCCCTTTACTCGATTTTGGTGTTCCCAAGTTTGGATCATTGTTTTGAAAAACTACGTTCAAATCTGCTAGGATTCAACTGTAATGTTCATAGTCGGTTGAAATGCAGTCACTTTCTGTTAATTTCTTACTAGTTAGTAATTTCATCAAACCATCAGTTGCAGTGTGTGTTCGGCCTTTTACAGTAAATTTGTCATTGATGAATGTTACTTTGCTATTACCAATATACAATCTACCTTTATCAGCCACTTTCTTATCAATAAATGTTGTTTTGTAATTAGTTAACTGTCGGATATTAGTTTTCAAACACTGCAACTCTTCGTCATAGCATTCATCATCATCTTCAATTCGTTTAACGCCATCGTTATAGCATTCATCGCCATAGCGTTTATCTCCATAGCATTCATCATCATAGCGTTCATCGCCATAGCGTTCATTGGTGCCTGTTTTACCATATAGTTTTCTTTCAGAAGATGTTTCTGTTGGTGTCTGTAGGTAGTCTAAATTCTTAATAGCAACTGGAACAAGTTCTTTTATTAAGTTCTTATTCTCATTTGTTACATGTCCAATTTTTTGCCCCAAATCTTCTATCGCATCTAGGAATAGTTGGTCATGTTTTTTATTTTTATCATATTCATCTTGACGAAATTTTCTAACAGTTTTAAACTTTTCAATTAGCTGTCTCCTTCTCTCTATATTCTTCTCTATATTGTTTACAATTTTTGTTGCCTCATTTATTATATAAAATGAACAATGATAACTTAAATGTATACTGTCTCAAATGTATGAAAAATACACTAATTTCATATTAACTTACCAATAATAACAAATTAAGAATTAAATGTGTTTGTAGATGTTGTGTTACCAATAACTTACTATTCACTGGTGGTAGCATAAAAACAATATTGTAAAGAAATTCATAATCCAATGCAAAAAAAACTTCCCCAAAATACCTGTTCTATCTTTTGGTATCGATGATCTTTGGCAAGCTGATTTAGTTGAGATGAATTCTGGATCTTTAAAAGGTATACATAGAATTAACAAAAGGTTTAAATATATGTTAACTGTGATATATGGTTTTTTCCAAATATGCGTGGGCAATACCAATCAAAGATAAAACTGGTGAAAATGTTTCATTATCATTTAACACTATTTTGAATGAACCCACACCCATGCATTTACAAACAGACAAAGGGAAAGAATTTTACAATAAATAATTTAAGGTATTAATGGCCAATAACAACACAACACACTATTCAACATACAGTGAAAAGAAAGCTAACTTTGTAGAAAGATTTAATAGAACATTGAAGGAGAAAATGTGGAAGATATTTATTATGAAGGGAAACTATAAATGAGTGCCTATATTACCTAAATTAATAAGTGAATATAATAACACTGTTCACAGTACAATTGGAATGAAACTCACCAATGTAAATGCAAAGAATGAAGGTTCTATTCTAATCAACCTGCATGGAGGAGAAAGAAAAATGGTTAAACCAAAGTTTGCAATAGGAGATAAAGTTCGTATAAGTAAAAGTAAAAATTTGTTTGAAAAAGGATTTACACCAAATTGGTCCACTGAAGTATTTGAGGTGTGTGAAGTATTGCACACAAACTCCACGACATACAGAATAAAATATTTAAAAAATGAACTTATTAAAGGTATTTTTTATGAGCCAGAGCTGCTTAAGACCAAATATGATAAAGACTACTTAGTGAAAAAAGTTTTGCGAAGACAAGGAAATAAGCTGCTAATTAAATGGCTAGGTTTTGATAGTAGTCATAATTCTTGGGTTGATAAGAAAAGTGTAGTTGTTTAAGAAATTATTTTTCTATATAATAAATGGATCAACAAAAAATTGAAAGTTATGGGAGTCATTTCCGCCAAAAGACCAAGGAAAAAATATTTTGAATGAATACAACAAGCGCATTGAGTTTGATATTCCTATTGTCAATGTATTTTCACATCCGAATGAATGTATGTATACCAACAGTATATGCTATTTCAAAGAGATACATTTCAAGGTTATGGAAAAACTTCAGCTATTGAGCTCTGTGAGAATTTCTACCCATTCCAGTTCTCAAGAATAGAGATCTCTAAACATGGTTGTATAATCGAAGGTATTGACAAGCCTGGCATCACTTCAACAATGATGCATACATTGCTAGGTTCGGAATCAGAATCAGCATACTTCCAAATGTCGGGGATTGAACTAGGTAAATATGTTAGGAAAGATAAGTGTAATAAATTACCTTTCCATTAAGATATTTGTTTGGTTTTATGAGAGATTGTAATGAAATATTCTGGAAGGTAGGGTACAAGATCACATTCATTCGAAATTCTAATGATGATGCTTCTTTTTACAGAAGACCCCAAAGAAAGCAGACGGATCTGATGATACAGATCATATGCCAGATGCTGGTAAAATTGTTATTGATAGCTTGGAAATTCTGTGGCCAATTGTTGAATACGATCCTATTTATGGAGACGAAATTAAAGCAAAATTATACAAACATCCCAAAATTCCAATTAGTTTTAATTATTGGCAATGCCTTGAAAAACCAGTACTTACTAATGCAAACTCATTTCAGTTTGATATAATAGATCATTTCAATTCAATTTAATTCGATATGCCAGACTTTGTCATACAGCAAAACAGAAAAGATCCTGAGCAATCCATACACTGTTCAATGTTTGACTCTTGTTCAACCCTACATCAGTTATTGGGAGAAGACCATTGTATGTTATTGATTGTTCTTACAGAAAAACAGCTATTGTAAAAGCTCGAACTAATCTGAAACTTACAGTTGATAATAATAAACCAATACCGGCTTCAACTAGTTGTAATGTGGAACTCGTAAGCCTAAGAAACCTAATTTATGATGTTAAAAGCGAAAGAATCACTGCAGCCCAATAGTATGCAAGCATGTATGGTTATCCATTAAAAACATTTACTGTTATATAATATCGCTATAAGAGTGTTTTAAATGGGATCTGAAAAAGCGTCTGAGGTTGTGAATTCTTAATTGTGGCAATGGCTTCTTATTTCGAGACGAGATGTCGTCTCGAAACACTACTCGATCGGTCATTGCAGAATGTCTGTCGCGAACGATTTTATGCATACGATATCGGCGATGAGGCAACACATTGTCGTACTGAAGCAGTTACCTATCGACGTGATGGGTAGTTGCACTTTCATTAGGTTGTACAGCGTTATGGGATTAACCTTGTCGAGAAACAGTAGGACGATTATTTCTGGATACTCTTGCTTAAGCGCATCGAGTTTTACACTCATCTCACGCTTTTGACATATGATGGCGTAGTATTGGTTTCCACCAATACTGATGAACACAAACTGGTGATGCTTACCGATATCGCCAGTAGGCGGCAGCATGTGATTTTTGATACTACCACTTTGCTTGTAGATGTTTGCGTTTGCAGCATCCAGTAGCGGTTTGTACTTTTGCTCGAACTTGTACTCGCCGTGTCTGCGAATGGACGGTAGCATTTCTTCAAAGACCCATTGCTTAAACTCTGTAGCCACATGTAGTCTAGACGAGCATATCAACTCGTACAACCCGGGTTCTGAAATAAAAACCATTTGAGGATGCATGTTATTACAAGGGGTGACTCGAGTCATCCCTTGTAATTGCGACAATGGCCTCTTGTACTTTCCTGTTACATTCACCCACATCACCTTTTTCAGATTGATATAGCCAAGTATTCCTGCAACGTTTTTAGCCTTGAAACATGGATTGCCTTCTTCATCAATGATCACATACACCTATTTATTGTAGTAGAAGAGCTTGCCGTTTGCAATGCCGATGAGTGATTGCATTTTGTTAGACTAGCACAGGCTTACCCATGATACGCGAACAATTTTGATACGTGATGTGCTTTGCTTGAAATCTTTCGGAGAACATCTCGTCTCGAAACACTACTCGATTGGTCGTTGCAGAATGTCTGTCGTGAACAGTTTTATGCTTACAATATCAGCTATAAGGTGACTCGTGCTTCGTGATGGGCGACTGCTTTTTCATAGTGTCACTCTTTTGCAATTTTTTAGTGTCCCCATGGTAGTGTATTAATGCCATCTTTAAGAATAAATATTTTATCATCTTCAGGGCTTAATGCTTTTTTCCTCATCTCAATCGTATAGAGTTCATGTTTCTTACTTCTAATAAGATTCATACTTTGTATAAAACTTTATTACCAAACAAATACTTTTTGTAGTCACCAAAACTTATCTCATTTCTGACTACAGCATTTTTCACACCCTTTGCTCTTTTCTTTACACCACCCTCCACATTTATTGCATACATTTTCGATTTCAAACCAATAAAATTCTTCCATTATTTTTCCATTACATTCATCTTTCATTTTGCCAATAATCTTTTTGTTAACTAATGGTATACCATATGGATTATCTTTTATATAGTCAGAAGTATCTAAATGGTCGACCGTTTCTTTCATGTCACTGTAGAAGTCTGGCATTTTTATATAATAGGTGTACAAATCAGTATCTTTGTAGTACTGTTCAATATTTTCCCCATACTTTGGATTCATTATATTATAGTGAAAATCATACATTAAGACTTTCGATATATCGAGTATACTCATCCCAACATAAATGGGTTTGTTAAAGCACAGTTTTGTTTTATTGATATGAACTGCAACAAAAGAGTTTGTAAATATAGTCCTATCTTTAAAGTTTGGTTTAGCCACTAGTTTATCCATTTGCTTAGAACTTGTGCACAGCCGTTATCCCCTCTGTTTCTAATATTCTCCATCTTTTTTCCAAAAACGGAATTGTTCATTAGCTTGTAGAAATCTTTTTCAAAGTCATTTGAAGACTTTATTCACATATTTGTGTTTAGATCAATATAGGACTTGAGCCAATCTGATTGATCAAATTCCAGAACTCTACGGATCTATTTCAATTTCATTCCGAGAGAGATATTGCTTAAGATTTACATAGTGTAATGCATATTTCTCTTTACCATTCAGACTAGTCAAGAGTTTGGGGTTTTTTGAACCTTCCGGTATTTTATTCTCTGGTGCCAATGGCAGATCTTTGGGGAGAACGTGTAGTTCATGTGGGTATTCCAAATCAACTTCCAATATATACCCTTTGCTAGCATCATCTTCTATTTTTGTTACATTTATATTTGTATTTACCCACTTAAACCCACCATAGGGCAAATACTGACTCATAGCCCATCCATATAAGTTATTGGCATCCAGATATGTAAGATTTCCTTTGTGCTGTCATAAGCATTCATGTATTTACTTTATGCTTAAGCGTTTCGCTTATAACATTTTAAAATTCCACCACGAACACCTTTTTGTATCACCAAAATCATGTCGTAATCTGTTAATAATTCTAGTTCTATTTTAGTGTGTTTGAGTATAGCATCCCACGGTAACCCTGGGACTGTGAAATACCATGCTGGATCTAGCTTATATGTTTTGAGACACACATCTCTAAAATTTTCCATTATATCAGACAATATCAACACATCAGGTTTGTTATAGAGTTCTGTGTACTCTCTTAGAGTTTTTATGCTGAATTTTGCCCACACCTCTCTTGCAAATTCGTAATCTTCGTCTGTAATGCCGCATTTATTGAGTTTGTTGTAAAATGCATCTTTGGATGGAAGCGATGTCTCACAAAATTTTTCAGCACTATCCGTGTAGTCATATGGGTAGAGACCTTTTCTTGTAACAAAATCAAGAAGTTCATTGGAAAAATGCTTACAGTTTCTCGGAATTGGCTTCTGGAAAGGTTGCTAGAGAGTTTATCGATACTACTAGCCATAAATGTAAATGAGTCAATAAATCTAAGATTTACACTTCCACATACGTGCTTCGTAAAAGAAATATATATTTTTTTGTTGTTGCGAATTAGATCAATCTTATTTTCATCGATGCCAAGACCTTTTATGAATAAATATGACTCATAGCCAGATAAATTGTGTATAAACACTGGGACAAAACATAGAGTTCTATACGATAAGTTACAATCTCTGTGTGCAGCTCCCCTAAATTTCCCCATAAGATGATCATGATCTCTCACAGAACCACCATTCAAAGGCTTTTCACATATATGGCAATGGGTAGCTGTTTCATAAACAATTTGTTCTTTCTGAGTTAGTGGAATCATTGGTTTTTCATTTGTGTATATATCACCAATAGACTTTGCTTCTTCCATTAGCATTTTAACGAACACAGTAGATGCATCAGGCCCTTCATAAGTTTCCGGTGGTTTATAGTATCCATGTTCGTATTTTACATAGTAACAGAAGCTAATAGGCTAGTGTTTTTGGTATGGTTTCGTGTAGGATTCGTCGGGGTTTGGTTGGCAAGTTTCTATTTTAGCCAACAAATATTCAAAATCAGCATATATCACAAACGGAATTCTCAAAGAATGAGTTTGGTTTTGAAATCTTAATATGTAATTTTTTTCCTTTAGATGGTAGTTCAACTCTAATATCAGCATGATATCGACAGTCTTGTTCGTGATCTTTTAGCTTATTTACAGAGTAGAAATGTTGCAAACATCTGTCACATATAAATATTTTGTGACCATTTTTCGTGTTTTGTGATGCGACAAGTCTCGAAAGACTTTTTACCCAGCAGTAGTGGTCGTTCATTTCATCTTTGATTAAGAGTAGGTTTATGTGCTTATTCGTCTTATTTTTTGTTATTTTTAATTGACAGATTATATATTTCTTACCACCAACTTATTCTTCGTATGCATATACATTAACAGAAATTCCACTTTTCTTCTCAAAGGTTGGTATGCCATCCAATTTCATTGGAAATTCCAAACCCTTAAGTGCATCATCAAACTCATGTTCGTAAGCTTCGTATTTAATCACTCTTTGAGGGTTTCTTTGTACTAGATGCAATGCAGATAGAACAGACCACAAAATCCCACTGAGATCCCTTTGCTTCGAATGTCCCCATCTCAGCTATGATTTCCGATATGCTGTTGGTATAATATTCTTCAAGATTAGTCGATTTCAGTATAATTTCGTTATTTGTTTTACAGGGGCTTTCTACATATTCAATATTCTCGCCAATTCCCCTTTTGTACTCAGTGAAGAATTCCATGTTCACTTTGAATGATTTTGAATGCTTACTAATTAGCCCCATGATAGTTTCTTTTACATCGTTTAGGAAATGCTTTGGGTCCTTGTACACATTCACATTCTTTACAGCATAAGTCTTGATCCTACTTTGAAATGCTGTTTCGATTTCTTCTACACTGAATATGGTTGTGTACTTATGAAATTTACTTCTCAAGTGACTTTTTATGAGAGACGGTTTGTAATAGTGTCTACACGTTTCACAATTCACTTTTTTCTCTCATAGGGGCTTCTGTTTTGATATTAAGTGTTGTGCCACTTTAAAAATTTCCCATCTATTTGTTGGTTCATGTGATTTATTACGTTCTGGTGTAAGACCTTTGTGCAATCTACCTTTAAGATCGCCTCTTATGAGAGACGATTTGTAATAGTGGCTACACGTTTCACACTTGACATGCTTCTCTTGAGATTTCTTCTTCTTTCTTTTCGCAAAGACGTCTTTCTAAAACTTATATTCTTTCCTAACATTACCAACTCTGTTAACCTTTTTCATTGCCAAGGCTGTTATCAAATTAGGCGTCTGTTGATTATTTATTGTGCTCATTTATTATATACAATATTTTATTTTTTACGCATTCAAATTTCTTGAGCCACTATATTTTGCGGATGCACCCAAACGCAACTAGACTAGACTATGTTGTAGCACACTGCCGAAGTCAGAGCGATAATTGTGTTTTAATGATTTGATAACCATTAAAACTTTATACAGATATGAGCATAAATAAAAATCAACTGGTGTCTAATACAACGATTATTTACTCTTTAAAAAACCAAATAGAATGCCTTTGTTTAGCACCACAATCCTCCATTCCATCATATGCAAAATTTATACCACCACAATTAACATCATCTAAAACTTTTTCGCTGAAAATCTGAAGATATCTGTCTGGCAAGGTTACTTTAAAATTGCCACTTTGTATCCCTACCGTGTATCAGATATTTCAGAATGGTCTATGGGATAGGTCTGTCCGATTGTAACTTCGGAAAGTTTCTTAAATTGTTTCGTTCCATTCAATACATTTAGCAACTGGTTCATCTTTATTATATACAATATTTTATTTTTTGGGTATTCAATTTTCTTGAGCTGCTCTTTGCAACTTTTTCTAATCACTTTTTTGCAACTGCACTCTAACGCAACTTTTTGCGGTCACTTTTTGCAGATGCCCCAAACACAACTTTTGCACTTTTGCAGTCACTTTTTGCGGTTGCCCCAAACGCAGCTTTTACAGTCACGTTTTGCAACTGCACTCTAATGCAACTTTTGCAGTCACTTTTTTGCAGCTGCACTCGAACCGGCAGCTGATGTTTCCCTGATGAACCGTGCATTTCATTTGCTGTTGGTTTTCTGATAACTGGAGCTGTGCTCGAACCGGCAGCTGATGTTTTGTGATGACTAGAGCATTCAATTTACTGTTGATTTTCTGATGACTAGAGCATTTAATTTACCATTGATTTTCTGATGACTAGAGCATTCAATTTACTGTTAGTTTTCTGGTGACTGGGAGCAGTTCCCAAACACAACTTTTGCAGTCTTTTTTGCGGCTGTGCTCGAATCGGCAGCTGGTGTTTTAGATCAGGAAAACAAACGGAAATTTTTTCTGATGGTTTTCTGATGGTTTGGGCATTCAATTTGCTGTTGGTTTTTCTTATGGCCGTGGGCTGTGCTCGAATTGGCATTTCTATACTAATTATCTTAAAATGCATCTTAAGAACTATATATAAGTTATCCATCAATAGAATACCTAATTACATGCTACGTACACACGAGAATTCAAAATGCATAATGAAATATATCACTGGCAGAAAACTAGCCTACAGAACTTTATAGTTACAAATCAAGGCCGCTCGAATACACATTAGTGGGGATCAGAACTGGTGAAATTAGTGGGGGAATCTGGACCGTCCTGTAAAGTTGTCAGGAGCAGCCGCACGAAGATACAATCACGGGGAAAGTGAAATTAATGTAAAGTTTCTGCTTACTTGGTGATAACGAAACTGTTAAAATTTGTACACAATTGTTGTAAATAAGATCACAATTCTGTATTTGTTGTGTATGGTACCAAGACAGTTTCTACAACGTCATTGACAAAAGCGTCCTCAGTGGCCGTGGTCTCTAAGGCCATGTGTCGAGGGTCGTATGTTCGATCCTAGCCTCGGCATGGCTCGGATTTGTAAAACTGAGCACCGATTCGGCATCGAAGTAGTTCGGAGCTCACTGTAATCAGGAAGACACGTTGCCTTAAGCCTATCTGCGCAAAGCCGGGCGGCGTAACAACCCTACCCACCACCACAACGTCATTGATGTGAAAACACAAAACACAACGAGCTGTACTTACAGTGGCACCATGTAAGCATGGTTGTGTACGTAAAAGGTTTGATCAACTCCGAACTCTTGCATATACATGAATATGTGTGGATAATAGGAATTGAGAATTGATCTAGTGTCGGTATTTTTGTGGTTTCAAGCAACTGAATACACTGCGTTTTTATCATTCAGTTGTGATACTAATTTTCTGCCAAAAACCAGAGATGCCGGAACAAAATCAAGAAAACGTGAGTAACATGGCGGTCATTAATAATTTAAAAATTATCTTCTTGCATTAAATAGAAATACACGGGTTTTCGGAGATGCTCTTAAAATACCTTATGTCACAAACATTTCACTTATCTGCTTCGAAGATGTTTCAGTGTTGACATAACGTTTCTTGGCACAGTCAAAACCATAAACATACGCAAACAAATCAGCTCAAAATGTTACCCCAAGTTGAGTCATAATTTTTATTGTGTAGTCAGTGCCTGTACACTAAGGTGACCATTTTTTCTGACCCAAATTCGGGACGCTCGTTTTGGCTCATAAATGGTCGGTAGTGGGAAGGGGAGAGTAGTGGAAATAGTGTGTGTCAGGATTTGGGGGGGGGGGGGGGACTCTTTAAAGGGGGTGGTTTGTTAAAAAAAGAAAATACCACTTTCGTTTTTTTTTTTTACAAATTCTTTATCACCAGACCCAAATCCATCCAAAACCGGCCACACCACGCGTCAACAATGCCAGGTCCCGACATTCAGGTAATTTATTTCACTCCCGTGGTAACGTAATTTGTATTAATTACTAACAGATCCAAATTTTTAAATATACTTTCCTGCCAAATCGGGACAAACGACCGTCCCGAATGACCCTCTAAAAAATTTGGGACACGACCTCGAAAATCGGGACTGTCCCTAAAAAATCGGGACGTCTGGTCACCTTACTGTTCACTGTAAATCACTTATAATATTGAATAGAATTATTTAAAAACAGAAGAGAGAAATATTATGAAGTCACGTGCCATTTCTAGAACTAATTAACAGCATTTTTTTTAACTAAAACTGAGGCAGGTATTACCGTTGTTGTTTACATTACCGCACATTTATGGTTTGGCAATATTTTTTATGATGTATTAACTGTTACTAGAATGAAAATAGTGAGTCTCGCGTAAAGGAATGGGGAGTAGGAGCCAAGCAACGATCAACTGCCATATTGGAATTTCTATTATTTCTTTTTTCCAACAAATTTCCGCTTTTCCCTAAAAATTTCCCATTTTCTCTAAAAAAAAAAACCCACCAAGACTCCCAAAGCAGGAGAGGTGGACTAGTGAGTCCGGAGAGAAGGACTCGTGACTCCAAGCCAGGACAAGCAGACCGGGGATGATCAGCGGACATGGCTGTGGCGGCCGTATTGGTTTTATACGCATAGTCCAAATCGATACAAGGGATCTAGGATCGGAGTCTGACCTAACCATTAGCTATCTTGGCTATATCAGACATCTTAGCCGTCATCTTGTATCCGGGTGACCTTGACCTTTGAACTGTACATGGTAACCTTTGATCATGAAAACCCAAAAAAATTCAAACATTCAAAAAAAAAATTATAAAAAAATTCAAGACATGTTTTTTCACTAATATTACCACCAATCTTTCGCACCATATCTATCAATTATTCAATCTTTCCATAAATCTTTCGCAATCAGCATTGCAATCAGTACCGCAGCCTTTCAATCCTGCAATCACTGCAATCTTACAATCTTTTGCAATAATTCCATCAATCTTTAGCAATCTTTCCATCAATATTTTAATCTTTCTGCAAACAGCTTCACAATCAGCACCACAATATTCTAATCTTTTTCAATCACCTTCACAATAAGCACCAGAATGCTTTATTATTGTACAATCAGTACCACAATTTTTGAATATTTTGCAATCAGTACCATAATTAATCAGCACCACAATATTTTAATATTTTGCAATCAGAACCACAGTCTTTCAATTATTCCATCAATTTTTCTATCTTCCCATCAACATTTCGCAATATTTGAATTTATCATTAATCGATGTGTTTGTCGTCTATCGCTATGCATACATAATAAAAAAAACGATTCGCCAACTGTCTCCAAAATTTTTTATACGACACAATTAATGGTTTTTGTATGCAGTCAACTATCCGTGCATTTTTATACTACAGTCATTATTACAATTATATAATGATAATAATGACTCTTTACGTTAATAGGCAAGTGCTCACAGCACCACTTTAAAGTTGTGAAGGACAAAAATATACAACACACACAAATAAGGGGAAAAAATCGTTTATTTTATTATAATAATATATTATTATTTTTAAATTACAATTTCAGAAGAAAGCAGTTCATCACATCATCCGACATATCCCCGTATCCTTCAGTTTACTAATGATTGAATATATCTAATCAAAGCGCGAGAACTGCCAGTGTTTTTTGAAGCTCAATCAAATATCTGAGTCTATCAACAGGTTCATTCGGGTTTTCGGGAAATAGGTAGTCACTAATCTCCACGTCTTCAGTCTTCTTCATGTCGCTCATTGCAGCAAATGTGTTGGAAGGGTGTGCCAGTGCGTCGAGAAAATGACCATCATCGTCTTCAACACTATCACTGTCATCATGTTCATTTTCACCTATGCTGTCATCATGATCGTCTTCACTTCCTGGTTCATCCTCATTAATAAAAATTATTTCTCTTTGTAGCATGAGTTGTATGCTCATTAGTGTTTAGAGCCGACTAACGTTTATTTTGAAGTTCGTCGACTTCATGCGAACGTCTTGCAAGTGTACATTCTGCGCAAACCGACTCTACTGCACTCATTCCGTCTTTAGCATAAACTGCCTCATCATAATCACCTGTCGAATCGGTACCCATCTATGCAGCAATAGGTACTGCCGGCAACACTTGCTGATTCCGAGTAAACGAATCCCTACAGATCTCGGCATTCAATGTATCGCCTTGAACAAACTGCATTGGACCAATGCCGTAATATTTCATCGCGTGAAATGGACTCTTCGTACAGATAAACTGGTAAACTTCCTAAACAGGATTTAAAGATTTTAACACACACACCAACATACATACATATATATAATGGAAATAATACCACACATTAGGATACAAATATGGGTTGTTTAACGTCGCTACTATACAAAGTTGGGAGTTTTCCACGCATTTAACTGCTTCCTGAACAAATGTAGGAACGATAGGAGGAATGTATGGAAAATACTTTTACCGGTTGCACTTTCTCACTCTACGTATAGACTCGTGTAGTAAATGTGTGAATATTTTCTTTAAGTGTATCTAATAGGCAAAAAATTTGACTTGTTCTTTCATTTTAAGTTTATGGCAAGAAGTTTATAAGAATTTACATTTAATTTAAGTAAACATCAAATAAAACATATTCGAAGGTTTTTCCATAATATTTAGTGAACAAAGTTATTAGAAAAGGTGTATATCCCTACAAATATATGGATAACTGGAAAATATTAAGACAATAAAATAATAAATCATTACGTAGTATAAAACAAAGTCGTCCGGCCGGGTGTGTCTGTGTATTCCGCTAAGGCTTCTAAACATCTTGATGAATATCGATGCAGTTTTCACCACCATTTAGAACATTTATTGAGGAAGGTTTAAGGGCATAATACATTAATATTTTATGTAAGGATAGTACAGAAATGTCGACATTTTCTAATAAAGTCGGAAGAAATCCACTTTTCGGGCGCTTACATGGCTTATGGTGACTAATCCATAAAAGATACACCAAATTAATGTTCTATATAATTGTAGATCCCATAAAGGTCTACTAAAAGTCCGTGACAGAATATGTTTTATCTGTTAAGGATGATCTACGATAAGATTATTTGTCTTATTAAAAATAGGGTGTCTCTTACGAAGACCTTATGGGCAACACAATATGAATAATATGTTTAGTGTATATACTTCCTGTAAACCTAAACAACGCCATATTTATAAATCGCACCTGAGCGATACTAGGGCGTGTCGCTAGTAAATATTACATTTGAATAATGAGTTAATAATAAATTAAATGGTTGTGAAATAAGTGATGAAGAATTAGAGCATGCGAAATTGGTATGTAATCAGTTGAGTGTAAAGAATATAGGAGAAAACTATGGCATATACTTAAAAACAGACGTATTACTATTGGTAGATGTACTTTAAAACTTTAGAGAATCTTGTGTGAAAGCCTATTGCTTGGATCCAGCCTGGTACTTCACCATACAATTGTTATCCTCGAATGTGATGCTAAAAATGACTAAACAACCCCTAGATCTTTTGTACGAATAAGATGTGATATTTATGATAGAAAAGGGCATTAGGGGTGGAATATCTCAATGTTGTAAACGATACTTTAAATCAAATAATGAATATTTAGAAAAATCTGTTAAAAATAAAGAATCGAATTATTTAATGTACTTAGATGTGAATAATTTATATGGATGAGCAATATCTCAAAATTATCGTATAGTGGTTTTGAATTAAGAAAATACCCAGATTTTAACTTTAATTTTGGTTTTGGATACATTTTTTTTACACGAATTTGGCTATCTATGGACCCTAATGAACTCAAGTCTACTAGTTCAAACTCCTTTCTTCCTTCCCAGAACTTCCTCATTTTTCTCCAACTGCTCGTCTCTGTTCTTCAGTCTACACTCTCTTGGGTCTTGGTTTCGATCGGTCTTCCGGAAATCTTGCGTTGTCGATCAGACGCCTGTTGTTCTCTTTGTCGTTGATCAATTCTTCCGTTATCCCAACTTTTTCTGAATCTTTCTTGTCCTCTACCATCCATCCTGTTGTGCATTTCCATTTTACGATGTAGGTGAATATTTTCTTGGTGAGTCTATTCTCATTCATTCTTTTTAGGTGCCCATAAAATTTCGGTCTTCTTTTTCTCATTGTGCCTGCAGTTTTTCGGCATTTCTGTATAGGTCTTCACTTTTTCTATTGATCAAGGTGTTGTCTGTGTTTTTAAGTGGTCCCAAAATTTTTCTCAGGATTTTCCTCTCTCTTACTTCAAGTTCTCGTAGTTCCCCTTTCTTGTTCATCGTCAGGCATTCTGATCCATATATTGCTTCTGGTTTGATGACTGTACTATAGTGTCTAATTTTGGCTCGGATGGATATTGCTTTTTTATTGTAGTGGTTTTGTGTTATTCTGTATGCCAATTCCAATTTTCTGATCATTTCATTGTTTGTTGTGTTGGCCAGTCCATTTAGTTGTATCCATTCTCCTAGATATTTAAATCTATTGACCCCCTTTATTTGTCCATGTTCTGTTTTGGTGTATAGTTCCCTGTTGTGCCTGTATTCTATTTATCCTGTCTTTTCGTAGGAGATTGACAGTCCAGTTTTTTTGGTTATTTCGTTTAATGTTTCCGCTATGATCTGTTCGTCTGTTCTGTTTTGTGTTATTAATGCTACGTCGTTGGATACATATAATAGGTAATTTGGAATATCCGTAAAAAATCATAAATTACATAAATATCTTTTTTCCCCCTGAAAATTATGTAATTTCAGGCAAAAATTAGTCTTAATTGTTGAGAATATTATGTGATGAAAATAAGTATTAATTACAATACTGTGATTGATACCAGTGTCTAGCTAATGAATTAAAATTTGAAAAATAAAATACATTAAAGTTTAAGCAATCCGATTGGCTAAAGAAGAATGTTGATTTGAATATACAAAAGATAACTAATGCAAAAAATGACTTCAAAAAGCACTTATACAAGCTGATGAATTACTTACTTTTTGGTAAAATAATGTAAAATATTTAAAAAATAATACACATAAAATTAGCACGAAATGCAAATAAATGTGAAGATTAGGTTGCTAAACGAACCAGTTAAAGAGGACCGTACTCAATTAGAACCTTGCATCTCTATATGCAAATAAAATAACGGTGACATTTAATAAACCTATATAGTATGGTATGTCGATATTACATCTATCGAGAGAGTTGATGTATGATTTTGACTACAATGTAACATACATACATACAGAGATAAAATAATTTTGACTATACATGTAACAAACATACATATGGAGATAAAATTAAATTATGCTTACTTAAAATGTAATTTTTAAGATGAAGTAGACAATAAAACTTTATAAATTTACATTGTTTAATTTACTGAATAATAGCGAGGATTAAGATGGAAATATATAAGAATAAAATCGGAAATAAGGAACCTTAGTGCAATATTTATTATAGAATGTATAATATAATATGTTATTTGTTATGTGGCATCACATAAATACACATAACTTTAATATTAAATACATTTTCACTCAGCATTTTTACTCTACATGCAAGAAACACTTCTACATATGTTATTGATTCTTTTGAATCTATGTGATTTCTATATGTATGACGTTATTTATTTCAAAATAGGAACCGATAGTATCTTCTGAAATAGTCTTTTTCTATATTGTTTCTTTTCCATTCAAGGTGTAATATAAGCAACTAAGTATGAACTGAAAATCCTAATTTTTTTTGCAAAGTCCTGCCTGAAATATATTTTACAATAATATTTTATATAACTGCTAGTGTATAGAAAGTTACATTTCTGGTCCGTAAAAGTTTATCAAACATTTAAAATTCTCTTTTTAGATGGTGTTGCAATGAAGAATAAAGTTATTGCTGGTGTTACTGTTCAAATTAATTCAATTATTTGCTCTTCAAGAGAATAATAACACTTTCAATAAATGTTCGTAAAATTTTTCATATGAATCAATTAAAATCAATAAATTAATCTATATGTATAAAATTTATTTTATTAATTAATATACGTTGTTGTTGCCGTCTAATTATAGTGTTGTATTTATAATTAGCTTTCTTGTGTACTAGGCAGGAACTACTAAATTCTATTCACAACAGGAAATATAACTTAGCAAATATACACACTGGCGATTTGCGCACTCTAACATGAGTAGAGTGAGTGTGGGATTTTAATAAAAATAATTAATTGATTTTATTTGTTGGTGGTTACAGGTTTTTTATGAGGGGGAAACAATATCTTTCGAAGCCTCTGGTCGAACTGATTTAATTTTAGTAGAATAATTTTATCCCTATACGCATATTATATAATTCTTTTAAACCCTTGTACCAGCGCATGTCCCGAAAGCCAAATCGTCTAAGGCAACTGCAAGGCGACCCAAGGTTTGGCAGTTCAATCCTGCACTCCTCCAGATGGTATTTTGAGCTCTAAAAAGCAGCACCACTAGTCGTCAACTCTAGAACAAATATGGTGGGCGAACGACACCAGCACCCCTAACAGCTATTTCCATAAACGAATATGGTGGTGGAGCGAATGTAACACAAGCACCTCTAGCAGTATACTGTATAAAAAACATGGTGGTCGAGCGAGAGTGACATCAGGACCCCTAGCATCAGGCAATTTAAATAAAAGACAAAAAACAAGATGGTGGTCGAACGAAGTGAGAGTCAAATGACAAATGAAAAACAATTATGGCGGTGGAGCAAATGTGACTAATTGGTTGAACAAAGATGAGAGACAGATGACAAATGAAAAAACAAGAGAGAAAGGATAGAGATGGAATGAAAGAGAGAAAAATGGAAGAACTCTGAGGAAACCCATGGAAAGCAAGAGCATGCAAAAACAAAATGAAATGGTAGAGAGACTACACAGAATGATGGAGCATGAAAAATACATCCTGACTACCAATATGGTGGTGCCAAGATTGCAGTGTACTGGATATAAATATGGCTTTATACTGGCTACAAAGATGGCAGCATACTGGCTACAAATATGGCACAGTCCAGGATCGTGCATCCAAAAACCCTCCATTTAACTTATTTCAACAAGTTGTTTGCAACAGAACTTACATGGTTTTTCATTGTTTGATTAGTCGGAGACATCGGAAATGGTGGTCAATTTTACTTATAACAGATATTGAAAGAAATAACTAAGAGTGTATTAGATAATATTCAAATTAGATGAAATTTTAATTTTAAGATCACTCGGAGTTTTAGATGGTGGTGCAAGTGCTACATATAATTCAGTCGAACAAACTAAAATCAATAATAAAGAATAAGAAGCATAGCGAAGACATAAATTTCCAATGGAATATCAATTTTGTGAAGGTTTTGCTTCAAATAGAGGAAGCCCGAATAATATATAAATTTAGCACCTTTATCTAAGATTGATATAAAAATTATGTAAAAACCATAAGAAATTAAGCATATCAAATGTGTTTATATGACTGATGAATTGACAAAAAAAATAATATAATATTGAATGAGCTACTGTTAACTTAGATATTTCATCAGATCCTGACACCAAATGGGTTTGTTTTTATAAATACAATATTGCTTCTTATTACGTTGATTCATCGGGAGGAAACCTCCCTGGTATATAAATTAATAACTGCAAAAAACAATACTTAATACAATATTTATTGTAGACATAACTACAATTCAGTTATCTTTAGGCATTTATGTTTAATAGTCCTCGATGTATTCTATGGAGCACTTAAGTTTTCAAGCATAATTTTTCTGTTACTAAATAACGAATGTATTTGGGAAACCATTAATAATATATTCAGGATTTTAAATTAATATTTACAAAATATGGATTAAAAATTGATTCTGAATAATTATATTTAAAACAGATATAATTCTAAGCTACAATACTGTTTTTTTTTTTAGACAATTGACTGTATTTCACTTCATAATCAAATAATTAACAAAATAGTAGAACAAACTGATGGAAAATATGCTGTTAATAGGAGGTTTTTGGTAATAAAGTTAATGAGATAAACAATAAATCTGATTTTATTGTAGAAAAATCTAAACTACCAATCTCTTACTATTTAGAGTTACACACAAATAAATTTAAAATGTTGTTAAATTAAAAGAAAAGATGACATGTGTTCTGTGTTTTGCAAATGGAAATAAAAAAAATATTTCTTACTTCGATAACTACTTCTAATCTTCACTATTTTATGTATTGCAAAGTTGAACAAATAGATTGTGTTCATATAAGCTTACTTTATGTATTTTATTATTGTTATTTATGAACCTGTAAATGTTAAAGTATACAGTTAACCTTTTTATTTTAAAAGGTGATGAGTTATATTTCAAAATAAAATATAGTAAAATTTTAATCTAATGTGATGGATTAATCACAACAATGATAATATTCTAAAATATAATAAGGAAAAATGGTTTATGATAATATATTATATTTGTAATATTTTGTTTATTGAATAGAGAAAACTTGAAGTGTGACATGTAAGAAAGATTCTGGAAATAATAACGTAAATTTAGAAAATATGAAAACTGTAAATTAGACTTTTTTAATGTACACATGTAATATGTAAATCTCAGAAATCAACATGAATAGAAATAAGTGAATTTTAGTTTAAGAGAAGGAACACATTTATATATATATATATAATTGAGTTTTCCACGAAGAAATGTGATCAAATGGTAAGGATGATTTATGTCAAATTGATTTAATTGAAATAGATACAGGATATTTAAAAGGTATATCGTCTATAAATAAAGGATTGAAGGGCATTCTAACAATGTCTTTTTTATAGTGAAGATCGCTCAAATGGGTGTTTTCACTGTCATTTTTAGGCATGAAAATTCCTGTACAAAACACTAAAATACGATACAGGGACGTGAGTATTAAGGTATAGTTCCTTGTGGGAGAAGACGGGATCAGGATAAAGTGCATTGTTTGAGGGACCAACTTGGATTTCCGACTTTCTGGTCTGTCATTATGGTCACCCAACCACTATCGTGGACTCTGCCATATTTGTAGCCAGTATGCTAACCATATTTATATCCAGTACAATGCAATCTTGAACCCATCATCTTGGTAGTCAGGATGTAATTTTTAATGCTCCATTGTTCTGTGTAGTCTCTCTATCATCACATTTTGTTTTTCCTTTTTTTTTGCATTCCATGGGTTTCCTCAGAGTCCTTCCATTTTTCTCTCTTTCATTCCATCTCTATCCTTTCTCTCTTGTTTTCTCATTTATCATCTGTCTCTCACCTTTATTCAACCAATAAGTAACATTTTCTCCACCGCCATAATTATTTTTCATTTGTCTCTTACTTTCGTTCGACAACCATAATGTTTTTTGTCTTTTGTTTACATTGCCTGATGTTAGGGGCCCTGATATCGTTATCGCTCGACCACCATGTTTGTTATAGAGTTGACTGCTAGAGGGTCTGGTGTCGCATTTCCTCCACCACCATATTTGTTTATGAAGATGGCTGTTAGGGGTGCTGGTGTCGATCGCTCACCATATTTGTTCTAGAGTTGACGACTAGGGGTGCTGCTTTTTAGAGCTCAAAATACCATCTGGAGGAGCACACGATTGAAATGCCGAACCTTGGGGTCGCCTTGCAGTTGCCTTAGACGACTTGGCTTTTGGGACATGCATTGGGACAAGGGTTTAAAAGAATTATATAGTATGTGTATGGGGATAAAATTATTTTAATAAAATTAAATAAGTTCGACCAACGACTTCGAGAGATACTGATCCCCCCTCATAAAGAACCTGTAAACCTAAAAATATACAAAGAAAATGTTAAAAACAAAATTTAAATTGATTTAAATAATTGATTTTCCTAAATTAAAAAAAAAAACCTTTAATTTTCTTAGAATCCCACACACGACTCATGCTAGAGTGTGCAAATCGCCAGTGTGTATATTTCTGTACACATCTAAATATGTAATTTTGTATACACGAGCAATCATATAAAATATTATTTTAAAATATATTCCAGACAGGACTTTGCAAAAAAAATATTACGATTTTCTGTTCATATTCAGTTGCATATATTACACCTTGAATGGAAAAGAAACAATACAGAAAATGGCTATTTCAGAAGATATTATCGGTTCGTATTTTGAAATAAAAGAACATCATATGTATAGAAATCACCTAGATTCAAAAGAATCAATAACATATGTAAAAGAGTTTCTTACATGGAGAGTAAAAGTGCTGGGTGAAAATGTATTTAATAATAAAGTTATATGTATTTATGTTCTGCTACAATACAAATAACTTATATTATGCATTCTATAATAACTATTACACTAAGGTACCATATTTCCGATTTTATTCTTATATAATTCCATCTTAATCCTCGCTACTGTTCAGTTAATTTAACTAGGTATTTTTCTTAAGGTTTATTGTCTACTTCATCTTTAAATTATACATTTTAACTATGCATAATTTAATGTTATCTCCATTTGTAGGTTTCATCACATTGTAGTCAAAATCATTCATCAACTCTCTCGATAGCTCTAATATCGACATACCAAAATATATAGGTATATTAAATGTCATCCCTAAGTTATTAACATGTAGAGATACAAGGTACTAATTGAGTATGGTCATTCTTTGACTGATTTGTTAAGCAATTAAATTTTTACATTAATTTGCACCTGATGCTAATTTTATGTATATTGTTTTTCAAATATTTTACATAATTTTTACCAAAAGTGAGTTATTCATCAGCTTGTATCCTTTTTGAAGTAATTTTTTGCATTAGCTATCTTTTGTATATTCAAATCAATATACTTCTTTAGCCAATCGGATTGCTTAAACATTAATATATATTATATGTAAGAAAATAAAGTACATTATTATCTGCATTTGCTTGTAAACTTCCCTATGATTGAATCGCATATTCTCTCACACTATCCGCTTAGAGTGTCGACGTGATATCGGTTAAATATTTAAATAATTGTTTGTATCACATGCCAAGGTTTGTGCACGAGACATTAAAAACAAAATTTATTTTACTATATTTCCCAATACCTAGCAAATCACTTATTATATCATTGCGTATTTAACAAAAAATGTCTGTCTGTAATAATAACCTCCTTTGAAAACATATCAATTAATATTAGTAAGTTGCCTAACACATTAATAGCAATGTTTCCACACAACTCTAAAATATATTTGGAAATTCGGAGCAGTCGCCATAACATGTACGAAGCATAGAAATTATTTTTAATTCAAATATGTGTTAGATGGAGTTTCACCACACTCCAAGTATAGCAGCAGGCATAGTCATGTCGACTTCCAACCATAGAAAACTTTTATAGAATAATTTTTTAAGTATTCAATTGGACAAAACCAGATGTGGCAAGTGATTTATAATTACATGTTTACCCCTGTTAAAACCTATTATGTTTTATGTAAAGATAATTACTTAATCCCCTGCATTAATCCCCCAAACATTAGTATACTTATTTATCAACATAACACTCAGTCATTGAGGTTTTTTCATTTAAACTATTTATCTGTATTCTATTACAAAAATACATTTAAATGTTACGAACCAATGACCTTCTTTATAAATTGTTACTCATTCAAAGTTTTATCGCTTACTGTAAACACTGACAAAGATTATCTCTTATATCCCTGCAAATGGTCGACAATATAACAAAAAAATATATAACTCATTTTAATATTCCTCGAATCTGTTGAAAACATGTTACCTAATTAAATCAATAATAATCCATAATAAACTAGACTTCTGTGTTAATGGATGTGAATTGGAAATGTAAAAAACTATTTGTGTATTTGTTTAAAGAAAATATTTTACCAAAGCTAAGTGAATGTTGACAGAGTTTAATATATTCCACGTAACTTTAGCCTATACTTAATGAGAATGTATATCGAAATTGTTATGATGCATAACATATTTACAAACAGTGTCTCATAATATTTTGAGATCTGGGTATTTCACTGACGAATCATGAGCTTTTGTGTACCCTTTCCAGCGAATCAACAACCTATGTTTTCCCCTCTTAATAATATCATCGACTAAATATTTATTTCGAGATTTAACTTTCTGTAATTCAAATTCATAAAACCCACCTTTTATGGGTTTGCCATCATAGCTTTCGAGGTAATAAACTATAGGAAACCACTATCTAACCGAAATAATTCAAAATATTTAGTTCTCAAAACACCATTGACCTTGGAAATATGTACATATTACCTAACTTTAAACTTTTGTTTTATCTGGTGACTACCTTATGATTATTATATACAATTTTCATCAATTTACTGCACATAACCTTTTTGGGTGCCATCTTGATAGTTCGGTGGTGTCTTGAAATATAAAATTACAGCATTTCAGGCATAATGCCCGCCCACTAAAAGTCTCATTCGAAATAAAATTTCTGTATATTAGCTTTTCTAAGGATTTTGAATATCTTGACTACAGCTGCTTTTATTTCAGAACAAATTACATAATCATTCATCCCTGTAATTAGTTTATGGAAAGAAGTATTAAATAACTCCATTCCTTAGTCAGTGTGGACTAGTTTTGGAGTTCTTTCTTCTAAAATGGTTTTCATTGCAGTAGTAACTTGTTTTCCAGTCTTCTTCTTCGCAGGTACTCCTCATGCATTTTTGAATAAAAGTCTATTATGGTTAAAATATACTTGTATCAATTATTGTATTTCAAAAGCAATGCAATTTCATGCAAGTTTGCTTCAAAAAGATCATTTAAACCATGAATATATGCTGTTCATGGTAAAATGAGCATTTTTGAGGCTCTAGTTACTTTTTTCATAACAGCAATTTTGTAACCTTTCACCACTTTTTATGATAAATATTTTGTCAGATAAGTAATAAACACAGTATATATATTTCACCAGACTAAAAATTTAACTTCTAAGGCTATAATAAAATACATTTTTTGACTATAATTCCAAATTAGAGGGCTTCAAAAAGTGCTCACTTTACCATGAATAGCCTATAATAACCCTTCTTCTAGGAAACCTTATTCTTGCATGAGCATGCAGTTCTTGAGCAATCTTACTTGACTTCATTACAAATATACCTTTCTTAAGTCAGCTCTTCAATAATAGACATAATTTAGTTTGCATGTGAATTATTCCCAGACTGTTTCAAAGCGATGATAAGTTTTAATATATTCACCAACACATTAGGATTGTTCCAATATACAGGAGAAAAACAATCACGAACTTCATGTTTATATATTCTACTTACAACAATATTGCCTAAGAAATGTAGTTTCGGATTATTATTTGTCTCCTGAATGGTTATTTGCATTTGTCCATTGTACAAGTTCCTTCTAATTCTCCAGATTGATGTCAAAGTATCCATTTGGAAATTGTTTAAACAATAACTCAAACAATTCTTCACTCACATCAGTCACATAATCACCTACATGAATTGTATTTTCAGGTAATAACATAATGAAGGCATCTCTGAGAAACTATATATTAACATGTCGATATACACAAAATGTTGTATCGCCCACAGGCAAAGAATGTTCTAAAGCTAAATAACATTATGTTAAGTGAGAAGTGATTTCTTTTTCTTCTTCTTTAAAAGTTCTTCTGATTTAATTTCCTGCAGTGTGTCAATAGATGTAGTTAACACAAAATATATTGTAGCCATTTTACTTGTAACAGGTTTAAATATCTCCTCATTAAAAACATCCCATTCTGTTCGTGCTTGTTTAGCTTGCAAGTATTGCTCCTTTACAGCACATTGAGTACTATGTAATTCAGAAGTAGAGTTGGACATTTTGACTTTATAGTTACATTCTATTATTTATATATAACATAAGGTGTTGGTTTTCTAGCTGAGTATTCTGTGCCTTTCAATCTTTTCCACTTTACTTATAACTACATCTAATTTACTTGGAGTTCGATCTCTCAAGTCATTAAGAACAAGAATTAGTCATTATTTCAAATCATCATTTTGCTTTCTCAGATATGTTTATGTAACTAAACCAGATGATTTATTAACTAATTCAACAGTTATATATTGTGATATTTCTTCCATCCTTGTTTTAAGTTACTTTGCAATAGTAGCGGCTACCAATACATTAATTCCACTTTTTAAACGTTCTAAATTTTCATGTGTTCTTGTTTCTAAATTCTGCAGTCCAGATATCACATTT
Organism: Dryococelus australis; assembly: GCA_029891345.1. NCBI lineage: Eukaryota > Metazoa > Arthropoda > Insecta > Phasmatodea > Phasmatidae > Dryococelus > Dryococelus australis. The sequence continues at coordinate 229,175,051 of CM057009.1, read as the reverse complement.
GTCAATATTTCCAAAATGTAACTACTATTCATACAAACTTTTGTAATACTTTCATCTAACTTTACTAATTTATCTTTTATGTCAGTTCATTGTGATTTAAATATGTTTAGTGTAATAGTATTTTAAGTCTTCCACATAGCCTATATTAATCATATCACAGTATTTCACAGCTATACCTACATTACATAATATATGCCCATTTAAATCACAATCCCCATCGCTATTTTTTATTAAACTGCTGTTGTAATGTCTACATATTATACTGATATGTCCACATTTTTTTAACACTTGTTATTTTTCATCTAGGAGTAAAAAATGGTCAAATCCATTACAATATATGTCTTTGTATAGGGGAAGCATATACATAATAACCAAAAAACCGTACTTGTCTTTACAACTGTAAGAACACATATATTTAAACTTTGCTAATTACATATCGCCTATATTATGATCATGATAAATATTTTGTAGATTTAAATTGTCCATTTTAAAAACAATTAGAGATTTTCTTTATCATGGAAACTATGTTTTGGAATATGTGTGTAACTTTGGGACAGATAAAAGCAATCAATGTTTGAATGTCTACTAATACAAAAATATTGCTGTATTTCACCTTGTGGTTCAAACCAAACATCGTCAAATTTAAATTTGAAATTGGGTAATTCTTCATTATGTGGCACAATATCATCCTTTATTAGTAAAGGGGAAATGTTGCAGTCCTTCAATTCATTACAAAATGTTCGCTTATCATTAATATTTCGCTTTTTGTTGTTTTAAAAAACACATATACATTTTCAAACTAAAGTCCATTCCCATGTTCCAACATTGAAATAAAAACACATGTTTTTCCTCATGAAGCAGGACTGCTTTTTATACAATATATATTTGGTGGTAAAATAATTCCATGTTTCTGTTCAATTACATTTCCTTTCATAGATACAGTAACCAGAAGATGCACACTTTGTTTACAACCTTCATTTATATACTACTACACAAAGTATAATATAGCATACTGACAAAACTATAAATGCATGCCTACATATAGATTTGCATTCAGTTGAAAACAATGGGTCGTACTAAATGCATAACAAACTGCGTGTAGTATTGAATACATCGATTAATAAAGAGTGATTTGATATGTATTTACCAAAATATATTTACTGTGGTCCCAGAACTAAATTTGCATAACATCTGGCATGGAACTATCAAGGAATAAACTCTCCAGATAAGGGTCGTAAAAAGCACAATATAGTTTATGCTCAAACAAACAATTCGAAACATTGGCATAGCAGATACAATTCTGGCTGATAAAACAGCAAATATTAGAAAGAACCCATCCACATCCAGAGGTGAAAGATACCTTCCACATCATTCATAGAATGATGTGGAAGGTAGAATAAACCTCGCTCCTAAATTTTGGTCAGTGAATGGATGTATTCATGTATATTTGATGTGTATGGGGGTGAGTGGGCTACTTAGTATAATCACGTAAGTAATTAGTAGTTTGTATTTAATATTTAGGGTGACTTATGTAAATAATTTTAAAAAATATTTTTTTTTTTAATGTGTATATTGGGGTGGGGTGAGTTAGAGAGAGTTAATGGGCGAATAGAGGGCGAACTACTGCTTTTTTTACGAGAGGATTGACGAAGATATAGTATAATTTGCTCCCCTCGACCCAGCATTGTGAATGGTGTTGAATTATGAGAATAGATGGGTGAGTACATGCTGGTTTTGAAGTTTGAGTATATGTGAGTGGTGGGCTGATATAAGTGATGTAGTGTGTAATTATTTTTATTGTATGTGTAGTATTAGAATTTATCAAATTTTGTGTTGGGAGAGTGTAATTAATAATATTTATTTTCTTTGAGGTAAAATTTTATCATGGTAAGTGTGTATAATGGTGTGTTCTATCTTTGTTGTTTCAGGTTACAATTTATTACACATTGTTATGAGCATGAGTTAAGAGAGGGAGAATTGCATTAGAATGCTAGCTTCTTGATAGTTTTCTGGAAGAACTTTCCACGAGTAATGCGAATTCTGGATTACACATGGGAACGTCTCCTATAGCGAACTGTTAAGGCGTTGAAATAATTCCCCAACGCTTGACTCATTGCCACAGCAACAGCCTGTATGCCTGCCTCAACTATATGACAGCTGTCATCTACTGCCTGTCATCATTCTACACGAATCTGCAAAATCACCTCTCATCACCATCGAACCAACATCCCCTCTCCGCTCGTTTCTGGTACAATATTCCCTATGACTCGTCTACCTACACAGCTCGGCATCTGGCTGTGTATCTAACTGCAAGGGGCAACTGTTTACTGCACAATGAGCGACCACATCATGTCTACGAATTTTCAAAAATTCGACTTGCTACATCTTGCCTCAGTCCTGGATTCTCCTATATGTATTGGTGTGCGTGTGCTTCAGTGTTGGCATGTGCTTGGCAATGCTAAATAAAAATAAACCCGGATGTGTTCTAATAAAAGTGAAAATGCCTATCAATTATGTTTTAAATTATTTATGGTATGTAATAAATTTAAGTAGTAAAGGGATTGCATGTATTGTTGCGAATTTTATTTTTATTACCTTATGTCATTTGGGTGTATTAGTACTTTTTAACATAAGCTTGCAATGTGTGTTCCGATTTTTAACATAAGCTTGCAATGTGTGTTCCGATTTTTAATGGTGTATGAATGGGTGATGCTATTAATCAATGACGCAGAGAATGAGTGACGATGTGTTTGAAGGACGAAGCGTATGTTTATGTCATTTACACATACATGTATGTATATTACACTAAAGTTAATATATTTTTGTATTTGAACTCACTCTATTGGTTAAACAATTGTTTTGGTTCCGTAGTTACATTCATTGGTTAGGGTGTTTATCTTATTAAAAATTACATTTGTTGGCTCACTAAGGATACAAAGTCTGTAGCATGGCTTCTCAACTTTTAATGGAAATGCGTGTGTGAGACACAAAGCAAAGGAGTGAAAGTTTTCTTGAGAGATGTCAAGTGGATTTATAGTTGTGAAATCCCCGCCGTGCGTAGCTAAGAAATGTGTAGTGGTACCAAGCGACGTCTTTCGCCTGTAACATTAGCTAATGGCATGCTACGACTTTCGCCCCTCTTGCCCCGTAATATTAGGAGTAGATACACTTACAGTGTGTCTCATCAAACTTTATTCACATAAAAAATTCTGATGAATCAGTTTCCAAACGTACAAAAGGGAAAATATGTTATAAGTGAGGAGAATTAATATTATTGAACACGAAATGTTTCAAAACATATTTATCAATAATTCGCCACATGGAATGTTGTCCAATTGAATACGTAACATACACATAGTATAAGAGTTTTTTACGGTTGTAAGTCTGCACGATGTTACCTGCTGCTATACTTGGAGTGTTGTGAAACTCCATCTAAAACATACTTGAATTAAAAATACATACGATTCTTTGTACATGTAATGGTGACTGCTCCGTATATACAATGACATGTAAACTTTTGGGTAAATATTAATATTCATGTGTTAGGCAAATTACTAAGGTTCATTGATACGTTTGTAAAGGAGATCATTAGTACAGAGAGAGTTTTTAAAATTAATAACATATTAGTATGTGATTTGTAAGGTATTGGGAAATATTGAAAAATAAATTTGGTTTTAGTGTCACGTTCACAAACCTTGCCATGTGCTATAAACTATTATTTGAATTTTTAACTAATGTTTCGTTGACGCTCTAAGCGGATAGTGTGTAAGAGAGAATATGTGGTTAGCCCATAGGGAAGTTAACAGGCAAATGCCAACAATAACGTACTTCATTTTATTGGTTATATGTTGGTAAAGAGCATTACTTGAAAGTACATCGGAATTTTAATACAAACAAATCTGAATATGTAAGGATACTTAAGTAGAATACCTTGAAACTGATATAAATATACATTTTAGTATTGTAAGTGGAGAACGTTATATTAAATCTTCGAGTTATGTAATGATATCGCTAACATGCTATATATGTTTGGTGTATATATATATTAATTAAATCAGACATGGGCGATAAGTGTTGGCATGCCTTAGGGGTTGGAAAATACAGTTATTGAATTTCAGTCTATATTAATTTTTAATGTTTACAGTACTTCATTATTTCAAATAGTTATGCTAGAACAACAACATTTACCAATAAAAAAACATATAATATATAGGCCTGGACATCTGAGTGTTGTTAAGGGTGAATCGCGTAATATTTAATTTAGTAACACTAGCTATGGTTTACCAAAGTAATAAAGTTTTGGTGTATTCGCCTTAGGATATAGTGCAAGATTAATCATATTTGTTGAGATCGTTGCTATATGTACTGTAATTGTGCAGGTAAAAGTTATTTCGCATCTATCTCCATTTTTAATATCAGTTGGGATGTGATATTTGAATTTTTCAATTGGTTTGCTCGCCAATGGCCACCGGCCAAAGCGAGCTTGGTGTGTGTGTGTATAACAGGGAAGTGTCATATATATATATATATATATATATGTATATATATATATATATATATATATATATATATATATATATATATATATATAGAGAGAGAGAGAGAGAGAGCGCTCTACACAAGGCGAGTGTAACAGGACCATTTTCGTTGTTCCTGATGACCCGACCTGGCTGAGCGCTGGCAGGTGCTCGCTGGACAGTGTGTAAATATTGGATACACTGAGCTTCTTTTCACACAATTGTTATCAGTCAAATATGCACGTGTACACACAAGAAATTAAGTTCGAACCTTTAATAAACGTATATTACCAGAAACGTGTGACGTGCATGTGGAATAGTGTGATGAGTCACTGTGGCGGGCAGGGTCGCCGCGATAAGATCGATGCGGGCTGGCGTATTACTGAGAGCCGAAGAGAGTTAACCGAGCGCACTATATTTAAACATAAGCGGTGTTACGTGTTAAGAGTGAGTTAATTGAGTTGTTTCTTTTTTACTTTGTTGCGTGTGAAGTGTGTTAAGTGTAATTGTGGGTAAGTCATTTTGCTTGTGTTTTAGTGGAAGTCGTCAGTGTAGATCGTGGTTAGCTGGTATTTCGTTGAGGCAAGTTGTAGATTTCTGGGATTTAATTGCTTTGCCCTGTTGTTTTGCGTGTATTATATATTTCTAGTGAGATAGGGTGGGATAGGCAACAAAATTGTATCATGTTTAATTTTTTATTTATAATTTGAACATGTGGTTCGCATTTTTTTTTGTGTAATCATTGGGTATGCAATGTGATTAGTGTAATTATTGAAGATACATCGTTTTTTCTTGTTTTGCAAGTAAATTTGTGATTGATCGTGGTATTTAATTACAGTATTTCATTGATTTGTGATATATTACATTTATTTGTGCATGAACTAATTTTGTGCGTGTGATTAGTATATTTTGTTATGAGTTGTTGCATGTGATTACTAAGTTTTGTTATGACGTATATATATATTCTTGAACAGGGTTGTAAACATACTTTGTGTTTGTTTAATAACTCATTTTTACATCTCGTTCTCTCCGCATCGTAGGTATAATTGAAGGTAAATCGTATTCATGTTTCTTTGCATTTTATTGATTTGTAATAAACTATGTCTTATTTGTAGAGTGTGAAGTGTGTTTGATGTAATTGAGGCCACGTCGTTTCGTCTCTTGCTTGCGTGCGGTGGTACACTTCCTTTTTGAATATTAAATATTTCATGTGTGTGTAGGTATAATTGAGCGTGTGTCAGTTTTTATCTCTGCATTTAATTGATTTGTGATAAACTATGTCTTATATGTAGAGTGTGAAGTGTCTCATGCTGCAATAGGTATTTGTTTAATTTGTTATGTGTAATTTGTTATATAATTTGATGTTGCAGTATAAATTAAGTGCTGGTATAAAATATATACATTCAGTTATCTTAAAACAGTGATTTATAAATGCTCATTTCCGAGCTCAGCCGATAGCAATTTAACATGATACCAAACAGCGACTAAGGCAGATCTGCACCTACTCCCAAAATTCACTTCTTCCCTCACCCAGCCACTGACCTCAGTACACGTTCTATACTGCAGACAGACCACTTTTGCCCAAAAATAAAACTTATGCCACTCTTGCACCAAACACAATACATATATGCTGCTGTCCACACACCTCAGAGCTCAGTCGCCTGCCAGACGTCCAAGCATGAAGATCGATGTGTCTCTCTCAAAATAATCTCTATGACACAAAATGAACATACAACCAAAATTTAAAAAAATTAAAATTCAAAAATAAAAAGTATTACTCCATTAATATTTAATCCGACACATCGAAAAACACTTATTAATTCAATTAAGATTACACCATTAATTAATCCTTTAATTCGCACTATCCAATTTTAGATTCGCTCCTTTGCTATGTAATTCTATGTCATTTTCGCGCGATGAAGCGTTACGACAATGGTCAAATACAGATTTTGCAAGATGAAACAATGAAGTAAGGTAATCAGCTCTGCAAGGGTTCGTCTACTGGGAGCCGGAAAGTGATGTCATCAATACCTCCAGCTACATCGATGAGTAACGATTCGGTAGACGATTATGACGAGACAGTTAATTCCATAAACGGAATGAGTGCAGTACAGTCGGTTTGTGGAGAACGTACATTTGCAAGATGTCCACGTGAAGTCAACGAACTTCAAAATTAACGACTATCAACTCTAAATACTTATGAACATACAACTCCTGCTAGAAATAAAAGTAAACCTGATATTTATGACGAAGCAAGAAGTGAAGATGATTATGAAGACATCATTGATGATGACTTTGACTACGGTGATATTGCTGAAGACGATGATTATTACCTCGACGGTTCCACAAATTTCCCTGACGAGTTTCCTTCGACAAGTGATGTGAAGATGGCAGAAGACGCCGAGTATACTGACGATATGTTTACCTAAGATCCCAGCAAACTTGTAGACAGACTTAGATATTTGCTCGAGAAGCAATGATGTGGGGATTACTCGATCATAAAAGTGGTGGTTTCGATCATAAGAGAACTTAAGAATCGGGGTTATAATAGAGGATTCGATAAACTGGTTTCTTCTGAAAATTCCATTAAATTTTTATAATTAATTATTATAAATAAAATAGTTTTTCCCATAATTTTTAGTGCGTCGTATCATTTTATCCCTCGAATAATTAAAGTGGTGCTATGAGCACTCACTTCTATAAACATTATGACTGTAAATGTAAGGATAATAAAAAATTCAGTATCAAAAATTCGCAGATAGCTGATAGTTATACCCAAACACTATTTCCGCCGACATGTATAAATTTTTTTAGATAATAGGTGAATCGTCTTTTTCTTATAAGTATGAATATAGGCAGCAGACAAGCCCATGGATTGGTGTAAAGATTGTGAAAGATTGGCTAGATTGGTGGATGTATTGGTGAATGATTGGGGGATTGGTGAGGATTGGGGAGTGTTGGTGAGTACTGGTGAATGATTGAATGGATATGTGAGGACTGGTGAGGCTTGATAAGAATTGGTGAGGATTATTGATAAGGATTGGTGAGGATTAGTGGTGAGGATTGGTGAGGATTGGCGAAGATTGGTGAGGTAAGGTGAGGATTGGTGATTATTGGCGAGGAGGATTGTTGGGGAGGGTTGGTGAAGATTGATGAGGATTGTTGATGATTGGTGAGGATTGGTAAGGATGATTGGTGTGTGGATTGGTGTTGATTGTTTTGGATTAATATGTGGTTATGTTATTTGGATTAGTGTGGATTGATGTGGATTGGTGTGTGGACTGGTGTCTGAGAAGAGCATGGATGATTATCGTGTTAGCTGCTGTTGTACATTCCAAATCTCCAGAGCATGGGAGTACTGAAATTGATATTAATATCAATTAAGCCTATTGAAAAGCTAATCCATACAATGATAACATACTCATGCATTTGGTTGCTATAAGTATGATGGGCCTGGTTTAGTCACATAAACATACAATGTGAAAGTCACCTGCATCTAATATGGTGGTAGTGGCCTGTAATGTACTATGCTTGTTGACTTGTATGTCTTTTTTTCGAGTTTTGCTATCAAGGTAATTAAATATCGTGGTGTCATTGTCATGGCCGTATGTGTCAAATATGGCGGTAGTAGTCTATTATGTATTATGCTTGCTGAGTTTTATGGATTTTTTTTTCGAGTTTCTGTTTTCAAGGTCATTGCAGGTCATGTGGTCAAGGTCATGGTCATTGGCTTTCGATATGACAGATGGGTGATTTCTACCAAGATGGTGGTCGCCTACCAAGAGGTGGTCGCCTACCAAGATGGTGGCCTCCAGTAATGTATAAACAAATGACGAACGAAAAAAAAAAACATTATGGCAGAATGAATATATGTGAGGGGAGTGGAGTTGAGGTGGGTCATGTATTTGCTGGCAAGTTTGGTGGGGGGGGGGGGGAGGACCTTAGGAAATGTAAGTTTTTTAGAGTCATTTTATAAGTTTAATATTGTGTAATAATGTCCAGTGATTAATTTAAATAATCAATTTTAGTTTTTTTAAATATTTTATGTGATATTAAAAATATATATATATTGGAATTTTTCGGTCAAAGATCAAGGTTACAGTTCAGAGGTCATGCTCTCCTGACCCCTGGGTCACTGATCTTCGTCACCTGGGTCAGATACTGTGTCGCTGATCCCTCTCGCCTGCTCCGGGATAAATGGGTCATTTCTGAGGATCATTTTAAATAAATTTTTATTAATATTAACACTTTTTTAGTAATCATTTTTTTCGGAATTGTTTAGAAATGTTGTCATGGTCACGGGTCGAAGGTCATGGGTCCGGGGTAAAAGGTAAATGACATCCAAGGTGACAGTCGGGTGACTTAACAACATGGCGTCTCCTCCGACTCCAGCTCCAGATCCGACTCCCCATTCCCTTGTGTCAGACTTCCCCAAATCCTACTACAACTTATTTTATGTTCAGAAGCTGAGAATTTAACATCTATTCGGAAGCATTCTCTTGTTATAGAGCGAAGATGAATGGCGAATATGAAGACCCGCCTTTGACTTCAATGATCAAGGAGCCACGACCTGCATCAACGCCACCTGACTGTCTTTAGTGATGATTCTGCGATAAAGTTTTCACCTGCGGTCAACATGATAGGCGTCATTTGAGAACCGCCTGTACGAAGAATACTTTTCTCATGAGGAAACGTTGCGGCATTGGCCTCATGCAATTTCTGCAAGGCGATACATTGAAGAATCTCATCCAGAAAGGAAGGAATCGTCTTTTGAGAGCCAGCGAGTGTTGTGAACTATATCTCTTGCTGCATCGATGGGTAGTGAGTCCACAGGTGATTATGATGAGCCAGATAATACTATAGACATATTTAGTGCAGTAGAGTCGGTTCGCACGAAATTTACTTTTTTAAGACTTTCGTGTGAAATCGATGAACTTCAAAATAAACGGCCATCAACTCTTAATACTAATGATAATACAACTCCTGCTACAAAGAAAAGTAAACTTGATATTGAGGATAAAACAGGATATGAAGGTGACCATAAAGACAGTATTGATGAAAATGAACATGAAGATAGTATTGACAAAAATGAACACGAATACGGCAATGATGAAAATTAACATATAGACAGTGATGGTGCTGAATACAATGATGATTTTCGCAATGCTCTGACTCACCCTTCCACGACATTTGCTGCAAGCGACATGAAGTATTCAGAAGATGCTGAGAGCACTGGCTACGTATCTCCCGAAGACCCTAATGAACTTGTTGATAGACTCATACATTTGATTGGCCTGCCTTAATGCGTGGATCTATCACACTTTTTGAGACAACTTTAATAATCATTGAACTTAAGGATCAGGGTGATATTGCATAATGTTATGAACTGCTTTCTTCTGATATTGTCATGGGCAAAAGTTAGCACAACATTAAAAAAATGGTGTTTAATGTTTGTGTGCTGTATACTGTCATCCCTCATACATTTAAAAAGGTGCTATTAGAACTGAACAAATAAAGTACAGAAAATATCTACAGAATACTAATTAAAACATAAGTATAAAAATGAACGTATAGTGTACTGCATACAAAAAAACTAATGCAGTTGTCGAGTGGAAATGTGTGTAGGCAGCTGACGAATGAATGCTAATTCTATACATATCGGTGGGGAAAACTGAAGGATTGTTCGAATGATCCAACGAGGGGTTGGAATTTATTGAAGGATTGATATAAATATCGCGAGATTTATCGAAAGATTGGACTAAAGATTGAAAGTATGAAGGAAAATTTTTGGCGGTGCTTGCGGTGCTGATTGTGTTGCTGATTGGTGAGAATTGATGTTGATTTTGGATTTCAGTGTCCTTTTACCCCTGACCAGTGACCTTTGACCATTCATATTAACATTTGACCCAAAAACCCCAGAAAATTCTAAAAACACTAAAAAGCAAAAAATCCCTAAAAACCCCAAAAATACCAACAAACACCAAAAAACCTATACAATTCTAAAAAAAATTCCGCAAAAAAATTTTATTTTTAAAAATGATTAAAAATTCGTAAAAGTATCTCCAAAATTACCAGTTTTCCCCTTCAAAATCGTGCAAGGCTATCAAATCCAATCATCAGTAAATTTAAGTAATTTGAGGGCTTCCTTATTACGGACGGAAAAGAGGCGGCCATATTGGTTTTATAGGAATAGGTATGCACAATCGATACAAGGGATCCAGGATCGGAGTCAAACCTAACAATCAGCTATCTCGGTTGTCAACCATTTGGCATCCATTTGGACCCAATTTATTTCGGACCTTGAAGTTGACCTCTGACCTTGACCTTAACCCCAGAATAAAATAAAATTTAAAACATTTACAAAAATTTCCATACAATTCCAAAACATATACCACTAACAAGTATTAAGAAATGAATTAAAAATAATTATAAACATTATTATAAATATTTAAAAATCATAATAATATTAGAAATTATACCAAAATTATTTCGAAATTATAAAAAAAATTTTTTTTAAAATTTATTTCAAAAATTTTTCCTAAGGTTCCCTCCAACTCCCCTCACCAAACAAATTAGTCTGCATCCCTATACACTTTGGCCCGTATTCAGTCAGCCATCTTGGTAGGTGACCACCATCTTGGCAGCCGATGGCCATCTTGGTAATCGTCATTTGTTTCGAAGTCTACCAACTTGGTAGGCGACCACCATTTTGGTAGACATCACCCACCACCATATTAGATGCAGGTGACCTCGACAGTTACCCCATGACCTCGAACGACCTTGAAAATAAAAATATTAGAAAATCCACAAATGTCAACAAGCATAATACATTGCAGACTACTACTGCCATATTAGGTGCAGTTGACCTCGACCTTGGCCCCATGACTTTGAATGACCTTGAACTCGTTCAAGTTTACTGATACGATATTTGAACAATTTAACTTTCACACCCAGAAGTGTAGTGGTACATTATCTGCACCACTTGTTTGCAAGGCCGCCGAGAAGATGCACGATTGCCTACTCCGTGAACCATCTGGTAGTGCGCTTGCTAGTGTCTCTTCAAGTCACCAACAGATGGCATATGCGTGTAGTTGAAGTGGCGCACATTCCATGTTTCGTTTTTCATAGCCGTGTTACCAACCTGAGTGTATTACTGCGACTGTGAGTGTATGTAAAGTTGAGCAAAGAAGATATTTTTGTAATTGTTTACACTGTATGGACTGATGGAAGGAATGTCGTTGAAATATGAACAAAGTAACAAATTTTGTTGATTGTTTGTGATTATCGAAAAGATTCAAGAGTATAAATGATGTACCGCCATGCATCAATAGTAGTTCACAATAGAATACAACACAATTCTAAGAAATTTGCAAAAATGTGGTTTGTGGCAAAATGTTAGTTTAAAAATTACAAATCATGGTGGTAATTAAAACTCAAGTATCAATTTAAAAATGTTTCAAAATTAATGTCCAGAACCCTTGTAATGCCTAATAATACTAAAAAAAGTAATAAATCTATGTAAATAGTTTTATAAGAACCACTATATGGTAGTAATTGAAACACAAGTATTTATTTCTAAAATATATCCAAAGTAATGTCCGGAAAAACTATAAAATACCTCCTAGGAAAATTTTTGGAACATAATAAATAAATATCTTCTCTGCGATGCACCCTAAAAGGGAACACACCATCCAAGGGTCTGGCTTTCGAAACAAACACCTTATCCTGCAGGACTGACACGATTGGACCCTCACAACTGGAACTGCATATACAAGGATGGAAGAAACTGGAGTTACCTGAGAAAACATGTGAGCCAGTGGCAGTGTCCGCCATATTTTCCAAATTTGGAAATAATTGTGACATGTTTAATTCATTGTATAAAAATAATTATTTTCTATGTGTACAAATAAATAACTGAAACAAAGTACATTAAAAATTGAATCTAATTTCCTATAAAATACATGCAGCACTGGTATGGTATGTCTCAGGTAACAAGGCAAGATTCTGACATTTCACTTCGTAGAAAAGTGTCTTCACATAGGATTGCCAAGACCCCGTCTTTTCCAGGAAACCAGGAAGGATAAGAGGTCACTACAATGAAATTGCTAGGTATATTTCTTGGAAGAGGAATGTCAATTTCTTGAAATCACACCTGAGATAGACTATAACGTTACTACATCTGGCGGAATATTGTATGGAATATATATAGATATATGATAAGGGTTATTTATATTTATAGTGGCATTTGTCAATTGTAACAATTTCAATGCCAGTCAGTTAAGTAAAATGCATTATTTTACAACTGCAGAAATTAAACTGCGTTCCCGTCAAAACATTAAAGAAGAATACATCCCATCTGATCTGGATTCAGCCGATGAAGATCTTGAAGACTCAGATGAAGATCCAGACTATACTGATTCATCATCGTCAGATAGTGTAAGTTTTTCAAACATCGACCCAAATCCATTTGACGATATCATTAGTCCGAGTACTTCTTTTCCCATACCCATACACATTGGTACTGTTGGTGCAGCAGGTTCTTCGACAACATAACAATGCCATGCCAAAACCACTACTTTGGAGACTGGAGACAACATCGAACCATTCCAGAAAAGACACATTTGGCGGAAAAGTAATCGACTTACAAACCCAGAAGTGTTTGCATAAATAAAAGGACCAGAAGAGTGTGTGACTGACATAGAAAAGTGTACACCGAATAATTTGTTCCAACTTTTCATAACACTAGAAATAGAAGAACTTATAGTCTTTCAGGCCAATTTAAATGCAGAGCAAAATAATCAGAAGACAGGCAATGTGTACATACCTACAGCAGCAGAAGAAATAAAAACCTTTATTGGCATAAATATCCTTATGGGTGTAAAACCTCTTCCAAGCTACAGGGACTATTGGAGTACATCAAACGATCTCCACGATTATAACATTAGCCAGCTGATGACTGTGAACCGATTTGGTTAGCACCTGACAAATTTACATCTGAATGACAACAATTCTTTCCCAAGACCCGGTGATGCGAACTATGATAAACTGTACAAGATTCGACCATTTATATATAGAGTTGCTGAGAACTTTCAGAAAAATTTTGACCTCAGTGAAATCATAGCAGTCGACGAATCTATGATTAAATTAAAAGGAAGGTCGTCACTGAAGCAATGCATGCCGAAAAAACGTGGCTATAAATTTTGGGTGTTAGCTGATAAACCAGGTTATTTACTTAGGTTTGAAATTTACACTGAGAAGAAAGGCGATCATGTGGAGAGGCAGCTTGGAGCAAGAGTCGTTAAAACTTTAGTATGTGATATGTTTGGAAGAAATCACAGAGTATACTTTGACAATTATTTTACCATCACCACTCTGCTTGAAAATTTGAAGGCCAAGCCAATTTATGCATGTGGAACTGTCCACCCAACAAGAAAGAATCTGCCTGCACTAAAAGAAGATAAGAACATGAAGCGCGGGGATTATGACTGGGCTACAAGTGATACTGAACTAAGCATGATGAAGTGGAAAGACAAAAGATCTGTCCATTAACTATCAAATTTCCATGACCCAAAATGTGGTGGAAGTAATAAGAAAAGTAAAAGTATGAACGCAAGTAAAGGTGCCATGTCCCAAAGCACTGGATGATTACAAAAGTAATATGAATTGCGTTGATACATTTTATCAAATGAAAGGGACCTCTGAAACTGTCCAAAAAATAAAAAGTGGTGGCACCGAATTTTTTGGTATTTAATTGATACCAGTGTCGTAAAACAGTACATTTTACACAAGGAAATTGATCTCCCACAAGTAAGCATAAAGAACTTTCCCAGGAATATCTCGAGAACTTTAGTTAGCAGTGCCTTTGTTACTTCACAAGCTCAAAAGAAGAGGAAGTCAACCAATGTTGTGGAAATAAAAATAAATAAGCCGCATGTACCCAAAGCAGTCCATTTAGAAGGTTCGGCTCACCAACCAGAACGCTCTAAAAGACGAATATGTGCAAAGTGCAGCACAAAAATGAGACAAATTAGAACTGAATGAATCTGATCAGTGTGCGAAGTGCCTCTGTGTTTGGGAAAAACAAAATCTTGCTTCCAAGACTACCACAGAGTGTAAAGGGTTGTGTTGTGTTATTCAACACGATGAAACCATGCAGATTCAGGTTATGATAATCAAGGACGATGACATAAAATATGCACAATATGTACCATCTATGCTTATAGAGTAATTTGTTAATATTTATTCATAAAAGATATGGACATGTAGTTTTCGTAGTCATTAATATAAAATTGAAGATATAGAATAAAATTTTTGTATTAAATTAAATTACTGTGCATCTATGAAATCCATTCAAATAAATTTTCTGTGCATGAAAGCATTAAAAGAAAAACTAGAGAAAAAACCATAAAATTCAGCATGCATAATACATTACAGACTACTAACGCCATATTAGATGCAGACTACCATGACCTTGACCCCATGACATTGAAAAACCACGAAAAAAACTCGAGAAAAAATTTATGTCAATATGCAGAAACTAGCCGAGACCATGTATCGTTCATGTCAGCCATTGTCAAACTAAACCTCCAAGATTACCTCCCTACTTATAATATACGAATATGCAAGCCCTTTGGCGTCGAATCGGATCTGCCTCTGCCTCTGCTTCAGCATCCACCTCCTACTCCTCCTCAGCTATCAGGGGTAATTTTGGGGTCATGAGAGGTTATTTAGAGGTCATTAGGTGTCAGCAATGCAATCAGGGGTCATTATGGGTCAATGCATCAATGGGTCATGGGTCAACAGGTAAATTGGATCATGGGACAATGGATCATTTGTCAATGGGTCATGCAGGGATCATTTAGAGTATATGGGCCAATGAGCCATGGGTCAATGGATCGTTAGTGGTTTTTATGGACATTATGTGTCAGACTGTAAGTGTCATTCTGCTGGAGTCAGTTGTCTGCTTAAGGTGTGGCCATGATTTAAAGCTGAGCAAAGAACTCTCTGGAAGAAACATATGAAGAGATAACTGTGCGCTGATGTGTTCAAGGAATTAGTATCGAAAGTCTGCCTATCTGCCTGAGTGTGATGTCTCAATGCCTGCATGTGATTGGTCTGCTTCAATCATGTGGTAACAAGGCGATTGGCTGCTCGGTGTCTGCACAATGTATTTATGGCGCAGTATGATTTGTTCAAAGCCAATATGAAGCCATAGGGCATTCATATTTGTATATTATAGGCAGTATGGAGGTAAGCTGGGAAATTTAGTTTGACAATGACTGATGTGAAATATACATCGTATTGGCTAGCTTCTGCATATTCGCATAGATTTTTCCAATTTTTTGGTTTTAAGGTCTTTCAATGTCATAGGGTCAAGGTCATGGTAATGTGCATCTAATATGGTGTTAGTAGTCGGTAATGTACTATGCATGCTGATTTTTATGGATTTTCCTCGAGTTTTTGTTTTCAAGGTCTCTCAAGGTCATGGGGTCAAGGTCGGAGTTACCTGCATCTAATGTGGTCGTAGTAGACTGTTATATGTTATGCTTGCTGACTTATTTTTCCTCAATTTTTTGTTTTCAAGGTCAGGGGGTGAAGGTCGAGATAGTCTGCATTAAATATGGCGGTGGTTGTCTGTACTTAATTAAGCTTGCCGTCTTTTATGTATATTTTCTCGATCTTTTGTTTTCAAGGTTATTCAAGGTCATGGGGTCAAGTTCGAGTTACCTGCATCTAAATTTGTGAATGGACGATGTCTACCAAGATGGTGGTCGCCTACCAAGATGGTAACCTTCGAAACAATTATGATTACCAAGATGATGGTCGCCTGCCAGGATGGTGTTCGCCTACCAAGATAGAGGCCGCCTTTCAAGATGTTGGTCGCCTACCAAGAAGGCTGACTGTGTATGGGCGAGGGCGTAGAGGCGTGCCGACTAATTTGTTAGGTGTGCGTTGGTGGGGGGAACCATAGTGAAGATTTTTTAAAAATAATTTCAAAATAATTTTTTTATAATTTTTCTATTTAATTTAAATGAATTTCTTAGGAATTTTTAATTATGTATATTTTTTGGTATTCTATGAATTTTTTCTTCAATTTTTTGGATTTTTGGTTTTAAGGTCAACATCAAAGGTTAAAGTCAAGGTCAAAAGTCATATGGGACTAAGATGGATGCAATATGGTTGACAACCATAATAGCTGATGTTTAGGTTTTAATCCGATCCTGGATCCCTTGTATCAATTTGGAATGCCCTATACCTATAAAACAAATATATCTAGCCTAAGGACTCTCTGTATTTACTTAAATTGACCAAAAATTGGATTTGGAGAGCTTCTACCACTTTTGAGGGGAAAATGGGTCATTTCTGGGATCCGTTCTTTAATAATTTATATAAGAAAAAATTAAGTATTATATGTTTTGAATTGTTAGGATTTTAAAAATGTTTTCGGGCTTTTTTAAAAGATTTTTAGGGTTCATTAAGGTTTTCTTTTTAAAGTTTTGGCCTCAAAGGTCAAAGTCAAAGGTCACAGGTCAGAGGTAAAAGGTCGATGACATACAATATGGCGGTCGGGTGTGGTAACAACATAGCGGCTTTCCGCTTCTGCACTCCGACGCCAGACACCATAGCTGTCAACCTCCTTTCCCTTCTACTGACACATGGCCCCATTATAGCGGACAGTAGAAAATGAGAAAATAAGAGTTTAAGATGCACTTTATTTGATACCATAAGGAAATTCTTTGTAGTAAATCAGTTGGATTTTGTACGGTAATATATTAATCTACTCTTATAAAGGAGGTAAGAGTATAGAATGTGTCACCTACCCCAATTTGACAAATAATAGTGCTTGGCACCTACTGCATGCAATAAAATGTGTTGGGTATGTACTATCACATTTTGGATACAAATAATAAAATTCGAGGTCACAATACAGAACCAAGGTACTCTAGGCAAAACTGCCTAACTCGAATAGTATTCGAGTGAGTGAAGAGAGTGAAGATATTTGGGCTGCTCTCAACATCGAAGTATTTAAGGCCGACGTGGGTAAAGTAAGGTGAGTATGGAGATCTCCGAGGAACCCCGCCGACCAGCGGCATCGTCCGGTCCTATTCCCGCATGTGAAAATCCGGAGTGAACCTGCCGGGGATTAAACCCAGTTCGCCTGGTTGGGAGGCCAGCATTCTAGCTGCTCACAAAAAGTTAAAATTATGTGGCCCGAGAGAGTCAAAGGAAGGAAAGTTATAATATATAAAACAAAATGATATGCTAAAGGAAATACTTGCACCCCTGCATTACCCAGAAAAGTCATAGACGCGGGGGTAAAAAGAAAAATATTGCGTGTCTGGCTTGTAGCTGGTCACGAAAAATAATAAATCTCGCCGCTCAGCCACTGAGGCCCCTACGAATAGTATTTGCGATAACTACACTTATTAAAGCGGCAAAGCTTAATTGTGCGAGTCCTTCAATTACATTTCGACACATTTCACTGCAAGCCATTATAATCTATTCTATTTCATGTAATTTTATTATATTGTTTTTCGTTACACATCATTACATTGTATACTATTAGAGTTCATTACATGTCATAAATTTCCGCCACATGTCATTGTACTTTCATTAACTACATTAATATTACACACCACAGTAATTTTTGACATAACATTTTGCTACATGCCATTACATTACAACGCATTACAATTCATTACATTACATCACATTATAACACATCATTATTTTACAAGTCGTTACAGTATACCTACAGTTTGCTCCTCTCTTCACAAGCAGCTTAATAGAGAGTGTTTAAAATTACGACCCCCAACGTCAGTGCATTAATTGAGGCAGAATATCAATGACTAACATACTCTGTGAAGAATATCAGGGGTTTCTCCGGCCATTTGACAAGCAGCCGCAATACTTTCTACCAGGTACTCCTTCGGATTTAATGCATGTTTCATACACCTGTGCCTTGATAAATCCTACAAAAGAAATGCATTGGGCTGAGGTCAGGAGTGTGAGATGACCATGCAACAAGACCAGCTCTTCCTGCCCACTGGGAAGGAAATGCAGTGTTGTGGGAGTCACAAACGGCAATTGTGTAATGCGGTTATGCGCTGTCATGCTGCAATCACATACATTGCGTGATTTTGAGTGTAACATTCTCAAAGATCTCTTGCAATTTCAACACCAGGAACTGACAACACACGTAGAAAGTCATATATTGCGGTAGTAGATACGGGCCATTGAGACAGACTCCCACAATGCCCACCTAGATGTTCACAGAAGCAGCCTTCACGGGTGAATAATTCCTTGTCGGTGAACACGAATATGTTCGGAAATCGGGAACCAATTCGCATCGCTGCAGAAACCACTGGGAGAAATTACGTGGAGCCAATTAGTATTCTGACCCTAGTGTCTGTACTTTCCGCACACTGAAAGGACGCAGCAGCTGTTTCTTCATTTCTGCATGACGCGCCATACTGTGACATGTGAAACATCCAATGGCACGGGTGCTTCTTGCCAGATTCAACTCCACCCAATGCAGTGTTGCTTCATCGACATGTGGAGTACGAACATTTCTTGAGTGGCCAGAACCACCTCGTAAGTTAAATGAGCCTATTTCCTGTAGTCAATGAGTGACAGCAATGAAGGTCTTTTGGGTAGGTTGATGAAATGCAGGAAATCTGTCGGTAAAATTCGTGCTGCTGCTCTTGCGTTCCCTTTCACTTCGCCATACAACAGGACCATAGCTGTCAGTTTTGAGTTAGTGTACTGTGCCATCTCGGCTAGTAAGCATGCACAGTGCAGTGAAGTGTGAAAGGCGATTCCTGCCCCAGCTAGCGACTGCCATCTCGCGGAACAAGGAGGAGAGTGTAGTGATGATTGGATTGGCGACGATCATGGATTGGGCAATGTGTGTGATGGCTGTAAGTCCCTATTAAACAAAACAGCTGTGTTAAAGCTGTTATGTCTAATCTGAGAATGTAAAGATGACATGCCAACCTTAATTTTATGCATTGTGATTGATTATCTCGAACATTAGGTATGCGAGATAGACAGTTTCACCATTGGACTCTTTGTTCTGAACAGTGACCCCATTTTCATTATTTGTACCCAATATGCGATAATACACACACAAACACATTTGTTGCATGCAAAAAGTAGCAACCCTTATTATTTGTATCATTGGGATGGGTAACACATTCAATACCCTTACCTTTTCAATCACCCCCGTATAACATAATATTGTAAAAAATCCTATTAATGTAATGAAAGGCGTTTTCATGTGGTATAAAATAAAGTGCGTTTTCCCTCCACATATAACGCCCTCGTATGTCCGTACTTTTTAGGTGAACCACGGGTTGTATACATCATTCATCTTCTTTTATCCCCAGGGATACTCTGCCTAAGTTTGTGCCCATGTTTTAGAACCGCTTGGTATATTTAAGTGGTTTTCCTTAGTAACGCTTATGTGCCAAAGTTGGTGGGAGCCGGATAAATAGTTATCGAGTTGTATTGTACACTCTTATTATTGTCATGTACGCTCTCATAAACATTTCGAATGTAAAAATTAGCATACTTGGACCCAATATCAGCATACCAAATTTGGTTGAATGATCGGCAGACATGGCACACTAAAATATAATATTTATAAGGCCGACATTTTTTAAAATTAATGTGTTCTAATAACACAAATTAAGTTGGTATGCCGTAGCACAAATATTGTCCCGAATAAAATGAGAATCAGTTGAGGAGTTAATGTTAATGTAGGATGTTAAATAATTATTTATTCATGTAACGTTGTTTTCAATAACTACACGTAAATGTGGATATGAATATCTGTGTTCGAAGTTGGAAATGTTGTTTGTCAAGTTACAATGCCTCGAATGTTTCAGGGATATTTATTTAAATTATATAGAAGTACCCAAACAACTTTATGTACGCCATATCGTAAATAAGCATCAGGAATAGCCAAAATATATAAAAGTGTAATTAATTACACGTGTGACGAGTTTGGTAATCGATGAACGCGTTTTGACGTTTTTGATGGGACAAACACACAAAACACAAGTTGAAATTACATACACATATGTGATCACATAATCCCGTCTTCCGATGTAATGTATGCGTATAAGCAAAAGTACAAAATAATGTTTTAAAACCTGAATGAAAACCAACACAACCTCGTTTGGCTCAAACAACACACCCTTCCTCGTCAAAGTTTAACTGCGCAATAACTATAAGTATTTTATGTGATTCTATGAATTACTGAGTAAATACATGGAAAAATTTGCTAAACTTTGAGGACATACAATATGGGCGCAAGGTCTTTGCAAGAAAGTCTACCAAAAGCCTTGCCAGGTTGTCCGAATGAGAGGTATAGTAACGAGATAAGAATAATTAAAAAAGATAAATAGACCTACAAAAATTACTGCTGGTTCGGAAGAACCTTCGTGAGCATGGTTAAAGAGGTTATAAAAAATGTATTTATTTGCAACGTAGCATGAATGAGACATATTTATAAAACACAGGGAAAAATTATAAATAACAAAGAGACAAAACTATTAATAACTTTGTAGGAAAGCAGCGCTTCAAATGATGCATGTTGCTTCAGATGAGTCACCGGAATATTTAAATTATAATTTCGTTTTAACAAGCTATACTTCAGTTACCTTTATCTACCTGAGTGCAATTCGGAATTTAATCTTATACTGGCAATAGCACTGAATCATTTACCTGCGTCACTGCGATTCTGGAGTTTTGCCGCTCTATCGCTGAGCTTTTATTGTTAGTTAAAATCTTACTACTCACATTTTGCAGGTCCCCTAGATATAAAACTTAATTTACCTTCATGCATGCATACATAGATTTCGCAGGTCCCTATATACATGCTTAAATATATAATACATTTCACAGGTTCCTAGTTATGTGGCTCAGCTTATCTTCACGCATTCTTACGACCATTTTTGTAGTTCCATAGTTATGTATCTCAATTTACCTACATATATATTTGCGTACATTTTGCGTCCATCAACCATGAAATATCATGTAGTTACTGTATGTGCAAGATTTTAATCCGCGGCCTTCCAGAGAAATTTA
Organism: Dryococelus australis; assembly: GCA_029891345.1. Taxonomy (NCBI): domain Eukaryota; kingdom Metazoa; phylum Arthropoda; class Insecta; order Phasmatodea; family Phasmatidae; genus Dryococelus; species Dryococelus australis. The sequence continues at coordinate 229,153,440 of CM057009.1, read as the reverse complement.
CTAAAACAATAAAACAAGTTAAGTTTTCACTTTTACATATAACTGTTTTATAAAAGAACCCGAAGAAGATTGTATCTTCTAGATATTAGTGTGCTCCAAATCATTTCGTTTTAGATTTTACAGGCTACTTATATGTAAATTCGTCATGCTGAGATTGTGCACATAACAATAAAACTGTTAGAAATGTCTGTAGATTCCCGGAAACTTTTACGGAGATATAGACTTGACGAGTAATGGAAATGAATTCCGTAAATATAAAATATGGAAGCTCTCCGTATTCTCATGGCTTCGATTTTGAGACACGAACAATGCCGATGATACCTGAGTAGTAGGGGTTTGGGAAACGGGCGCAGAGGGGTTTAGGGGAGAGGCGAGAGGTGATGAACTTGCATGAATTTGGCCTAAAAATGTTACATTTTATCCCAAAATCGCTGGTTTATATCTAGAAATCATCCTCTTTATCCCAAAATAACATAAAATTTCCGTTTTTCCCCTAAAAAGTTTTTGTTTTTCCCTAAGAAAGGTAGAAGATACACCGAAGCCCTATTTCTGCAAAAACGAGCCAATTCAGTTTATTTATGGGGCTTCCTATTCCTTCTAGACCAAAACAATGCGATATCTGAGAAACCGATAAACTGAAATAAAATTAATAATTATTTTATTAAAATAAATATTTTTCTATAATAAAAAAATTGTACGATGTAAGTATAAGGGCCTATAAGGCCTATATCGCCAAACTCGTCTTTTTAGGGCGCATACGATTGTGATGTCATACCACCATTATATCTAGATTTTTCATACTCTATCATTCCATGTTTTCTCTCTCTCTTTCCTTTCTCTCTCGTCTCTCTCTTTACTTTCTCTCTTGTCTCTCACATTCTTTCTATTAGTCGTATTTGCTCCAATGATAACTCACACTTGTTTGACACCACCTTATAATTAGTTCCTTCATCGCCTGCTAAAATGCTCGAATCATCTGTGTGTATATTTATCTATGAATTGAAAGATATAATTTTTCTATACAGGAGAAGGCGTATAAATATGATTGTTAAGTACAATCCACGCAGGACTTTGTAAAACATATTAGAATTTGAATACTTAATTTTTTCGAAAATAATTATTTATCTTAATATTTTTCTTTATTCAATTTCTTTTTACTTTTGTACGAAAATTAAGTCACCTAGCCTTGTAACGAAGCATGCACACATCGACAGGTCCAAAGGGAAGGCGTGCCAACGGTGACAGGCTAAGTGTGTAGGGGTGTAGGCAAGCATCATGCGGGGGGAGAGGGGCAAAGTGTATATGACCCCGAGACAAATGTACGCAAACTTAGCGATCGCTCACGCTGATGGACGAACTTGCAAATGAGACATTTATAAACCGATGCATTTATAAAAAAGTATTATTATTTTATTTTATTTTATTTATCATTTTAAAAATGTCCAAAATAACTTTCAAAAATACACAAAAATGTATTTTAAATGCATTTGTAGTGTAAAGAATTGTAAAAAAAAAAAATATTCAACTTTCAAATTTTAGCATGAGGGTTGGTAACATTTCAAATAGAAAAAATTCTCATGTGGGTGCATGAATTTAAAGCCAGGAACTTAACGTTAGAATTCAGGCATACTAAACAATGGACCACCGAGCGCATGCGAAAATGAGTGCTTAAACGTTGTATTAAAATCGTTTCCTAACTTTCTGAATCATATATGCTTAAGTTCGCATTGATTGTTTCTATGTTGTAAGTCGGGCTGTAAGCAAGCGAATATTTATAGTCACAGGTAAATATAATTTGCGATCTCTTAGGGCCAGGCTCGTGAAATTAAGTCTGCAAAAATCATTTCTAAATCCAGGAACTAAATTTTTTAAGCCCTATATAACCATAGCATATATGATAATACAATTTTTTTTTGCATTTTCTAACGAAATATGTATATAAAACACTGGTTTCTCTACGATACAGGATTTAAATAACAGAATTAAAAAAACTGTATTTAATATTCGACTTAAAATGTTTTATTATTTTTTAAATTGAATTGAAAATGTATGCAGATTACACCTTGATATTAGCTTGCCTCAGCCATGCCGAAAGCCATCAATCCAGCATACCAGCATACTATACCATTTGAATATATCAATGAACCATCACAGCAGATAGCCATACCAACCACAACACACAGCCAAAATCATATAATTTAATTTAACCCAAGCATACTTCAGTCATTCTATTAAAAACACAGACAATATCAACCACCACACCTCAGACTTACTGATAAATCATAACAGTCAACTATATTGACTACCATTTCACTCCATCTAACTTCGCCACTTACACATATAAACAGGCCATACCAGTAGCCGAGCCAATCAAATATTCCAATCATAAGCTTCAACCATGCTATCATAAGATCAATACTATTGATTTAACCATCTATGACACCCATACAGTCTTAATTCCAAGATTAAATATCATACCATCCAATCCTATTAACCAGCTATACCAGCTAAGTATTGCCCCTCTCATACTAACAAAAACCATTCTGCTCCTACAAATTAATCACAAAATTAAACCGTTATCCCACACCAATGAAGCTACACGTGTCATACAACCAAAAAAATCGAAATGTACCAGGTCATACCAATCAACATAATTTATAAACCAACAATGCAAGAAACTAACTGTACAACCAAATAATACTGATAGGTTATACCATCAAGATGTATTAGCTATAAAAAAAAAACCTTACAGGCAGTCCACACCGGCAGAAAATGCCATTATGTTACGATATCTATTTCAGTCATTCCAAGAGACCATACAAATCAAAAACATATTAGTCACACATACTAACAAAACATATTACCAAAACAAGCTACCTATAACAACATTCAGAGAGGTCATACAGTATAAAATTTCTAAAAGCACATCTACGAATTATGAGCCTACATACAATTCATATTATTATCAGAATGACCAAAAAAATATTCCAGCCATATATTTCGACCTTATATACTAACCATCACACCTGTCATCATACCTCCTGCTCCCCTGTTTAACAGGCAAACATAACTGTCACACTCAGAGACAACGCTATTCCATCAAAATAATCTCCTTCTACCTTAAACCCAAAATACTGCACTGTCTCAATCACACATTTCAGAAATCGTTACCACCATACTGATAGGCCATATAAGCAAGACACACCATGAAACCAGTCAACCAATGACTATACCATGGTAATCATATTAGAATAGTTAAAAAAACAAGAGAGACTGCACTTACATATCTAGCAAATTTCTTTTGAGGTAAGATCTCTCGAACGGTAGACGCTAGTACGGCCGACCAACTTGCAAAGGAGACAATGGTGGTGGGTAGGGGAGGGCGAGACTAGTTCCAACGTTGCCGCTAGGGGAGATGTGTGGCAACAAGACATTTGTTCCCCACCACCCTACTAGATGACATTAACCTAATATGACAAGACTACAAAGTTTCCATACAACCCTCGCAAATAGCAACTTTGCCATTCGCTACAGAACATATCAACTAAGCTATCGCATTTCATAAAACATTCATACATCTCGTATAAAACACACATACATACGCGAACATCTCAGCAGGAAAATGACTGTCATTGATCGTTTTGTTAAAGACTCATGCAAGCCAAGATTTCGGGGTAAATGCTAATATCAGTTCTTACTATAATTTCCACACAAAAACACACACAGAATTAAGTAAATACCTAAACCTTCATTGTTTGCAACCAGTCTGGTTTAGCTAAACACACCAACCGTTTATACATTTCGGGAATGTAGCAGCATACGAGTGAAAAATATATCATATCTAAAATCCTGCCATGGGTAATTTAACAGATCATTATTGTTATAATGCATTAGTTTTTAAATAATTATTTATTTAAAAATATCTAAAAAATAGGTATCTCCATTTACATCTTGCATACAAGAAATAAACAACAATAATACCTTAGTTATATATCACACGAAGGTGAATAATATATTAATTCATATATTTGGAAGGACGTATGTTCGAAAATTCTACCAGTCCTTACTTATACACATCCAAGATATTCCATTTACAAGAAAACATTCGCTATCAGTATTCCATTTCATCTCTCATATAGACAAACATTTTGAACTATCCTCGCAAACATGTTACAACCATACCAGGATATTCTATTTACTAGAGATTATTCACTATAAGAAATAGTCATGTTAGAGCCATCTTAACTCCTACAAACCACTCACGTATAAAATTGATTTTAAAACCGATGATATATTGTAACTGTTTGGTGGATTAATTTATTTTTCATTCCATTATAACAATTTATTTTATTTACACATCTCTAAAGGTCAATTCTTCATTTACAGAAATGGAGACCTCACACATATCACAATATTGTTATTAATTAAATATTTCTGCCAGCTTTCCTCAATGCCCAACCATAAATTAAAATCACATCAAACAACTCTAGAGCCCAAACCTCCATACACCCATCGAAAATTGTTTCAGATATCTCGTAATATTTTGATGTAATATCTTAGTCGCTACTAAAAACAGACGAAAAATCCATTTATAGATATTCTTCCAGGCAAAATATTCTAACTAGTAATATCCCAGAATACCTGAAAAGTGCCTACAATCCGTTCCATTACATCATATTGGTTATACCAAAACACTTTTGTTCATGCCGTCCAAATCATCAAAATAACCATATAATTATTCCTACTAAATAGTCCAGCAAATTTCTCTCATAAAACATTTAATCATGTAATAGCAAAACACACACATTCAAATAATGCCAACATCCATAAAGTTTACCATAGTCAACGATCCAACCTTAATGTAATCTCATTCCCACATACCATATCATCAAACCAGCAATTGAAAAGTTCCAGCAGAAAATAACATACTAGCTATTAATACTCGCAGAGCGTATCATGCAACACCACCCATTTAGACACGCCAAAACATCATCTAATAACAAACATACTACCATACCATACTGCCAGAACATACGAATTATCCAACCAAATATTCCAAATTTGGAGCAGACATAATATCACACCATATTATAAATTTGCAAATACACATTACCAGCAAAACTATCATACAATACAAACAAGATATATTAAACCTGGATCCATTCATTACGACTACCAACCATTTAAAATTTTTAACTCATAATATTTGAGTTCATAACATACTCACTGCTAAAAATAACATGCCAAATATCCATTTCTACATATTTTTCCGGACAGGCATTCTATCTTATAATAACTCAAATACTTTAACAGAACAAATCAACACTAAATATCTACAATCCATTCACATTATACCATATTGGTTATACAAATCAAATTCCTTCATACCATCCATAACAAAAAAACAACCATATAAGCATTCCTATGAAATATTCCTGTGAATTACTCACATAAATCCATATCATCATTATCATGCAGACTTATACTTCATCTTCAGTCAAATACAAACTAAAACACCCAATATAGTGTCAAAGCAATTGATACTGAAGGTGGATAACATATCCCATCTAACATTAATTAATAGAGGTTTTCCCTTCTTTATTCACAGACTCTACTGGAAAAATAATTTCATCAAAATGTCTCGTATCTCTTCTAATTACCATTTAAATTGCCAGATATATCAATCTCAATTGCTACACCAAACACGTTATGTATGTAGTGTTTTATATCCTCATAGCTTACACTTGTTTTGTATATATCAAGACTTTGCATATAACATATTGGGAAAAAATGTATACTTGATGATAAAATGAATAAAACTCATAGTCTTCCAAACAATTTATCTTTATTTCACAAACTTATTAAAAATACATAGTATTTACATACATACACTAAGAGATATTTTCCATTCAATAAAAGTATTTTGCTTTGCACTAATTTTATAATAAAAATCTTATTGTGAGCGCTCAAAGTACACTTATTCGCATATACAGCATTGCAGTTAACAACTTTGTAGGTAATGTAGCTGATGAAAAATGGACAATTACTACCTTCCTGTTGTCTTGCGCAACCTAGTCGCGAATGTCTTGCTGCAATACATGCACTAACTTCCCGATGATCGATAAACATTATCTTTTCACTTCTTATGTCTGTATAGGATAGCACTACGAGTAATTACAGCATCACACTTCTCAAAGTGGAATGATATGTATGCTGGACTGAACAAGCAATGACTACTTTCATGTCGGTGCACGTTACAATTTTAGCTAAAAGTATTTCCACAGTAACACCATTGATACCATTATGCTTGTAGTGACCCTTCAGAAACCCTTGCGGTCATCGATGCTGTCGGTGTTACAGATGGTAAGTCTTCAACTATTGATACCATCTTTAGCAGAAATTACAGTCATAGTAGTTGATTTCACTTGTGACGATCCTTTCCGCCACAGTCGTTGGCGAAATTACATCCATTCTTACATAATGCAATATTATACCCATAAGTTAATCGGAATATTAAATAAAATGAATTAAAATAAGTCTGAGATAGCAAAAAATTATTATATGTTAGTTCAAACATATCTGTAGGTACTTAAAACGTTTAACTTAAAAAGACAAACTTATTGTTGGCCTATGTAAGTCTGATGTAGGTCGATAGAGTAGATTACATGCATGAGTTACAGTGGGCAGAACATTGAATGTTAAGGTGCCTATTTGCGAGTATATATAAGCAGCTGGGTTACAGATAGAGAGCTTAGTTTAATAGTGGCAGTCGTGAAACTTTTTCGATAAAAATGTATGGCCAAGGGTTCTGGTCGGATGCTTGCTAGCATAGACTGTCTTGAGCAGTGTACAAGCCAAATATATTCACTATATGAAAAGTGAGCATGCTGGTGTAAAGACACTATGTGAATGGATTGGAAAAAATTAAGTTTCTGTTTTTAAGTTTGTAGTCTGAAGTATGTAAATAAATTATTAAATGTATATAATATTAAATAAAGTATTTAATTTCTCACTGATGTTGAACCCTGCCTGATATATAGAGAATATGATGATGCTTTGTTTATTCACATATACATACATAGAAGAAAAATCGAATAGGATTGTTATCACTACAAAAATAGTCGAGATAATAAATAATTAATATTGTTTATTGTTTAGTCTTGAAGAGAGAAGTCCTGAAATGCAATTAAGAGACCTTTTTTTGCTGTACTCTGCATACAATTTCAGTACAATTGGAAAAATATAAAATACATTCTAAAATATCATGTTTTGATCCTGTACCATAGGATGACCACTCCATTATAAACAGATCTCATTAGAATAATCAAAATATTATATTAAGCTAATTTCTTTGGTTATACGGGGCATAAACAATTAAATTCTTGTGGGTTGAAATCATTCTTGAAAATTGAATTTCACAAGCATGGCCCTAAGAGATCGCAAATTATATTTACCTGTGACTATAAATATTGCTTGCTTACAGCCCGACTTCCTACATAGTAATTTAAAAATTAAAAAAAAAAAAACAATGAATATATGATTCAGAAAGTTACGAAATGATTTTAATACATCTAAGCACTCATAATTACATGAGCTCGGTGGTCCAGAGGGCAGGGGTAGGGTGGCCGACTTGTAGTCGGAGGGTCGCGGGTTCGCGCCCCGGTGCCTCCGACGTTGCGGATGCTCAGTTCGATTCTCGCACTGGGAATTCGTCAACAAGTCGGTCTCACTAGAGCTTCGTCAACGTCAAAAATGTCACAACAACGTCAAATGAAGGTAAAAAATAAAAGTGGTTAGCATGGCTGAGCTCTAACCATTAGTTCCTGGGTTCAAATCCCTGTACCTACGAGAAATTTTTTTATTTTTTAAATGCTACCAACTTTCATGGCGCAAAGTGTGAAATTTACATAACTTAAATTTTATAACAGATTTTTACGCTACAAATGCATTAAAATTACATTTTACTGAATTTTTCAAAGATTGTTTTCAACACTTTTCAAATGCAAAATTTTTTTTTTTATAATTATACTTATTTGTAAATGCATCGATTCTTAGATGTATGATTGGCAAGGTCAGCCAGCAGCACGAGTGATCGCTTAAGTTCGCACGCACTTGTCTTGGGGTAAATTACTCTTGCCCCTCTTCCCCCTGTGCAGTGCCTGCCTACATCACTCCACACGTGGCCTGTCATATTTGACATACCTGCCTTGCAGACCTTACGACGTGTGTGCGTGGGTGGTTACATGGCTAGGGCAGACTTAATTTTCGTACAATGTAAAAACAAATGATATAAAGTAGAATATTAAGAAATAATGATGATTTTCGAAAGAAAAAAAAGTATTAAAATTCGAATATGTTTTACCAAGTACTGCCTGGAATGTAATTTAAAATAATTTTATATGCCTTTTCCTGTATGGAAAAATTACATCTTTAAATTCATAAATAAGTAAAAACACCGACGATTCTCGCACTCTAGCAGGCGATGAAGGAAACAATTTTGACGATGGGGTCCAACAAGTGTGAGTATTCATTGGAGCAAATACGATTAATCAAACGAATGTGAGAGACAAGGGAGAGAGGAAAGAGAGAGACAAGCGAGAAAGGAAAGAGATGGAGAGATGGAGAGAGAGAGAGAGAGAGAAACAATATAGAAAGAGAGAAAGAAAGAGAGACACGAGAGAAGGAGAAAAAGATGAAGGAAAGAAAGAATGAGATGGAATGAGAGAGACAAAGGAGAAAGAAATGGAACGAGATTGAATTAGATACATGACAGGAAGAAAAGAAAGACAACACAGCATGATAGAGAATGAAAAATCGAGCTGGAATGGTGGCATGACATTGAAAAGACGAGTCCGGTTATATATAATACTTAATACTTATGTAATTAAATTTTTAAATATATTTAAATTAAAAAAAAAATCATTAAAATAATTTTATTATGACATCATAATCGTATTGCTGTGGCCTGTCCAGAGGAACAGGTCACACATTAACTGAGGTGGATAAGGGTAGCTAGCTTGAAAAGCACTCAAATACATAATACTACTTTTAAAACACTCACAACAATACAAGGGCGCTATATGAAAGCGTCCAGCAATCCACATTAAAGTCAGTCAGCAATAAAGGAGCTGAGATTACGTTTATCAGTTCTGGTTACAAACCAGGAGGTACTAATGCCTTTTCTCAAACTATACAAGAAATAAGCATAAAGAGGCTACAGCTTTTCTCTGAGGGAGCTAAATATGCCTTCGCATGTCCCGAATCCTATCTTACCAGAGTCGCCCTACCAGGGAATATATTTAACCTTAAGGTGACGACGTCTCAAGGAATATTTCTCCACAGTTGGCTCGTCGGGGCTGAAGTAGAACTTACGGGAGGTGATCCTCTCATTGGGCAGGTCACGGGCAGAGCCTTCGGCATGGCTGACAAGATGGCGCCCAGAGCCGCCATTGCTCCAGGCTTATATACTTCCTTCCTGACCCTGTGCTCAATCCCCTGGATGTGTTTTTCTACAAACAACGGCTCGGCTGGCCGAGGTCGCTCTGCGCCTTGCCTCGGCTCGCAGCTTGTCAACCCTTACAGAGGCCAGCCACAGCAAGATCCCCCTCTTAGGAGCATCCAGGCATCCTCGCCTGAAAACTGGGGTCGAACAGTGCGGAGGATTAGCTGTATCAGGTCGGGTGTTCGGTGCAGGAAGGCGACGTGGTAACGGAGTGGACGGCCAAGTCCTGTAGTAGGAGTGGAACCCACCGGAAAGAGTTTATCTACACCGTGGTAGAAAGGGTAATAAAAAATACTGAAATGTGCTATGTCATGCATGGAGGATCGAGCATGCATTACATGTAAGGCTGCCTTGAATTATTGGCAATGCTAAGCAATGTTATGTACTTTAAAAGATTTAATAAACTTGTTATTTTTTCAAACATTATTTACATTGTTATTGAAATTTGTTTACCACTGGTTTCTTGTACCCTAGATTTATGTTGACATATATTAAGTAGAAATAGTACCTTGGGTTATTATGTGATTAGATACATCATATTAACAGTTGACACATGTGACATAAGAATTATAAACAAAAATAAAATACGAATTCTTAATAATGGTTGTGCCTCTCTAGGCTGAGTGTTTCTATGGTATAGAAACGACTATGTATATTTATTACATTTATACTTTTTGTAATTTGTTAGCATTATTTCACTTTATACATATACATTTATGCTAAACATGGTTGTGTCTCAGACCATTCAGTGTGTATGTACAAGACTAGAAAAAAAAATAATTTACATGTTTTACAGCAGAAGCGGAATTCTTTAGCATGTTTTACCGACATAATTATATAAATGGGTGTTCCCGCACCTATACTACTTAAAGCTGCTATTAGTTCCTGTTGGTTGTTATGGAAGGTAAGGATGTGCTCGGCCCCGTGACTGTATCAGCCCCCCTTAAAAGATTTAATATCAATAAAGAAACCTGGTGTCGAACACTTAAGGGTGTGGTTTAAGGGTGTGCACACTTATTGAAAACAACAGTCTGCAATAGTGCCATATTATATATGATATGCAGCGTTAAGTCTACGTTTGACTATTTAATTTATTTTTTTATTTCAGTCTTACATTTTCCTATATAACTATTACATGGGAAGTGTTGTTTTACACATAATCATTGATATCTTATTACAAGGACTTTAAAAGCAATAATATTTCTTAATTACTAAAGTAACTTGACTTGGTATGTACATATGTGGAGAGACTTATTGAAATCTAACATCATCTTTGAGTATTAACTAATAAACTGATGGATTTACACATAAGGGGCCCCGAAAAAGAGAAAGTTTGGCGTGGAGGCCGCATGGCGTGAAAGAGCCATCTAGCGCTTTCTAGAGCCAGTTAAAATACAGTAGTAATTTACGTGCGTCAGCTGCTGCGCTCTGCAGTCAAGTTGTGCATCAATCGGGTTGTAATTGCAACGTTGTGCGCTGCACTTGTAACGCCTGTTCGTAGGTAGCGCTGTATGCATCGCTTTTCAGTCGCACTGTTAAACTCTTACGCTCCCTGCCTGCTCTGACTGGGAGTCATTTCAAAGGCGTTATTATTATACAATATAGAACCACATTTCTCGTGGCAAAGGAAATCATATGTGGAGAATTGTTATCCCCTAGTGTGGAATTTATGTGTATGCCTTTGCTATCTATATTGTCAGTAACTTATCAATTTGCTATTTACTCTATATATGTATGTATGTGTATATATATATATATATATATATATATATATATATATTCCGTACAGTGCTCTTTGCCTTGTCGTATAAACTTTAGCCTGCTAACAGTGAACTTATGTCAGGACCACATAATCTTTCTTAACCCTTACATGAGGTACTTCTGTGTTTGTATTACAATGTATTAGCAGCTACCTATTGTAATTCTACTCTTTATATTTATAGGTACACAATGCGGTAGGAGCACAATCATTTCATGGGGACACTTTCCTGCCTTTTATTTACTTCATATCTGGTTATGCCACCTGAGCCAAGCAGTTCATTAAGACAGCTATTCTAATTAGCTTGTAATATATTGCTGCAAGAGCTATAATCATGATTATAATCGTTGTAAAACTAATGTAGTTGTAATGTTCTTGTGTTAATAGGGAAATACGTGAGTTTGTCGAAATGACGATCTGTTTTCTATACACTGTACGGTACGAAGTTCCGCATTCTTGATTTGCCGTTCAGTATTAATCGTGTCGTTAAAAGAGTAGAAGGAAATCTCTTTACTAGCTTTGAGTTGTTGAGCTTCGAACTCATTATTGTGAAGCACAGGGAGAATAGTGTGTGAAATAGCTAATTTGGGGCTTTAGATATCACAAACATGTGTTGCTTTGATTAACGTGATTTGATTAGAAGTCAGTTCGCAACCACAGGATACGTGAATTTCCATTGTCCCCACCTTTGCATTATGAATTCCCTTGCTTAAAGATTTATGAATACACATGAGCACTAAGTTACCTGGAAGATTGGTTACTACATAGTGCCGTGGTTCAATGGCTTGAACTGACAATGAGTTACCAGGCTCGCATTCAAATTTGCAGTATTTAAATCAAACGCTTCATGTTATTAGGATATATAGCTGTCTTTAAGGAATTGATTAGTGGATTATCGACGATCTGCTTAGAAAGAACTGTATATCTTTAACTTGTTCAAGCATGTCATAGAGTTCTCTTATCTCGTTTGTGTTTACAGCAATGGCAACTATATTGTTTGGGGTGTCTACTGTGCAAGTTCCATTGTTGTACATCTAAGGAACTTTAGTGGTTCTAAAGAATTGCAATGAACTTTTTGTATTTTGTAGGGGAATTTGAACTTTGATCATTATTTTCGTGGGTGACAGCATGCATTCAGTTAGAGGTAGTGTATAATATTTTAAAATATCTTTAATTGAAATTATTAATTCTAAACCAAAGACATGATCTTGTTCCTGTATTTGAGAAAGGTGACCGCGTAGTACTTCCTTAGATATGGCTTGTAGGGGTAAAAATTTGTGCTGACATTGCGAATGTAATTTATTTTATTAGGCATGGCAATTTCTGACATTAATTTTTATACAGTGTTAGTAGACGTATTGTTAAAGAATTGACACAGTTTGTCTGCATTCCTGCAAACTGTGCTGTTCTTGGTGGTGCGGGCTTGATGGTACCACACGTCGATGTTGCCTGGCATAGCCGGTTGGCGCAGCGGGATGGTGTACACCAATTGAATCGTTTCCTCGTAGTGGATGTCTAGTGTTAGCTGTTGAAAAAAAACCCTAGTGTGGGTCTTGTACAAGTGTACGCAAATGGTCGCCGACACAATGTGGAGTGCAAGGAACAGCACACCCAATTGTGTTGTCCCCAACCTGTTACAGACATGTGATTATTAATTTATTACATTAGCAACTCCTACGTTCCTTGTATTCACCGTATCTATTTTGGTTTGTCCCCATTTTCTTATTTCAAGGGATATTGGGGATGGCCCTAAGATATCGTAGTTCCTGTAAGGCCCGTGGTAATTAGTGCTTTATGTCTTGTGTGCGTTTTGACCCATACAAATTGCTCGACTTTGAGTTCATTGGGTCGATATTTTCGATCTAAAATGATTTTTTTTTGTTGCTGTGATGCGAGTAGATTTTCGCATGCTTGCTGTAACTATTCACACCAGTCTTCGGCTCGCTGAGAAAACGTATGTGATATTACATGGCATGGTTGAACTGCTTCATTGCCATGCAGAAGAAAGAATGGTGAACATTTTGTGCTTCTATTTACTGTAGAATTATAATTTAAAACAATATAAAGGACGTACTCATCCAGTGTGTGTGGTCTTCATTCGCACAAGCAGTCAACTATTGCGATAGAATTTTGTTGACTTGCTCGGTCAGCCCGTTACATTGGGAGTTGTATACTGTCATCTGAAGCTTTTTTATTTGTAATTTCTGTAAGAGTTCTGCAATCACTTCATTGTTAAAGGACGTTCCACAGTCAGTTAATATAGATTTGGGGCACCCATATTGTAGTATGATGTCTTTAATGAATCGCGCACATGTTTTTGCGTCAATGGATTTGACGGCTTGGGCTACTACAAAGCGTGTAAAAAACTCAGTCATTACCAGTATGTATTTATTGCCCGATGCTGCTATTTTTAAGGGACCTTTTGTGCCAAGACCCCAAGAATGGAATAAGGGAGGGGTTTGAATAAGTTTCATAAGGCCTGTTGGTTTTTGATTAGTGTGTTTCTTATTTTGGCTGATGTGGCAGTTTTTGATGTATTAATTTACATCTTTAGCCATGGTGTCCCAATAATGCTAGTTTTCTATTTTCTCGAGGGTTTTCTAATTGGCCGAAGTGCCCTCCCCCTAATAGGGCATCATGGTGAGATAATTTCTGGAATCTAGTACTGTGGAATGAGTGTTAGGCATTTTTCCCCCCGGTGGGGGTGTGTACTTTAAGGTATATTTCCCCATTTGCGGTTATTCCTTATCGTCTTGCCAGGCGAATGTTTTTTGGTGTGGCGTTTTGTGGGTCTGTGAGTGCTATTTTCAATTGAGTAATGTATGGGTCTCTGGTATATTCTGCTAAAAATGGGGATGCTGCTGTTTGTGTAAATGGTGCTATTAAAAAATGTGTGGCTTCTACCTTAATGTATTTTTATTTGTGTATGTATATGGGGTGGTAATGGGGTGTGGAGTTGTGTACTGAGATTCAAATTTTACAGTTTAAGCGTGGATCAATGCAGGTAAATTTAATTTTGTTTTTGGGTCCTTCTATAGCGATTTCCATATTTATCTCGTATAGTGTTGTTATAATTATCGCGATTGCTTGTAAGGGCAAAAAATTCTTCATTTGTCAACATTTTCGCTATATGTGCTTTGTCGGTTGTACTGATGTATGATTTAATAAAATATTTTCTCTCTCGCTAATTTTTTATTATGTATTTAGCAATGTTTTGTTTTACTTCTATGTCTTTATGTGTATTATATAATAATGATTCTGCAAGAGCTTTGAAGAATGATGTGCCAGTAATGTATTCCTCTTTGATCGTGTAAGTTTGATTTTGTATTATGAATTTAGTAGTTTGGGTTTTGCCTGTTGGTATTTGGCTCATCGCATCAGCGAGTGTATTTATTTCCCTTTGACAATTTTAGCTCGAAAGTCATATTCTGTAAGAGCTAATGCTAGTTTTTGAATTCTCACATTATGCTCAGCCATTGTCTTTTAATAGCATCAGATGACGTGGTCAGTTTCTATGGTGAATTTCTTCCATACAAATATTGTTTGAAATAAATAACAAAATATTTTATAGCCCAACAGTTCATATTCCATGTCTGACCATTTTTTTATTTTCATTTAGCATGAGTTTTTCTGACGTGAACGCGATACTGGAATGGTCTTTGCTTCCAGTTATTTCCTGCATAAGGACCGCTCAAATGGCTGTTTGTAAGGCATCACAAGCCAGAATTTTGTGTCGGTTTTCATTGAATTGCGCTAATATGGGTCGTTTTAATAGTGCTGTTTTAAGGTTGTCAAATACCTGTTGTTTTGTTAGTGTCCATTGGAATTGTTTTGCTTCTATTATCAAATCTGTGAGTGGTTCTGCAAGAGTCGCATAGTTAAGAATATATCTTCTTAAGTAAGATGTTAGTCTTAAAAATGTTCGTAACTGCGATATATTCTTGGGCAATGCCATCTGTTTGATGGTTTCGATTTTCTCAGGGTCCGTTCGTATTCCTTGCGGAGTGATATAGTGGCCAAGAATTTTAATTTCTTGCATTGCGAAGTGGCATTTTTTCTGTTAATTTTTACATTAAATTTTTGCAGCCTTTCCATTATTTAATAATGTTCTGTAAGTGTTCTGCAAAAGTATTACCTTTGATGAAAATATCATCAATATAGGCTACGGTTGTGTTCCATCGCAATGGGCCAAGCATTATGTCTACAAAATTTTGAAAGTAATTTAGGCTGGTGGCAAGGCCCATTGGAATGCAAGCGTTTTAATATAGCCCAATGCCATTGGTACTGAAACCGAGTTTTTCTCTATCTTGGTGTCTTACTGGGATTGTGTAGAATCCACTAAAATTGTCAATGGAAGATATGTATTTTGAATTTTGAAGTGTATTTATGATGTCTTCGTTCTGGGGATGAGTTATTGTACTTTTATGTGTTGATTCAAGAGTCTGAAATCTGTTAAGAACCATATCCCCTTTAGTGTTTTTAATTACAAGGCTTGGCACGGCGTAAGGGGATTCTAATAGGGTGCTAGTTTATACTTCAAGCATTTTTTGAATTTGTTGAAGTACCTGTTCGCACAATTGGGGGTTTATTGTGTATGGGCATGTATGTAGGGGTTTGTCCATATTTAACTTGAGCTGTATTTGTAGATTTTTGTTACAGTTAACTTGGAAATATTGTTAGCAAAACTGTCTTTGTATTTCTGAAGTAACTCCTTAAGTAGGGTTTTTTATATGGTGGCTGGTTTTTTTTACGTTTCCTAGTGTTGTGTCCCCATTTGTGTTCTCCAGTGTTTCTCTTTTATTTATGTAATTTTGTATTCAATTAGTTGTGTCGCATTCCACTAGGTTGGTATTTATTGGTATCTCTGTTATATCTTTATTATGGCATGCATATATGTACATGATGTCTCTAGACATTATTGGTACTACGGCATACATTTTTATGAAATTGACCCCCAGTATAATGTCCAATTTGAAGTTGTATTTTAGCAGTTATTCCTGGTTAAAAGTATATCCTGAAATGTTTATATTTATATTTGTTTTATAATTTGGTATCTCATTGTCTGTTGTTGCTCCAACTAAAGTGAATTGTTCTGTAATTGGATTCCTTTTAAGCTTGTGTGTAAGTGTGGACGCTATGCATGATCACAAACAGCCGACCTTCCTTCACTCCTGACAAGGACACACAGCGTTGATGTTTTCACTTTGTTTAAATGGCATTCGTCCTTGCTGGTCGGTAGGTTGTGTTTGTTTATGGTGAACTGGATCTGTGGCTCAGTTTCTGCTTGTGCATTTCATCATTGCCACTGTAATCAGTGTTGCTATTATGGGTGTCATGTAATAATTGTGTGTTGTCAATTTCTGCATTTGGGGTGCACATTTTAATTAGTGCCATGCTGAAATGTCTTTTGAATTTCTATGAATTGCTCGTTTATGTCAGTGTTAAATGGCTGTGAGTGGTTTTGTAAAGAGAGGGCATTCCATGACTTGGTGACCTTCGTACATACACAGAGCACATGTCATGGCTGCCAGTGACCGCTGTCCTATGAAGGTTGTGCATGCTGTGTTGACGTCACGATCGCGCTGACTCGTGCATTACTTGGGACCAGCCTCGGCATGTCTTCTTCTTCTTGTGTGTCTACTTCTATGATGTGTGCCATGTCGGTTTTCATGGGCGCAATGTTTTGTTTACGTGTAGCCATATCCTTGTGTGTGGTGTCAGTGTTATGGCTGCTTGTTCGTGACCTGCATTTTATTTCTCTGAACTTGATGCAGTGTGACCTGTTTTCCATATTTTCGTGTTTTGAAATGCTTTGTTTAACGTGTGTTGTTGCTTTCTGTGGTAGCTGGAAATTTTCCCCGGGGGAATTAATCTGCATATGTAAGCATAGGCACATGTTTACTGAATAGTGCCTCACAGACATTAATTATACACTTCTCTTTAACTTCTGGTTTCACATTTTCACTATCCTTATTGGGTTTCTGATACCATTTTTGTTCTTCCTATAGGTCCTTGTCTTTCAGTCATTACTTTGGTAGGAAACCTTATGTGCCTGATTTCGTGGTTCTGTCTGTCTTCTACATGGTGTTCTTAAAGGGTCTGCCTGACTGTACCTGTGGTTTTGAAATTTTTCACCCAACCATGTGTTTTGTCTATTGGGGTGGTGCCTATTGCTCCCTCATGTAGGAGTTTTTTTTGATGATTTTTGGTTGTTTGGTACTGATTTTGCCTTGTTTGTGTCTGGGGTGTGTAGTTTTACTGTTGTCTTGTGTTTCCTCGGAAGTTGGTGTTTCTTTGGAAATTTGATGCATGGGGATTGTAATATCTCTTTTATTGTGGTGCATACTCCTTTACTACAATTAGAGGTTGTTGGTTTTGTTTGTATGTGTTGTATCTGTACTGCTGGGGTGTATGTGCGTAATTGCAGTGTTGTGGTTTTCTGTTTCCATTGGGTTTCTTGTTCTGCAATGCTAAATTTGCAATTTATTCTATTAGCTTTACTATCTCTGCTCTCACTGAATACGCATTTGAATGTATTTGATGTCCTGAAATCGCCTGGTTGTAGTGGAACAGTCCAACCTCTACTCTCTAAATATTTGTAAGTAAGTCTTCGATCGTGTAATTTTTCAACACTACAATTTTGTCCGCGAGGGACTGAAGAAGGGAACACCATACAAGGCCTATGAAATCAGCGTCAGTTACGTTCGGATTGCATTTACTCCAGTAAAAAATAAGCTCTCAATGGGTTTTTGTGTGCTTTTGTTGAGTTTCTGTTTTGTGGTGTAAAGTTAGTTTTTCAAGTATTCTTTGGATGCAGGTGTAGAAAATATGTTTTTCAGCTTATTAACTATGCCATTCCACGTAATTTGTCCTGTGTGTGTTTGTAAGTAATTTTTTAATATATATTTCGTGGAGCCTGTGACATAATATTTGAGCCTGCGACATTTCTCTGTTTCGTCCAAACTGTTATTCTATGCAGCATGGTTATAGTGTTCTAGGAATTTAGGCCATTTTTCGTTGCCATCTCCAGAAAATTTTGGCACTGACATGGGCTCCTGGACGATAACGTTTACTGGTGCTGGGTTTGCCATGTTAGGGTGCAGTTGTATTTCGATTAGTGAAGCTTGTGGTAAGTTTTCATATATTGGTTCTGGTGTGGTGTCAATTTATATCGGTGTGAGGTAATCTGTAATGTGGTGTTTTGTGTATTCTTATGAGGGTGGTGTTGTAGATGGCAGAATGCAGCTATTTGTGATTTTTGTAATGAAGATATGTGTAGGGCGTGTTGATTTTGTGTCAAATTGTTCGACAAACTCAGGATTTTCGTTTAATAACTTTTCCGCTGATGTTATTAACTGATGAAAATTTTCTGTGCTAGTGATGTTTTGCGCTTGTGGTTTCTTTTGTGTCGGAAAGATATATTGTGGCATGTTCCAAAATGTTCCTGGCTGTTTATGCAAATGATGATGTGTGTTCGTCTATCATGAAATATTTGTGTTATGTGACACTGTGACATATGTTAGATAACACCCTGCACACTTCCAAGCTTTCTATTAATTAGTTTTCCATCTGTGCCCACTCTTTTTGTGGAAATTGCGTATGTCAGTTTACAATCAGTCCGAAGAGTGGAACCGTGATTAAGCATGCATTAAGTTTTAAAAGTCAAGCTCACACACACTATGCTACTGAATATACTGGGCGACTGTCTTGCCGAGCAACTATTTGTAACATGGCAGTTCCTGCTCGCGTACTCTGAATAGTACAACTTTCTAGGCTTTGAATGAGTGCTTACATTATTACAATAGTTTACTAAGGTGGATCCGTTGAACCGTAATTTGCGAGGTAATTCTAACCGTGTGGGCAGGTGGTAGGCGCTAAATCTCGTTGCGAATTCATTTATAGTTTTACTAGACTTTTGTTTTAATTGTTACCCTATAAAACTGTAGCTTCGTTTATGGCCTAGCATAATTATACAATGAATTTACCTTTAATTCAATTCCAAGCAAAAAAGAGAGGGTGAGAAAGCTAAGGCGCCTCCACCATTTTCTATGTCCTGTCCAGAAGAGAGCAGGTCGCGCTTTAACTTAGGGGGATAATGGCAGAGAGATCGAAAAGTACTCAAATACAAAATACTACTTTTGTTACACTCAAGACAGTACAAGGTCCCTATATGATAGCGTCTAGTAATCCATATTAAAGTCAGTCAGCAATAGAGGAGCTGAGAATATGTTAATAAGTTCTGGTTACAAATCAGGAGGCACTGATGCCTTTTCTCAAACTATACAAGTAATAGGCATAAAGAGGCTAGATATTTGCTCTGAGGGAGCTTAATATGCCTTAGCGTGTCCCGAATCCTATCGTGACAGAGTCGCCCAACCAGGAAATATATTTACCCTTAAGGTGACGGAGTCTCGAGGAAGCTCTCTCCACGGCGGGCTCGTTGGGGCTGAAGTAGGACCACAGGAGGTGGTCCTCTTGTCGGGCAGGTCACGGACAGAGCCTTCGGTGTGGCTGGCAAGATGGCGCCCAGAGCCACCATTGCTCCAGGCTTATATTTCCTTCCTGACCTCGCGCTCAATCCCCGGGAATTGGTTTTTTTACAAACAACGGCTGGGCTGGCCGAGGTCGCTCTGCGCCTTGTATCAGCTCGCAGCTTGGCAACCCTTAGAGAGGCCAGCTGCAGCTGTAGGCGCCTTGAAAAAGCGAGTCCGATGATATATAATACATAGTGCTTACATCTCTAAATTTTTTAATTATACGAATATATTTCATTTTTAAAATAATTATTTAATTGATTTTACTATATGGATTTCTCAGATACTACATTGTATTGGTCTAGAAGGAATAGGAAGCCCCACAAATCTCCTGAATTGACTCGGTTTTGCAGAAATGGGGCTTCGGTTTAGCTTTTACCTAAACGGGAAGTTTTTAATTGAAAAACGGTAAATCTTTAGGGGAAAAAGGGAAATTTTAACATATTTTTGCGGTAGAACGTAGGATTTTGTGAGAGAAAAAAACGACTTTGGGAGCAAATGGGAAATTTTTATGTCAAAGTCATTCAAGGTTGACGCCTCGCGCCTTTACCTCAATCCTCTCTGCGCCTGTTTCACCATGCCACTACTTCTTATGTGGGGCATATAAAATCCCATCATCACAATACTACTCCGTGTCTAATAGTAGTAGGTGAGTGGCGAACCACTAATGGAGTGCCAATTCGTTGATTTTCGTCCAAATTCCGCTACAGGACAAAATTCTCTGTATAAACATTAAAACACGCACATAACTAAAATAAAACAATATATTTTTCGTAACCTCATTTTATAAACCGCATATGAAACCTTACAGCAAGCGCTCTAACACGATATGACTCTAAGAGAGGCGCGTTCTTCAATTTCGTGTAAAATCCATATTTAAGAAATAGTTCGTGTAAAGTTGTGGTATGTGGTTCGAGTTATTGAGTGTTAATATATCGATACGTGTTAAAATCCCACTACACGACGACATATTTTAACTTTTTTTTAATTTCTTTGTTATACATAGTGTAATGCATTACGAAAATAAAACTCTTTCACGCCCCTGTTTGCAAAACTGAAATAAAAAAAACTCGTCAACAAGACTAGAATCTTCGAGAGATACATGAATAATTTTACATGAATCCCTATATTTACAACATTACTTTTAAACCGCGTGGTAGCATCTGCCCTCATACCTCAGGGGCAGAGTGGCCGACTTATAGTCGGAGGGTCGGGATTTCGCGCCCCGTTTCCTTCGCAGCAAATTTTCAGTTCGCATGTGTTCTTTCGCCTTATGTAAAATTATCATTGCCATCGGCCTCATCACTTTCTTCATGCTTCGGTCAAGTGAAATTGTAAAATTATCAGAAAAGTTAAATGTTTTAAAAATCAGCTAATTTTTACACTTCGACGCATTAAAAAAACAGAAAGCCATACAAATAATGATTAAAAAAAATGGCAACCTAACACTTTTTATTTGACGTTTAGATATGGAACTATTTCCCCCTCTATCGTTACCAACTTAACTGAGCGAATGTCACTCAGTACGCCCGTTAAAATATGTGCAGGTGGGACCAGTGACGTTTTCTTAGGGTTGATTTCAAAAGTGCTCACTTTATCGTAAACAGCCTTAAGTAATTTTTACAACCGGTGAAACATCCACATTACGAAAATAAAACGGTTTTTGTTACCCTTTTCGTAAAGAGCAAATTTGAAAAACCAAATTGCAAGTTTACGGACACCATCCGTGAAGTCACTGAGATTTATGTGAAATTTACGGAGAGTGTTAATAAAAATCTAAGAATCCGTACTTTAACCCATATATCTGGATAATTTGCACTGGCATATTCCTAATTTTCCGAACATTTTTTCTAACAGTGAACCAATGCAAACTCTTCTTTCAATGAGCAGGTTTTCATAAAACCTTTACTAATATTAGTAATTACACTTAATCATAATCATTACAATACCAGAATGTATTATAATGACAAAATAATCAGCTATTTATTTGATCGTATCGAAATCCTAATACGAAAAGGTGACGGAGTTTGCTTTTTACCAAAATATAATATAAACTAAAATTAGTTATTAATTTAAAACCAGAGTTATAAACATCACTTTAGAGGATATTACAAGCCGTCACTGATGAAAGCGTTTTAATACACGATCATATTAGGTATCCTATGAAACTGACACAGGCGTGTTTCCACTTTTTCAATATGTTCGGTCACATTTTTTTGCTTACTGATAAAAATGATATACTTTTTATGAATAAAACTAACCTGATGTAGTATTATGTACGGAGGAACACTCGATATCTGAAAGAGTCTGGGGCCTCGAGTGCGGGCAATCAGTACGTTGTCGTTCCAACAGAACAGAAAGTTATCGATTTAATCCTTGACTGATGCAGAAAGCTTCTGATTTCCCTGCAACTGACAAAAAATCTTGTAGGAAACGTAGTGAAGTATATCGGGGACAAAGAAAAAATAAAGTCAACAAACTACGCTCTCCTCGCTTTCTAGTTTCAAAGCTCTGCCACAGAAGAGAAAATGATTTATTTAATTTGTTCTTTTATTTTTTACACCACAGCCTCGCTCGCTGTGTTCCGATGAAGTGAATGTACTCTCAGTTCCTTGGAAAGGTGTAACTTTTTTCCCTTTTGCTTTACAGGCATTTTCACTAGTCTTATTTTTGTTTTTCTTCATAATTCTCTTTTTTAGAAAGCTGATCACGATAAAAGGCATGTGAACCCTGTTCCAAGCCATAATGGTGCCGTCTATAAACGAATAAAGTCCCACTGTTTCCAATATCCATACTGATATTCTTGTACACTACAGCAGGCGGAAGTCTATAAATTCAATAATGTGAATGGCTACCAAATTACGCAATCACTTTTCAGATAGTGTTTAATAACACCACTGAAATAACTCATATCTTAAATTCCAAGTATGACAATGTACATATGCCGGCGAAAAGACATGACAAAAATATGAACTTTTAAAAATGTCCTTGAAAATTCTATAGAGGAAAAAAAAAATATCAGGAGAAAGAAAACTATTTTTGACGTTTATTTAACCTGTATTATTTGTAATATTATACATAATCTTAAAAGTAGTTTCCATATAACTCTGATTATGAATAAATCGATTGCCTAGTATTTTTAATATATTGGCAGTAAAATTTAACTCGAAATTGAAGTAACAACAAATCCCAAAAATATACATATGCTGTCCAAACATTTATTCAACTTTGTAACATAAAATCCAATTACTTTTTGACCGGGATGGTTTAAATGGAAATGTCGCTTTTAATAGGTTTACAGGTTTTAAAACACAAATATCGTAAGCCAATTACATTAAAACTATTATTTCACATGTTGCTCTAAAACGAGCACACATGCTTATAATGTAGCAAACACCATTATAGAGCCAACCATGCATTTAGAATAAAGAACTGTCGGCCCTATGTTATGGATTGTATCTGTTATTTTATTATTTTGTTAATTGGCCTCTTTGAAAGATGCATTTTGGCATCGAATTTTTCATTATTATTTCTATTTGTTTAGAGTTATGATTTTTCCAACAAATTATATAGTAGACTAATAACTACATTTTGTAATTTGCCAAGGCGAGCCAAAAATAAATAATTGACATACATTACTGAACTTTGTTTCATAAAATGGAGTTACATATATATGAAATGCAGTGCAAAACTCAAGCTCTAAAAATAAGTACACATATGTTTTTTTTTATTTTTATAAAAAGCAAGTACTGAAGAAATCACACAATGTATACCTTAGTTGATCTGGTTCAAAACTGAATTCATACAAGAAGAAAAACATGACGGGTTCAGCTATATTTTCCTATATACATAAACTAACTCGTCCACATGTCAAAAATGCTCTAGCTGTATCAAAACTTCCTCAGTTCAGATCACGAAAACCGTGAAATTGATATATGTTTCATTAAATGTCAAATTTCGTCCAGTTGCCTAATAAGAGTTTGTAATTATTATTTAACAATTTGTGTTCGGGATTCCATGAAATCTCTATGTAATCCCAGTTTATGAAATCAGTTTCACAAATTATATTTTGGGTGATTGCATTGGTGTATATTCACAACCCGTAACCAAATATAGTTAATTATAAAAGTTCTGTCCCAAAATGTAACATTCAAAGACAACAATTGACAAAATAAAAATTTACTGATATAACTAATAATCCTACTTTCCTCAGCATGGCTGAAATTAATTTCTAAATAGTTTCTTAAAAACTGATTTGGTAGGAAGCACTTGACTTCTCTTTGTACTTAATAACATTAGAAATGAAACTATAAACTTATTCCACAGTAGTGAGACGATCACAAATACACACCTGCTTTACCCGGGACTTTAAACCAGAAAAACTCGTACTATTAGCTAGCGTGCAATACACTGCATTACAGCAGTTGGAATCGGAGTATCAACTTCGTATTTGATCTAACTAATGTTCGAATGATAGGGTTTACTAACCTAAAATGTTGACAGTGGCTTTGTTTTGAAAATAAGTGATAAACCCACAGTAAAATATGTAAGTTTACATGGCCGACTGTAGCGCTACTTGTGTGAATAATTTGATGGAAATTGGTTGTTTGGTCCCTGAGACATGACATATATAACTTTATTTTTTTATTTGAAGCTATCCTTCAAAATTGCAAGAGACCCTCAATGCGATGCTTCTAATATATATCGTATACATACAAATGTTGGTTGAATTTGGTTAAATTATTTAAAACATATGTCAAACTTACCGAAATAATTTATGAAGGTGTAATTTTTAACATTGTTGTTTGACCTGTTTAAATCATGAAAATTTATATCGCCTTCTGAAGCATTTACGGAGTGCTCAAATTGGTACAAATTTATTTGAAATGTTCCAGTGTAACATTTGGTGGGAACCGGTTGATTGGTCCTCGAGACATGGCATAAACCCGCCCATAATTTTCATGTGGGAATCTTCATAAATGGAGGAGAAAAAGTAATGTAGTAGCAATTTAGATAATTGTATACTGTCACTATATAAAGTTAAGTTAAAATAGATAACCATAGTTTCGTAGAAATCGCCTAGACATCTAAAATGATTTTATAGCCGCCATTCTGAAAATAAGTGTGCCTTAATTAAAACAATACATTTATTATTATGGCCTACCACATACCAATACATTTGCCAAATTTTGTAAGAATGTGTTTACTGTTTCGTGAACTACGAAATATAATCAGTATTTTTATTGGTAGGGCCATCTTACAAAATGGCTGAGCACTGAGGCACTGCATAAACAAATTTTATTGTACTGCCAGCATATAAAGTGAAGATGGAAATATTTTCGATAGTAAAATATACTGAATATATATATATATAATATTTATATATACACACATATATGGCCACCATTTAGAAAATAAGCGCCTGAACTACATAAAAAAATACCAAAATACACCACCTGCTGCAGTACTATTTGCTTGAAATTGATAATATGTTGTTGACAGTGAAGCATTCTATGCTAAAAATGGCTATATGACCGCTATTTTGAAGAAAAAAAATTCCGGCATGCTTAAAACATATCACTTCACATCATATGCATCACACTACTTGTTTGCCAGATTTTGTAGGAATCGGTTACTTATTTTCTGAGTTATGACAAACGTAATAACTTTATTTATTCGTACGATGCTATCATCCAAATTTGCCGACAAAAATTGTTATTTGTCGGAATGTATGATGTTTGTATTAGATTCTTTCAGTGTACAAAATTTGGTTGAAATTGGTTAAAAAGGATCGCAGATATACAAAATAAAATTAAAACCTTTGTATGGCCGCTATTTTGAAAAAAAAACTAATTTATCGTATGTTATCATGGTCTACCATAGTATTACTTAAGTGCTAAATTGGGGAGGAATTGGTTACATAGTTTTCGAGATATAATATAAAATCTTTATACTTTTTATTGGTGCTACTTTACAAAATGACGCACCAACAACAGTATACATATAAAAACTTAATACTTACACAATGCTCTGAGAGCATATAAAATTTTAGTTAAAATTAGTGAATGGTTCCCGAGATAGGACATATCACCCGGCGTGGTCTAAAACTATAACATGCAGGTGTCCTTACTAAGTATCATATGTATGTAGCAAGTTTGTTGAAATTCTGTTAAAGCATTCAAAAATTAAACTGCGGGGACACACTCATGCACAACCATACACATTCATACACACATACACATACAAGAAAGTGGAAAGTACACAAAAAACTCGAACAGATACAAACAATATTACGGAGATGGAAGTTCATTTTTTTATAAATGTATTGGGTAATGGTAATGGGCTTTTAACCGTCTCCCGGTTTTATGCTGTCAAGTTTAGCAGGGGACAGCTTACAGACTAACTTATAACATAACTTAAATTAACACCCATGCCTTACGAGGGATTCAAACCCAGATCCTCTCGCACCCCAGCTCGTTGGCGCACCTACCGTCTGTGCCACGGGAGGTCGGCTATAAATGTATTGATGGCCCTATGTTTATGTTGGCTACTGTACGCCTTTGAAAAGTTTAGTGTCTTTGGCCTATTTTCCGAAGTCAAGGAAGGCATATGAGATCACTCTCTGTTGAATTTTCTATGTTTTAATGTATGTGTGTATGCATGTGTGTTTTGCGTGTGTGCATCCCTCTTTTAATTTTTGAATGTGTTCACCGAATTTCATCAAACTTGGTGAACATATAGTAATTGTAAGGACACCTGACATTTATAGTTTTCGAACATTGGAAGTATTTACTTTAAAAATGACCGTAATTTAAATATTTAGGGGGAAATCATATCTCGGGAATCATTCAACCGAT
The DNA here is from genome assembly GCA_029891345.1 of Dryococelus australis. Lineage (NCBI taxonomy): Eukaryota > Metazoa > Arthropoda > Insecta > Phasmatodea > Phasmatidae > Dryococelus > Dryococelus australis. The sequence goes on along the minus strand of CM057009.1, from coordinate 229,126,788 downwards.
TTGAACCAAATTTTGTACGCCGGTAGAGCATCGTGTTAGCATTAAATTTTGTAATTTATATTGATGTTTGTCTGCCAATTTGTAAAATAGAACCAAATTAAGAAATAAAGCATTTTTATCACATCTCAAAAATTATGAAACATCTACTCACACAATTTGGCAGATAAGTAAATACGTAATATTATTATAGGCCAAGAAATCGTAAGTTATTGATAGCGAATGTGTAATTACTTTCAAAATAGTGGTCATACAATTTTTTTGAAGTTTATTGGGTATATCTGCCATACGATTTAAACAATTTCGACCAAATACTGTATACTGAAAGTATCTGTTAGAAGCATCATATATATATATGATGATATATATGATGCTTCTAACAGATGCTTTCAATATATATATGTAAACATTGAAGTTTTAAGTGGCTCCGTGACTATTTACAAAATGACAGCACTCTTAAATATTTTAGGATAGTTAACCCTATAATTCAAAACTTTGGACTGATAAAATCCGAAGTTTATTCTCTGAATTTGTCTCCCATAATGAAGTGCATTGCACACTAGCTTATTGTAGAGGTTATCTTGGTTAAAGTTCTGGGTAAGGCACATGTGTTTTTTGTAACTGTCTCACTAATGTTGCATACGTTTCTGGTTTTAATTATAGTGTTATTGTTTTCGAGAGAGTCAAGTCCTAACTACCAACTCAGATTTTAAAAACTTATTTATAAATTAATTGTAGCCATGTAGAGAGAGAGAGAGCGCGCGCGGGGAGAGGGAGATGATGAGAGAGGGTGACAGAGGGGGAGAGAGAGGGAGGAAGAGAGAGAGAGAGAGTATATGTGTGTGTGTGTAGAGGAAAATAGGTACATTAGTTATAGCAGTAACTTATTGTTTTACTGGTAAACGGAATTCGCTCCCTACGTAAAAGTTGTTTCCATACTAATATTTTTACTTGCATGACCGATTAATTTTGTTGAATTTCGTAGTAGTTCTTGCATAGTTATCACGCTAAGAGCAGGTGGGTGTTTTCTTTATAACGTATGCCAAATAACTAACAGAAAAATATATGCAGACGCCTGCTTTGATGTAAAAATACTTGTATATTTGTAAACAACATTATGTCTATGTGAGTACGTTCTCTAAATATGTTAAATTTAGTTAAACTGAGTAATAAATGTTTTTTGAGATACACGTTATACACCGAATAATTAGGGCAAGGCATTAATATGCATTTAAGTGCTAGAAAAATGCAAAACAAAATATAACTTTTTTGTCTAATAGTTATGCACGTGTATAGCGAAGAATATCATGATGAAGTAAATAAAACGGATATATTTATTCAGCTTAATTCCTTAACACTTACATCTCAGACATTTTTGTTGAAGTTCTTTGTTGCTCTGACAGCAAGTTTTGGTATTTTGAAAATCAGTTAAAATTATGGGCTATTATTTATAATAATTAAATTACACTTATTATCAAATTATTTCTCAAAGGGTAATAACGTATGCTTAAAACTTGAGCTTTGTGTAAGGGATATTTTTAGTTATGTTACCTACTAAATAATATCTGGCCACGTAAATGTAATAGTGTTTGTCAAAAGAATTTAGGCGTATAAAATAAATAAATTTAACTACGTTTTGGCCATGGTAGTTAAAAAAAACCAAATTTTTGAGGATATAAATATACAAACAAAGATTAATAACTCCCCTAATTTTTGGGTTCACGAGTTCATTGGTAAAGTGAGGATGTAAAAGAGAGACAATTAGGCATTTTTTGTCTTACTCTTCAAAGTAAAGTAACTTATCTATATAATAAGAATGTACTAACATTGTACTTTCAAACGGTATCTGAAACTACGTGTTCATATATACATTATATATATTATATAAATGAAAAAATGCTGACGTAATTATATAAATTAAATAAAAACATACATTCATGTCCACGCATGCGTTTCCTGTATGTTTACAAGTGTATATATTCGCAAGCAAGTAGGTATTTAAAATTTACAGAAAATTCGAGGTTATTTAAAAATATTATCTGCGAGAAAAATGTAAATTAACATTTTAATAAACTTTTACAAGTGTCGAAATTTAATTTTTTTACTAACTGAAATTTTGCAATAAATTTTCAACAAACACCTCGTTTTATGCACATTTGTTAAAAAAAAAAAAAAATGAGAAGCTCCTTCTTTCTGTTTATTTCTTACCCAGAAAAAGTCTAAGTTATGACAACAGTATTAATGTTACTACAACAAAAAATTTTTGTTACCTACGAGCCATCAGTAACTAATGTCACTGTCAATGTAATATGTCAAACTAATATTGTTAATGTAACCTTAAGAACTATTAAACAACTGACGTTATTATTTGTGTTAAAGATTGTCCTGTATTTTATTTGCTTTACAAAAACATTTCGATGTAAAATAAATTAAAAACTATTATTTCTTCACAAATAAGTATATTACTAACGGGGAAAGAATTGACGACCCAGAGAGGAATCGAACCCGCGGCCACAGTGCTTGACGTTCTCCACTTAACGAAACCCTACGTTTCAACAACTGATCTACGTGAACATGCCTAACATAGTCTTATATTGTAGATATTGAATATGAAATAACGACAAACTGCAGTTATCTTTCGTTATAAGAAAATGATTTATGCTTTATAAACATATGCGTAATTGGCTCATGTAAACTGCATTGCAAGGATTGAGAGCTGGTATAAGATAACATTTAATTCTCAAACTATGCTTTAAGGTTTTAATATAGTGGTATCATTTTACGAGGTTATTGCTGTTCACTACTATCGCCGTTTACGACAATTCAGTGTAACCTTAAATTGGTTGGACATGTCTTTAATGTCCCAGTAACAGAAACTATATTGGGTTGCTGCAACATTACTCAAATGTTTTGTTATCATTAATACTTTAACAGTAAATTTGAATTATAGTAACGTAGACTTTGTAAATGGTTAAAATATTTACTTTTCACAACATTGTTTTTTTATTACAACAGAAACGTGTAAAGAAATGCGCCAACAGTACTTTTATTGTTGCAGCACTACTCTCGTTTTTTTTCTGTGTATGTGATCGATTTGTAAGTTTCTTCAGAAGTAAAACTATTAAAGCTATCATGTAATTGCGGATTATATTTTTTATATTAAAGGTATATAATTTTGTTACAGCTAAACTAAAGATTTTTATAAATCAAATACAAATTCACATTTCTTGTGGACACGATGCGTAATACACAATCACTATGAATTTTATGTGTGTGATATATAATATTTAAATATTCCGGCAAAGAACGTGTCATTTTTTAGTAATAGCGCGAAGTTCTAATTCTTCACAGCTCTATAAAACCACGTATATAGCGAACTTCTAGCAAATATACGTTTGACAGGAATACAAATCCGTTTCATGAAAGACATGCTGTCAACCACTGAAAACAAACTTCTTACATCTATATATAAATGAGATTATTTGTCAAGACCGATATAAATATTTTTCCAGACTTCCTTACATGTTGAATTTCATGCAGGCTTACGTTACGATAGGTTCGGAGTTCAAGTATTGGGTAATGTACGGCCATAAATTACTTTTCATTATGTTGAATTGTGATTTCGCTCAATTTAGGACACTCCAGGTTCTTTGAAAAAGAAAAATATATCAGCAGATAAATAAAACATATAAAAATATCTTTAGTGAATTAGGCTCTGGGATGGTACACAAACCTAACCTCCTTACACTACGGGGCAGGTGAATCCAATTGCCGCAATCTTATCCATTTTTACCCAGCCTTAAGTTTACAGCATTGCAGATATTTGCATACATGCTTTCAGGAGAACTTAGCCAATATCTACAAAAACTGGTAAATAAACAGACAAAATGATTGTCAGCAGTTCTTTCCTTTTCGCCTGGAAATATACCTATAACATTTTATTAAATATAGTAAACATGCAGTGAAATTAATGTTTTTAATGGACATCAAAATGACGAGAATTTATTTATAAACTGTACATTTAACTGAATTTATGTTCATATACCGTTAGTAGAATAGTTTGTTAGGTTCTTAGTAATGGGTTTTGATTGTAGACTTTAGATTGTTGTAACGTCACAGTGCACGGTGAATAGATTAGTTTACATTAGGCCTATTCACCCTGACCGCCATCATACATTTTTATGACCTTGACTTTGATCCGGGATGATCTCGGAATAACCTTACAGCAAATTGAGAAAATTGCTATATATATATATATATATATATATATATATATATATATATATATATATATATATATATACATATACATATAAACTAAAAACAAAATATAAAAAAAAAATGGAAAAAGTAAATATTACAAAATATTTTAACATTTCCAAAAATGTCGAGAAAATTATTTATAAAGATGTATTTCGAAAATTCCATGCAGGACTCGTTTTCAAGTAAAGATGGCGGAGCACATTTCCTCCTGGCCTGGCTACCGCATCCAATTATTATTACCTGTTTTATCACCCTCCCCCCTACTACAGTTACTTGCCTTCGCTCGTCCGCCTCTACACTGTAACACAACTGTTGGCCATTGGCTTTCGACACATGTCCACTGGAGTCAAAATGACGACACACTAACCCACATCTGCGAAGCCCAGTGGCATACTTACCGCCAAGAAACATTCATATATTGTACGAACTTTCCATCCCGAATCACTTTGCAAAACAAATCAGGTACAATCCATTTAACCGACTAAAAATTTCTGGTACTACTATAGTAAAGACCCCAGTTTATGCTAGCAGAAGGGACTACTCTACTGCCATAATGTTATAAGTAAAAATATGGAAGATCTCTGAGAAAACGCCACGAACACTGTTCGCACGAGCAGTGGCCGCAGATAATTAGATATACGCTGATGCCTTTACCTATACATGTCCATATTTCTCATATCACTACGTAAATAAGGCAATCCTTAGATTCCCCAATTTACTGACTTTTGGGAGGCGACATGACAGTTTTGGCTTCGAGTGGGTTTTGAAACTTCTAGCGATTTTATGTATTATAGGAGAATAATTACAAAAGAGAAAAAGAAAAAATGTTTAACGACAACGAATAAATTTTAAGGGGGAAATGGTGCATTAAGAGCAAAAAGCTAGAAATTCTACGAGAAAAGCAGAAACGTTTGTGTCAAAATGGCCGTAACGTGACGTCAGTGACCCTAATCCTCAATCGTCTATCCAAACCCATTTTTCAGATATATTGTATTTATTCTACTTATCCGCTAAAATTCACAATGATATATTGAAACAATTTTACATGTATACATTTACACTTCGCTTGTACAAAATATTAGTTAAATAAATGTTCGAGCAACGCTTGGCCACTTTGACACTATTACATTTAAACAAATTAATGCTTGACATAACAAACTTTCAAAAAGTGTGTAATTTACATAACGTTCTTACCCTTCTTTAAAGACTTTAACAAACAGCTAAGAAATTAATGTTTTTCAGAATCATGAATATAAATACAATTCCTGTGACAGTACGCTATCTAGTATCATAAATAGGGGCCACGGTAGCTGAGCGATTGGCACGCTCGCCTTCCACCAAGGCGAACCGGGCTCAATACCCGGCTGGGTCACCGGATTTTCGCAAGTGTGGATCAAGCCGGACGAAACCGTTGATGGGCGAGTCTTCTCGGGGATCTCCCGTTTCCCCCGCCCCTTCATTCCGCTGCCGCTCCATACTAACTTCAATCACCCTTATCGGCACTCAAGATATCGCTATTAAGATCCACCCAAATCTCTTCGCTCGTTACGCAAAACGACTTTTGTGTGTTAAAAGGAAAAAATAAAGATTATAGCATTATATTTACTTTATTGAATGATCATTCATTAAGGTCATATATTTGACATGTCTTAGGTTATTCAAACTAGCCTCAGTATCATCATTTAGCGTAGAAATAAATGTTACAGTTCTGCAAATTTTCGCATCAAATAATATATAAGCTGTTAAGGGTAGGTTCATACGTGGTTCCACCATTCTGACTTTCAACTTCGGGAATGATGATTACAGTTGAAATTCTGACGAAGTAACCGTGACATCGTTATACTTGAGTTTGCATGCATGACGAATTCTATGGTTTCCTGACCAGCACAGCATAGACTACCTTCCACTTCCTGCCCAACCTATCGTCCGGTAAATATCACACTTCTAACAAAGCTCAAAATCAGTTAAAATTGTGTGAAATACATTTTCATCTGCTTGAAAGTAATCAATTGATTACTTTTGCTATTATTCATGACAAATAAATCAAACTAATTTGACAATTCTCCAGCCCAACTAGACAATAAGCCAATCATGTGCAGTATAATCAAGAATATGAAACTGGTGCGGCTGTGGCCGCCAGTCGACTCATCCCTCAAAAATTAGTCATCCATGTAAGCGATTAGTCACCTTGCTCAACGAAGAAATATAATAAATCCGAAGATATCGCCCACGACAACTATAATTATATCGACAACCATATCGATGTCTCTTCTTTATCATTGATAATTATTATCTATACTCCAACATTAATAAAATCTTCCAGTATAACGACGGTAACAAGCTATTAAATATACTTTTTCTCCGGTTTCCTTTGGCATTTTTTTTGCACAAAAATGTGCAAAATGCTTGGAAAAAAACATTAATAGTCGTCTGCTTGATATGTCGAAAACATACATTACCGAAAACCTCCAAGCATTTCTGTATGAACCATTTACACTTGATATTTTCAAATGACTTGCATCTGAAGACCAAGTAATCACTACAAATGCCCAACAAGTTGCACAATTATACTATGACTAGAATATGAATAAGTTACTAAATGTGTGCACTTCTATAAATGTAAATACTTAATACAAGCTTTTAAAAGTTGTACATTAAATAGTGTAATATTTTGGAGAGTAAAATATTTATCTTCGATATTTCATAAGCCATAGAGTAAAAAAGTCGATTATAGATTGTTCATATACTTGGGAATAAAATGTGTGAACGACAATATTCAACAATCAAATGAAATGACAAGAAACTTCATCCACTTAATAAAAGAGGGAATGAAAGCAATTCAAATCAAATGACTCTACACATCCATAAGAGGCCTATTATCTTTGTATGGTATATTCGAGGGTTTCTCCACACTTTTTGAATACAACCTTCGAAAAATTATCCCATGTATGACATTTATAGTTAATTCATAAATATGCCATGTATTACAAGCGATTTATAATTATGTTAACGTAAATGGAGGTACCTTGTTTTGGTTCAACTGAAACTTTAAATTTATATTTTGTCTGTAAATGACAATACGTTAGTTATAGTTAAAACGAATAAAAACTGTGAGAAAACAAGTGTGTTCCTAATGCCAGGAAAAAAAGAGTTCTCATGCAAAATATAATTGTACTGAGTGCGCACGAATGCAGTGCGCAATCGTTTTGGTTTAATTTTCTATACATGGATAAGTTTTACTTGCACGAGGTGGTGGAAAATCTTGGAAGAAGAACAGATGGAGGGCTTCAGAAAAGTTGAAAATAACTGTGAATGGACTTTACACATCTGCACTAATGATTGTGAAAAATACAACACCAAGAAGGCTATATATGATTAAAATATACCACAGATTTGGTACATGACAATACACACATGATAAGTACAAATCTCTACGTAATCCCTGTCCTTGAGAATTCAGTATGGCGTGAATCCCCTATATGAAGCATTCAGCGCCCCTAAATGTCGTGGTATGGATTCAAAGAGGACCTGGATATGTTCCTGGGCAATTTTCCTCCACGTGATATATATGCGAGTCCACAAAGCATCAACAGTAGTTGATGGAGGCTCGTGACGAATAAGTCGCCGACCAACCATATCCCAGATATGTTCGATGGGCGACATGTGAGGCAAACGTGCCGGCCAGGGAAGCAGTAGAACATGTCGTTTATTGAAGAATACTTGCACATTCCTCGCCGCATGTGCCCAGGATTGCTCTGCTCAAATATCGCAGGTGGAGTTGCCTAAAGGAGAGGCAGTACCTCCGGGCTCTAAAACATCCATGACGAAGTAGTTGTTCAGATTGCCATCAATACGTAGGAGTCGAGATCGCATGTTGTATCCAATTGTGCCCCACGCCATCATACTTGGCATTTGTCTACTATGCTGCACTACGATGCAGGCTGCTAGATTGCTGTCACCACGGTAGCGCCTAATTCGTATGCGGCAATCACTGTAGAAAACTTTGAAGTGGAATTCGTCCAAAAACAGTACATTTTGCCACTCAGCACGCCATCGATGGCGTTCTTGTGCTCATTGCAGTCTGAGACGTTTGTGGTTTATGGAAAATAAAAGCCGACGCAATGGACAAGATGGCGTTCGTCCCGTGCTGTGGTCAAATTGCGTGGTCCAGTACCCACTCGTTGCTGCGTACAACCATCTTATATCCACTGGTTCCACACACAAACACACATCACTTTCGCAACAGCTTGCTGAGTACGGGCCGAAATGTCACGGCATGACAAACCCATTTTCAGGAAACCGATCAATCTGCCACGTTCGAACTCACTCACATTCTGATATGGCGTCTTTTGACGTCGACAAGGCAAGTAGCAGCAGGGGCATGGTGGTTCTGTACCACTTTTGATTAATAGGATTATCGATTAGAATGAGTTGATTAATTAGGCCAATTAAATTGATTGGATTAATCCGATCAAATGATTGGATTGAGTTAATCTTAATCCGATGAATTCAATCTGCTTAAATTTAATTGGTCGATGATAAAATAATAAAAAATTATATTTTTTAATTTGTGTACATGTATATGTTTATTTGGTATCTGGAAGAGTGTCATAAGGGTCATTAAATTTAATTTTTGGAGAGCAGCAGCATCGATCTTGACTCTTATATATCCGTCGGTCGACTCAGGTGGCCAGGTATGGGGTAAAATGCATACATGTAATATGTAATAGTGTTGTAATTCTTATTTTTATTGTTAAATGTGGTATTGAGGAGGGAGGATGGAGAGGGCAGGGTGTAGGAGTTCCTTCATGTTTGCAGTTGTTGGACCAACTGAGGGGTAGCACCAAAGCACATCCGTCTGGGCCGGTGTGAGACATTTTAATGATAAGCATGTAGTGGCTGAGTTGAGAAACATATATTTCGAAATTAATGTTTCAAAAAACGAAGAATAGCATTTCGGCGAAATCAAATGATACCCATTGAAAGAAGACAAATATTATTCAAAGCAATTAAATGCAAAGAGACCAATACCTGACATAATCACTCCTCAAGTAGCACAAAAAGGAACAAGTAAAAAAATGCATATTTAAGTACTTCACAAATCAATAAAAAAAATTTCCTGCTTATTATGCATGTAACACCATACTAGATGAATGAAACAAAATGAACATATTATCCCAATTCCAGGAATCGTCTAATCACATGCATTTTAAATCACACTAACAAAAAGCTAAAAATATTGATTGAAACACACAATAGCCATAAACACAAAAACGATGCATCCTGAATCATAACTACATGTATAAACTAACAAGGAATAAAATATATCCTATTTTCTGACCAATCGAGGTGTCATAAAAGATTGAAATGCCTTACTTGAAAAAAAAATTGCACAAAATAAGCACAAATACAAAAATTAAAATTCACTTACCACCTCAAGGAACGAACTGATTGAATACACTAATATATATGAAACGATTCGACATACAAAAGTCATCATAAGTTACAATATACACAATGTTTTATGTACGAAACATAATTACTTTAGTGCTAAAGAATCTAAATGTCATAAAGTAATGAAATGTGCAGAAGACTTGCACATTTATAAATGTAAGAATCAAGGAACGATGCATCCTGAATTGTATCTACATCAAAGTAATTAACAAATCAAACATGGTATCCTATTTACCTACCAATCTAGGTGTCATAAACACTCTTTAGTAAATGTATGTTTCACCCTCATTGGCTCTTTGTTCTAGGATAACTAAACATGTACATTAAATGTCTTTAGTTTTTCTGAGTATGTCCAAAGTATATGTGTTATAGCAAAATCCAGATGTAATAGCAGACATCCTCGTGTTGACTCACAACCATAGTAAATTTTATATTACTTTATATTATTTTGTTTAATGGAAAAAATGTGATAAGTCGAGTGATAATAATTATCAGATCCCTTTAAAATAATTTTCTTTTCTTGGGAAGTGACTCATAATTTATACAAAATTACAAGACAAAGTTGCTGTCCGCCGTCACTTATGTTGCAGGGCAAAACATGGCTTGTGGCATCTGTATTCCATAGCGCCATTGTATGGGAAAGACGATGTTAAATTTATACCTGGCTGTCTACCTCTAACTGTATTTCTCTTCCAAACAGTGCGGTTCAACACATTATTTCCAGCAACAAAACACTACATCTTTTTTTTATCAATTCATCAATAGTTTACTTTCAAAATATAAATTCATATGTGTTCAATGTTTAAATTTATTTAAGTGTAGTGTTATTAAAGGACCCAAACAATTCATCCGATTCTAAAACCGGCCCCACACCTTCAAAGTAAATTCAGGATACAACGAATTGCGACAACGTATTGCAGAACCCACCATTGTATAAAAAAGATTTAAGCAAGCACTTGATATTACCAAATACTTCATCTTCGCATTCATATCATCGCCATTCGTTTGAATTTAAACACCAAAACGACGGAACTAAAACCAACAAATAAAATGGCATCATTCCCTTTACCATTGAATTTAATTTCTTCATTTTTTTCCAATTATAAATAAATTTATTACAGTTTTCACATTTTTCAAAACATTTATAAATTAAAACAAATATTTACATCATAATTAAAACAAATACAAATTTTACTAAATTATTCCTCCAATTTATCACAAGCACTTATTTTTAACATCTATCCTTTATTGAAGTATTCACATTTATTCAAAACATTCATATATTACTAAAACATTCGTCCAATCCTTTTAAAACACTTATTTTTTTTAAAAACTTAAACACAAATTTACAAAAACCCTTTACAATAGAGCATTTTGGTGTGTCTCTTGAAAATGTGAATGAAAAATTAATACATACATGCACTAAAAGGTATCCATTTTAAAAACTAATCTATAATATGTATACATCGGCACACTGAAAGGACAACCATAATGTCACATCCAGGTAGAATTTCACAACCACATACCAACAATTACCCACACATACCTTCAACATATGTAGGTAAGAGCAGACAAATTTGTAGCACTGTATATTCATTGCTAAAAAACCATATGACATTACGTTATGTGGTCCCAAGCTGTGAAGATATATAGGGCCACAGGGGTAATGTATCGGAGGCATGTTCGATGTTAATGATGATGGTTTTTTGAGGAGAGAAAGTTGCTGGAATGCCATGTAGACAGGTAAATAGAGACACACCAAGTGTGTCTAGCAGGTATAAATGTAATCTCGAGCTGAGAAGGTCCACAATTTGAAGGCGATGAGGGGTGTTGATGTTGGAGATAATCATGCTGTGGGGTATTGGCGGTGATGAGTATTGTTGGCATGGCAGTCTCTTAGCTGGGTTGTCGCTTGTAGGTGGCAGGGCTGTATTTATTGCTGTAAAGACATACCGTGCTGGGAAAAAATGAGGTATTTTGTAGTACTCCAAGGGTTCAGTTGATACTCCATCCGGCTCAATGAAGCACTCATCATCCAACTCCGATAACACTTCTTTGGCCACATGTTTGGTGTAGACATCATGACCACAAAAACGAAACTGATATTGGGTAGCCAAAATCCTACTGCAATGAACGAGGCAATTCTGATAATCCCCATAACAGAGTTTTTACAACATGTTAGCTTCTACACCATTCACCTTATGTATACACTTCACATTTGCAACACTGTATGCATAAAGCATGGAACATGAACCTACAAATTCTGTGACTATGCAGCTGGCACATTCGTCCTTCATAACTTCGGCACGTCCTTTGTTCACACATGAGATTTTTTGCGGATTGAGAGCAAAATTAAATGCATCAAACTACCCTTTAAAATATGGGGCAATTAATTTATAAACATATGACAAGCAATGGATTAAATGAGACAAATTGCAATATAAGGGACAATGCTGGTGGAGGAAATTTTGTACGCATGTACTGATAATGAAACTCATAAAGGGTCAATTTCGAAAGGTCGAGAATGGCAACACCAGTTTACAAAGGCTTGCTAAACGTAACACAAGGCGTTGACATCTTGATTAAAAAAATATTTTCATAGAGGATTTGCCACACCTTAAATGCAGGATGCCTTAAGAGTTCTATGGCCCTGTAAATCATGTCATACGTTGAAACTGTTCTTATGTCCCATTCCAAGCAGACATTCTGTAAGGTTTTTCCATACATGGAAATATTTATGACCTTATAAAACTATTTCCCGAATTTGTTCGCAGGCTGAGCACACTTGTAAAAGTTAAATTCGATTTATGGTGCCATACATGAAATCTGCTAAAAGCACAGAATGCGATTAACATAGTAAAGGTTGGCCCCTATAAATCAAATAGTGTCTCAGTGTTTCACAGTGTATAACATATTCCTTCTGTGGCATGATTGTCAAAAAGAGTTTTTAATGCGAGCAGTTTGGAGGTATGCTAGTTACTGGGATCAAAGGCAGACCTGGTAGAGTATTGTGCCATTCATCTGGAAAAGGCAAATCCACTTATGCCAAAAAGCAAGTGTCATAATTATCAACCGTTTTCGCGAAATCCCATGATGAAAACAAGTCCTACTCAACACACACAAAATTACCAATTGGAAGCTTGCATTTCATCGTCTATACAGCCCATTTATGTCGAAATAACAGATAAATTTCGATGCCACCCTGGGGTCATAATCTTCACATATATCAGTGGCTTCAGCACGCCTTCTGGAATCCTGGGTAATGCTGCCTCTATCCCCACCCTTCTACAAAAAGACACATGTCTGGGTCGGTCAACAACTCTAGCCATGCAAATGTCATTGACAATACGGCATCCCCTGGAAAAAAATTAGCTGAGATGTACATGGTGGTGTCAAAACCGTAATGAGCCAAACATAAGGTCTGAAATTATCAAAAACATCTGCTAGAAAACAAGTGTCCATGCGTAAATAGTGAATGGCATTCTGCAACAAGTTTAGGCAGTTGATTGCATCCTATGCAGCTTGGGCATGAGCGTAAACCTCATCGCTCATGCCATCGCCTTCATAACATGAAATGTGTCCTTTGGTGGGAGTGATGACTACATCAGAAATACTGTCGACTTAACAAAGTTGTAAGGTAAAACTGCCTTCTGTTTTGACAATTCAAATTGGGAATTGTCTGGAAACATCGAAAATGTGATACTCAATTGTGCAGGCTGTAAATTACCTGCCAAAATTTCCAGAGGAGCTCATAAACTAGAACGAATCAATAAAATGTAATTTGAAATATTGTGCCTTTCCATTAAATTAAATCCCATTGGGAATTTGTTTGGTGATGGATTTATATTTATCTAAGGTCATTAAAATCACCTGGATTTTACCTGGGTTTTTAAATGCCACAATTCCATCTGGTTGTGTTACATGAGATTCAGCCAAATGCTTTATGAGAAATTGAGTATCATAATTTTGCAGGTTATGAAAGATAGCGACAAGTTGTTTTTTGGGAAGCCTGAAGTTCAATTTGCATTTATTATGTGTGCGACCTCTGATTTCCCCTATAACATGGCCATGGTTGACCACAAAATCTCTACCAAGTTCTTTCTTACAACTATGACAACTATTCTGTGCCACGAACCTTGCTTCATCAGGTGGGATTTTTGGGTTTATCAGAACAGTCACGCTGTAAATTCCTGCAACCCACTTTGTCGGTTCAATGAATATATCTACTTATTGGAACATACAGTCCTTGCCCACTAACTCAAAGTAGTTAGATAAAGCCAGATTGTATGAACAAACTAAGAAATGCTACAAGCATTTGGCACATGTTGGTTTATGATAGTTGTATTAGTCATCTCATTACTGGGTAGGTAAGTGGGCAAGGGTCTCTCGCAAATTTCTAGATCACAAAAGGCGACAAAACCCAATATGTGCTGTTTGCTGTAATCATTAAATTCTTAGTACTTGTCATTTCTAGTGGGGAAAATACTACAGACAGTCTTCTGTTGCTGGCAAAGAAAGGTATAATTAGTGATTATCTCCTCAGTTTATAAATAATGGAGACACTAATAGCAAACATCCCTTTTATGTTTTCTCTTACTGCTGTGACTACCAACAATCCGTGACAAATTTCTAATTGAAATATAATGAAAAGGCTGGGCATTACCACTAGCACAAATGGAGAATACATTTACATGGCAAGCATGAGGTATAGGAGAAATACACATTGGTACGATTACTTCTTCCTTATCATAGGTTTCGTCAATTATAGTGCTAATTTTGTCCACAGCACAGAAAACCTTTATAGAAACAGAATTGTTCTCCTCGAACTTAAAAATAGCCTCTATCACTACAGGTGATGACAGACCTTCAGTGTCCAAAACCTCGCGAGATATGGATATGATGATAATCTGTTAACATGTTGTGTGGCAGGAAACAAACTGATTTGATGGCATAGTTGAAACAAAATCCCTTTGGTCACTGTAAATTAATGCAGGCCTTCCTATCAGTAATAAAATGGCGTTACTTAGTGTGCATGGCACCAATATTAAATGCCCTATATTGTGAAATATGGATATCCATATGCGATATTAGCTGCATTGCTTAGCCCCTGCCTCAAGCACTAAATTCCTAAAGCCTGTTGGTTAGGTAAGGCTCTTAATTGTCTCATCCTAAATTTCGTGAACATCGGACAAATGCAGGATGGGAAGATGTTTACTTTAAAAGTAAAATGTCTCTGTAGCACCTTCCTCCACCACAAAGTACTTTAAATGCTTGCACATCATGGTGTTGCTAATCATTATTGGCAGAGTTAATGCTGTAGTTAGTTTAAAAAAAGAGACCCTGCACCTCAAGAAAAAAGTTTCAAAATCTGCATCACTGTTAACCATGTCATAATGTGTCAGTTCATTAGTTAGCCTAGCAGCAAACGTGATGGGCAAAACATTTTACTTCAGGATTGGCAAAGGCTCTGCTAATGTTGAGGAATCGGGCAAAAAAATATTTTCCGACTCCCTAAGCGAGCTCTCTCTACCATATACAGAACTAGCTTGTGACTCAGAAAACAATTTTTCTTATAGTAATAATTTAATAAAATGAATACTTAAATACGATATATTTTTTTAAATTGTTTTATTCCCACCCCTTTAGACATCATATCTACATCCATCATAATACACAGAAACGTCCACTGTTACAGAGAGAGAGCAAGGTTTATTGCACCTTCCAACACCCTAAAGAGGGTAGGCACTTATCCCTACTTTTTCTCTAACATATCATTCATACTCACTGTCACACACCCACCCAAAACCACTTTTTAAAAAAATTATTAAAAATTAACTTAGTATGTAACATCCCACCCACTCTGACATCATGTCTACACCCACCTTCATACATGCAATCATTCATGGCTAGAGAGAGGGAGCAAGGTGTATTGCACCTTCCAACACCCTAAAGAGGATAAGCTCTTCTACCTATAATTTTTCTCTAACCTATCATTCATACTCACAGTCAGAGACTTACCAAGCACAGTAAATATTTAAACGTTATCAGAAATCTCTGATAGCAATAACGAAAAATAATTTACAACAATGAAACATACATTAAACGAACGAAAAATATGTTAATTAAAAATATAGAATTAAAAAAACAATTAAATAGTCACAATATCAGCACTGTAATACGAATAAAAAGGTACTAAATGCTATTCCTGTTTACTTACATAATGTCTACTACCACAATTCCAAAAGTGGTAGTTAAAGAAAGCATTGAGTGGCTGTGAGCTGAGATTGCCTGTTGCCTGCAGGCTGAGTGGGCAGGGCCCAGAGGCCTGCAGTTAGCGCATCTGGTACCTGAACCCAGGCGAGACAGCTTGCCGCCACACAGGTGTAACATGGGCACTGTCCGGAGCCTCAATCAGGAGGGTGACCAGTGGTCGAATCCCTGGGCAGAAGCTGGTCGATGCCTGAGAGAGCGGTTATCTAGCGATGAACATGGTTGGTCCGAACAGCAAAAGTGCTGGAAACCTATTGCTGTAGACCAGTGAGAGCTAACCCCCCAGTGGTGGCACTGCCAGCCGGCAGGTCACCGACGGTGGGTGGCGGCAGCGAGCGGGGAGCACAGTTGCCCAAAGGAGCGCTGAATGAAACTGGATTTCAGACCAGTCAGTACACAGTGGTCACAGACATGGTATATGAGGTGGGATAACCTTCTCCCACATTGGTTCGATGACAAATGGTGAGGTCAGGTTAGGGCACCATATATATACACTTGGCTCCTGCCTCCCCCTCCCCCTTACCATTCCACACACACACATACACACATGTATATGGAAAATCGTTCGAAATGATATTAACATGTATTTCTATCATCTGAATAATATTTTCCCCTTAATATTTAATAAAATTCATAACAAAATTACGAAATTAAAAGGCTAATTTCACGGACGAATGCATTTTCTGAACTTTATCATGTAAACTTTCTTGAATTTGAATTGGAAGGTGCTATAGTTTTAATAATGCATATTTAATCAGTAATAATGATTAATTTAAATGCATTTTTTGCACACAAACAAATTTATATTCTGAAATGTTTTGAAATACAATCTGTTAAAGCACTATGGAATGAAAGATTTTTTAATCATTTAGTAACTTTTTTTGTAACCTTTAACATATGCTAATGCATTTCTATTTTGAATTGGGGAAAATCAATTAAAATATTTACTTATCAAATATTAGATGATTCGTGCATAAATCCGTGAAAGAATGTTATATTGTTTTGGAATGTCTATTAAGTTTGAAAGTTTATAAGGGCAATGGCCTACAGACTAACTTATATCATCTGTGCCTTACCTGGGTTTCGAACCTAGAACCTCTGTACTGTAAGCAGATATGCAGCCAATTGTGCCACTGAGGTCGGCGACATGAATTAAATATTTTTCTGTTATTAGTTTGATGCAATGAACATTATTATTGAAAATAATACGTTTTTTAACAGACATCTTTTCTGGATACAGCCACTACCTTTAATAGTTTTAACTAAAGCTTTGACAAACCAATAGGTGGATTTATGGTTTCTCGGGGATAATCCATTTTCCTATGCCTCTCTGTTAAGACATTTGATTAACCAAGTAAACAACTATATTTCTCACAATGATACTTTTGGTTTCTTAAGGTTACAAATGTAATGTATTTCTGAGTTTTTAAAGCAAGTTATTTCACAATAACACACAATAAAATAAAAAAAAAACATTTATTTACAAAATAAGAATCCCTGCATGTCTCAAAACATAACAAAATTTTCACACAATATATACAGGATGTCTCACAATGTTCACAACAAACAGGTTGTGTCGAAAATTACATAACATATATTTTATCAAGCAAAAGTAGGATGTTTCAAATACATACATACCAATTATTTTAACAAACAAACAGGGGTGTAGGGTGTCTCGAAAACATGTATACCAACTATTTTAACATAACTTATACATCATAGGCTGTTTGCCACCATGGTAAACACTGCTCTCATACACTTTCTTATAATTGGCACTAAATTCTGTTCTTGAAGAGTACTTTCAAGGAAGGAGATTTTGTTATGTCCTGGTTTATTTCTCTCAGTTTGGATAAAAACAATTTTACATTCAGGAGAATTTAAGACAGCACTTTAAACAAGATACAGATATGTTTCAACATAGTGTGAGTAGATGGGTTTCAATGCTAGCGGAAAGAGGCACAGTTGCAGTCATGTAGAATAGGTCATTTTGTTGTATCACTACATTGAATCACATCATGAAATATACTGTCACAAGTCTCTGCAAACTCTCTTAAAAGACTATTATACCGTAAAGAGTAGGACACATTAGACTTTCCTGGTTTGATGTTAATGTAATGGTTTCCTGGGGGAAAACATGTTGATTGTACGAGATCCAAAACTTGACTGAACGAAATTAATAAAGAACAATGTATATATTAGTGAAAACCCCACTCTACCTGTTAAGTTGAACAGTGTCTGTGGGTTAAATTTTAATTTTCTTAATTTCACAGCTCGATGTTCATATCACATTGCTTTTGAATACAATATGTCTTCTTTCAAAAGGTATTTAAATTACATATTTTCTTATCATTTGATTTTGCCGAAATACTATTCTTCGTTATTTTGAAACATCCATTTGGAAAGACACGTTTCCGAACTCAGCCATTACACATATTACAGTATACTGTCTCACACTGGTCCAAGCAGAAGTGTCTTGGTGCTACCCTTCAGTCGGTCCAACACCGGAAAGAGGAAGGAACTCCTAATCCCTGCTCTCTTCCTTCCCTTCTCCCTCCTCAATACCACATTTAACCATAAAAATATGAATTTTAATACTATTACATACTACATTCACACCAACCCCACACCTAGCCACCTTAGTCGACCGATATATGTCCAAGTGTCAACATCGATGCTGCTGCTCCCTAAAAATTAAAAACAATTACCCTTATGCCACTATTTTACTTACCAAATATACATAAGATTCAATCAAACTAATTAAAAATTTAAAAAATATATATTTTATCAATAAAATGTCAGCAGATTGATTTCATCGGATAGAGATTATATAATAAAATCCAATCCATTTTTCGGATTAATCCAAACAATTTAATTGACCTAACTTATCCAATTAATCTAATCGATAATCCAAATAATCAAAAGTGGTCCAGAACTGCCACACTCCTACTACTAAGGCGTGCTGGCACTTGCTTTCACTTTGTTTGACGGCTCTTCACTGACTGAGCTTTGCATTACGCTGAGCTTTCCGGCCACACACATTAGTATGTTGTACACACACTCCGAGTTAGGATTCATGAGGGCCATTCTTTCTGGGTGTAGCTATTTTCATAAACAGTGTATTGTGCAATATGGCATACGACGTAAAAATAATTGAGCAGAAAATATTGTGCAGGATCTAAGCTCCCGACGACTAAGAAGATAACCAGGTTGTTACAGTTGAGTAAATATGGAGGCGCAGTGACAGTTTTCGATGGAAACTCTTTTACGTAGCAATGTATGATATACTATATAAAGGTATTATATATACTCATTAAAAGTATAATTACGTTCTAAATAAGAATCACTGAGAATTTCACTGTCTCAATCAGTTAACAGCACCTGACTTATTCATGTCATTTCAGGCAATTTAACTGGAGAATTTGTAAATAAATGCCAATTTGCCTACAATTATTGATTCAATGACATTTCCCACTGATTCATCAACAATTTAATTCACTGTTTCATAGTGATTATTTTTTGTCTGCTGCTTCAGTTAAACAGGATGTGTCAAATAATAAGTATAACACGTAACATTAAAACTTTTAAAATATATACTTTTTTGAATGTGGGTTTTGTTTTCTATAATACCATTTTACGAGGTAACATGAATATTCAATTTATAAATTCTTTTTCACGTAACCATCATAGCGCTCAGTTTGAATGTTCAAACTTCACGAAATGTGGTGAAGTGATTGCATTAATATGTACTATTTTTAATAACAATCTTAACTATCCCAATTAAACTAAAAACGGAAAGAAAGGACATGTAATTTAAAATAAAAAAATGTACAATCAATACTTTTATTACAAACGATTTTCTTACTAAGATTCAACGTCGGCGTGGTAGTTAAGTTCGTGAGGTAACGACTTTGAAGTGAAATAATGTGTGTTAGAATGCTGTGCACCGCAATTTTATAATTTTTATTTTTAGCCTACTTTCTGAAGAAAAGAAAGGCTTACGAGATATTATTTCCTGTCTGGGTGTGTGTATGTGTGCGTGTGTAGGCGTGAATGTGTGTGTGTTTGTCAGTGTGCGTATCTAAGCGCAAGTGTGACCCCTTTCAATTTTTAACGCATGTTCCACATTTCGCCAAACATGATATATTTATTGTATTCAGTAAGGACACTTCACTTTTATGGTTATAAACCACGTCGAGCACTTACTTTCAAAAGGGCAGCCATTTACAAATTAGGGCGACATATATTTCGGAATCATTCAACCGTTTTAAACCAAGTTTTTTATTCCAGCAAAGATTTATGTAATCATTAAATTTCGAGACGGCTATTGTTGTTAGTTCGCCATTTTGTAAAGTTGCACCTAATAAAAATTAAGATTTTTCATTACATCTCGATAACTATTTAACTAATTATGACCCAATTATTAATGCAAGTAACATTATGATTGGCCAAGTAAACGTATATTGATTAATGTTTATTAAAATTTTATTTCAAAATCGCGGTCATACAAATTCTTTCGATTTATTTGGTATATCTGCCATACCATTTAAAGAATTTTGACATTTCGTATATTGAAAGTATCTGTTAGGGATATCATATATACCAACAGATAACCACTTTTGTCGACCATTTTTAAAGATAGCACCATACAAATAAATAAAGGTGTTCTGTTATATGTCGGTAAAAATAAACCATTCGTACCAAATTTGGCAAACAGTTAGATATGATTGAGATGATGTTAAATTATATTTTTTTTAGCATGCCAGAGACTTATTTTCAAAATGGCGTTTGCATAGTCATTTAAGGTTAGAATGCTATATCGTCGAATCTATGTAAACATTTCCAACATAACTTAGTATTAGGGCAGTATATATTACATTTGTCAACTGTATCTACACAGAGCATATTTTCTGAGCCATTTTTAAGATAGCACCATGCAAATAAATGACGATTGTATGTCATACCTCAGGAAATAAATGACCGATTCCTATAAAATATAGCAGATGTTCTTATGAAGTATGTTTTAAGCATGTGAGACACTTATTTTCAAATGGCGGCCATATAGTAATTTTTAGCTATGAATGCTATATTGTTGAAACTACCAGCATGTAAAAAATTCCAACTTAACTTTGTATGCGGGCAATATGTTTTGCAACTATCAACTGTATCTAAACGAGGCATCTTTTGTCCTCAATTATGTAAGATAGCGACATTATAATATATAAAAATTTTGTGTCCCATCTCGGGAAACAATTGACAGATTCCTACAAAATTTGGCAAATAAACATTACTGCAGCAGGTTGTGTAAACTAGTATGTTTTAAGTATCTCAGGCACATAGTTTCAATATGGTGGTTATATAAATAATTACATTCAGTTAAAGTATTTTATCAACGAAACAAATTCCATCTTAAGTTTGTATGCTGGCAGTGCCTATAACAACCATCAAATATGTTTAAGCCGAGCCTCATTTCTCTGCCATTTTATATGATAGCCCCACCAATAAAAAATACATTTTTTATGCCATGTTTCAGAAAACAATCAACCTATTCTTACGAAATTTAGCGAAAATGTTGTACTCTGTTAAACCACATATTATTATATTAATTTTTAAATTATGACACACTTTTTTTCAGAATGACGGCTATAAAATGATTTAGGTTTTGTGGGCTATATTTACGAAGTGGCAATATGCAGTCTTCGAATGTTCTACTACATTAATTATTTGTCCTCCATTTATGAAGATCGCCCTATGAAAATTATGGAGGTTTTATACCATATCTCGAGGTCCAATCAACCGATTCCTCCAAAGTGTTACACTGACCAATTCAACTAATTTGTACAAAATCGTGTACTCTATAAACGCTACAGCTGTGCTTATAAATGATCGTGATTTAAATGGGTCAGACAATGATGTTCAAATGGAGGCTTCCTAAATAATTTAGGTAAGTTTGTCACATATATTAAACAATTTAAACAAATTCAACAGAATTTTGTATGCGGATACTATACATTACAAATTTTTTTATAAATTACAAATTTTGGAAATTTTGTACCATAGCCTTAAATAAGCAAATAAAGATTTTTTATGGTATATCTCAGGGACCAAGCAACCGATTTCCACAGAATTCTTCACATATGTAGCACTATGGTAGACCATGTAAACTTACAAGTTTTACGTGTCTCAGCCACTAATTTTTTAAGTAATGGCCCCCCTAAATATTCTCGTTTAGTAAACCCTATAATTCAAAACATTGTAGTGATTAAATCCGAAGTTGGTGCTTTGAATCCGACCTCCATAATGCAGTGCATTTCACACTACCTCCATAATGCAGTGCATTGCACACTAGCATATTGTACAAAGTTTTCTGGGTTTAATTCCCGGGTCAGGTAGGTATGCATTAGTAATTGTCTCACTAAAGTTGCATACGTTTCTAGTTTCATTTCTGCTTTCAAAGAGAAGTCAAGTCCTACCTACCAACTCAGTTTTTAAGACATTTTTTTAAAATTAATTGCTGCCATGTTGAGGAAAGTAGGCGCATAAGTTATATCAGTAACTTTTTTCTTTTATCTACGTTAAATTGCACAATATAAATTATGACTCCCCCAAAAAATGTTCCTGGTAATCATTTGGCTAAGTTAGATAAAAGCAATATTTAATTCGCTGCATATAGCTGGTTGTCACTTATTTAATCAGTAAAACAGTTTCACTGAAACAACCAGATGTTTCCCAATAATTTTAAGGGGAGCCTTTTTCAACGATTCGAATAGTTGAACTTCACTGCCCATAAAAGGTATTCAACTGATTCGAATTTCGAGTGGGTGTTGACATATGTGTTTTGTAACTAAAACTTTGGGTGTGACGGCGAGATGGAAGTTATGTTGGACGTAATGCCGTCGTCACTTGTATAACGCTGAAAAGACCTCGCGTTTATCGGTTTTTTCATTCCTGTAGTAAAATTAATATCACTGATCAATTTTTTAGTAAGTAGTGGTGTTTAAATTTTTTTTCCAATTGACAATGTCGCAATGAAGATGCCTATCTACTTTTCCGACAGTTTCATGAAGGCTTATACGTATTTAAATTATTATCGTGTTAGATATACATACGGAATAGTAATCGGTGTGGAGTCATAAAGTTCAGAAGTCTTTAAATTGTTTTCATGTGTGATAACGAACACTTGATATACCGGTTTTATAGGTTTATAAAGATGAATTACTTTAATAAATAAAAAAAATAAGGGATTTCCTTATTTTTTGGAAGGTGGGCGTTCGAAACCTAACGAAGTAATGTGCTTAAATTTTGAATGTGATTTGATTAATTTCTACATTTCATATAAATATGGCGAATAAACAGAAAAATAGCGCCTCTTCAAGAAATGTTAATTACTTGAGCAGAAAAATTGGTTGAGATGGATGTTTCAGAAAATATATTTAAATGCAAATTTTACTCTACATATTAATAATAGAGCATAGAATACCATTCACATAAATTAGATCCCAAGATCCACTCTGCACAATTGGGAGACATTGTTTTCGTACTGAGGTGATCAACTTGACCTGCATTTTATTTTCACACTTAGCACAATCCGGCTTATATCGTTCAAAGACTTTAAATATATAATATACTTAAAACAACTTAATATTGTACGCATCCGTATTTATTTCAAGTCACAGATCAACAATGACGGTTAAAGTTGTAGCACTGCTTTTCATTCAAAGTAGCTCATATGAACGAATTCTAGTTTTCTTTAATTACAAAGTATACCAGTATGTATATATACATATAAGTGTGTGTATGTATATTTAAGTGTGTATATATATATATAAAACCAGGCATGCTTATAATATTTTAAACAAAATTACATATGTGTACTGCAGGAACGAACCATTAATTACAAATCAGGCCACTATGACGTGTTCGGCACCAAGCAGAAATTTAGCCTATTAGTTTTCATTAGGTAAGAATGGACGAAATAAACATATAATATCCGAAAATAATTTAAACTTTGTTATTAATTTCTTATTTCATACGTATTGTTATTGTAAGCGTATAATAACTGCGGGAGAACAGATTGTCATAGAAGAAACGTATATGTTTTTATTTAGCATTTAGTAAACCAAAAAATCTATACAAATGCACAAGTTATTTTTTTTAAATTGCAACAGATATGTGGGCTCAGTTCTTACCAAGCATCTGCAGAAGTAGCACAAGCAGACCGACTCACTTGAAAATTTTAACTAAAATTTTTCAAAATCTAGGAAGAGAATATCAGAGCAAATAATCTAGATTATACCATTATACTGTAAACATAATGTAGTAAATGTCCAGATCTTGTATCTTCTAGCAAACAGTTAGAATAATTGTAGGAATGTATTTGTAACCTGTCCTTTTCTACAGCCTGACGTGAAGGTTAAAACATATTAAGGTATGTATCTACACGTCTCCTCAATATTGTTGGGCTCCAGGAAGTCAGTATATTTTAAGCCTATTATAAAAAGTTTAAGTAGAAAGGAGAGTGGCTTACAATGGAGCAATGAAATTTACTTTAAAACAGGTATAAATTATTAAAAAGTAGTACACTCAATACTAAAATTGTCAGAAAAGTCAGTAGCTTATGAAAAAAAAAACTGCATACACGTTGTCAGAATGTATTTATGTAAATGTTAAAAAAAAAATTAATAAGAGTCTATAGATAAGAAAAATTAAATTTTATTCCCATTCTGGGTGCTTCAGAAAACATATTTGAAATTAATAATAACTTTCAGCGCACATTACAATTGTAATAAAGTATGAACTGATTGTTTGTTATAATGTACACAAATATTTTTAGAAATTAATTTTATTCATGTCCATGATAACGACTCGAATTTTCATACTGAAAATTAATTATTAGAAATATTTTCATGTATATACACGAATCTTTTTTTGTAGAACCACAGTAATTGTTATGACTGCCCTACTTCACTTGCAAAGTGAGCTTTCTAAATATTCATAATAGAAAAATGCGCATATAAAACACAAGTGATTTTACAAAACTTTTAAATGAGTTTATTTTTGTAGAATTGTCACGGTGTTATAAAATATGTGCGTTCTTCTTTCAGATGCATCATAAATCGAATTTTTATGATATTTTTTGTTAATAGACTCGCTATTTTTTAATGTGGTAGACGTTGTTAAGTCGTTAGGCCTACCTTCGGTCAAAAGATACCGGTTTGGATTGCTGGGTAAAACATGTATCTGTCTGCTGTTTTCAGATATTCGTTAGGCATATCATATCATTAAAAACCTGTAATTGAGATTGCGACATCCACAACTATTTGGCGTGACTTACCCTGCGTTTAAGATGATTATTTCTGAGTGTCTTACGCCAAGTTTTTAACGCCGGCCAATGTAATGTGAAATGTAATAAAAGCTACTGTTCCCAACTTACACGTATACAAATTCTTTCCTTGGAAAAATTAGGTCCTATTCGTTTACGCTTTACAATTGGTTGGACAATGGTTTCTCCTTTCACGTTTGCGCCAATTGTAGACGGGTGGTTTCGCTTGTTATTCTTTGTTAAAAATGTTATTTCACCCAAGGCGATTGTGGACGGGGCCTTACATCGAGGGTTTTACAATATAAATAATTTTAACACATTATGTTACTTTAAAACTCGCTCGTGTTCAGTAACATGGAAAATTGGTCACTGGGGAATGATGACCATGTAACACATTGATTCACTGAATTTTGGCAAAGTATTGAATTTACATCAAAATTTCAAAAAATTAAACTCAAATTAAATTAAATTCAAAAATTAAACTGTAAAATATTTCGGCGAAGAAAATTAAGAAACAAA
The DNA here is from genome assembly GCA_029891345.1 of Dryococelus australis. Classification (NCBI taxonomy): domain Eukaryota; kingdom Metazoa; phylum Arthropoda; class Insecta; order Phasmatodea; family Phasmatidae; genus Dryococelus; species Dryococelus australis. Next base: position 229,100,966 of record CM057009.1, on the reverse strand, counting down.
ATTCCCAAGATTTATTCCATTAATAACTGTAATTTTAAACCAATTATAAAACCTCTGCAAGAAAATAAATAACTATGAACACATTAAATACACTAAATCATTTTAAATAAAATCTTACTTAAAATATTTTCGCATTTCACTACATGAATTTTTTTTTCAACTGAGCAATTTGAAGCTGTTCTCAAATATGTTTACAGCCCACAATATGACTCAAATGTATGAACCATCGCGTTGCGGCGTCAGCGTAGTTCTAAGAATAAAATCTCCATATCAGAAAAAAAAATTACGCGCGTCTTAATGCTTTATTATCTATACATTATTGTAGTGTGGGGAAGAAAGAGTAGAAACTCTAGCACCGATAAAAAATATTGGTGTGGTCTTTGCCCCCCATCACCTCCTCGCCACTACCCAACCGGGTTTACTGCCATCTACCTGAGTCTACATTTTCTCGCTTTAAGAGGAGTGTGTATCGAAACATATTTTGTGAAATCGTTCTTTGCGCGTATTCGCGTATCTCGGTATATATATGTTCTCTAAATACGACTCTTTGCTAGGCAATGTAGAAAACAATTATTTATCCTTCTATGTTTTTATTTTTAACATATCAACTATAATCATGCAGGAAAAAAATTCGAGATAAAGTTCAAATATCACATTTTTAAAGCTTACCTATGCAGTTTCCTTAAGCGGCAAGAAAAAATTACAAACATACAGGCGTAGTATAATCTGTGTTTTCAGTGCATGTAATAAAACCCCACAGTTAAAGCTCTTATTTACTCAGTACATGACCACGACGGAAACACTGCACGCCTTGCACGTAGGAGCAATCAGGTACTAGGGCTGCGTGTTAGTGTCGCCCGTATCGCTCCCTCGCTTCTTGACCTTGAACGCGCAACTACATAGTCATTTGAAGTGGGTTTCTTTATTCGAAATAATGGTTTCTTTATAATCGGCAACCATGAACGCGACATATTCAATGAGTGTATAAATTCACGCACGGAATGAAACAAATTTTTACGTACATTTGAAAAGAAATAAAATGATTCATAATAACTTATGCGTAATTCTAAACGTTTATCGTAATTTCATGCGTTCGTCTTCTTCCAAAAAAGACACCGTCGTAGTGTCTGTGAGCGATAACGATAACACGGAAACGAATCTGTCGGCCTGTCACCTTACCTGAACACAAGCCGAGGCGTCCGTGCTGGCAGTCTCGTGCAACATCACATCACAGCCTCAGGGCTACCTGATAGGACGGCATTCAGGACACTCCGCCGCAGAACGAGCTTCGTGAAACTCTGCCACTCTTCGCGGTCGCGGGCCAGTGTCTACGTCGGGCTAATATTTTCGCTCCTCGGAAATGTTCGTCAACGCTCGGCGTTCTTCGCTTCTAGTGTTTTTTTTCTCTCTGTTTTTCATAGCGCTTAAATACCCTCAGTGATCCGCTCGCTTTTCATCGCATTTATGTAGTCGAAGTAGCACACTGTGTCAAAAGGTGTTTGCATTTTCATAAGTGTCACGAAAGTTAAATATTATTGTCGTGACAGAAAAAAAAACGTTCTACAATTTCATCTAAACGCTATACGTTTTATTCTTACGTGCTTCTACTTGTTGAATATCAGTGGTTGCAACGTTTTCCCTGAAGCAGTTTTGCTTTTTGCCTACATCATTTGCATTACAGGAATTTAGCCCAGCAGGCGTTTGGTTCGAGTTAAAGCATTTCTTATTTTGTGTGTCGCTTTTAGTATTATAGTGTTGGAACAAATCAGAAAACAATCCAAGTAATATCATAGACACAGGAGACAACAGAGTTTCGGACGACACACTAGGTTCTCTACATTTCTAAGATACCGAAACCATTACAGCCGAATCGTTAGAATTCAGTGAAATTACGTCGTGTAGATGAGTCACAGTATTAATAGGTCATATATGTATGTATACATATACATATATATGTATATATGTGTGTGTGTATATATATATGTGTGTGTGTGTACATGTATGTACTTGTGTATCGGAATCAAATTGAACTTATTAATACAGATTAATTTTAAAAAATGTAACATACTAATACGCGTTTTTAAAAGCTTCTTTCTATCCCATTGAAATGCTTACAAAAAAAAGTGTGATTGTCAATCTAGGATTCCGTGAAAAGTAAGCTAGTTAGGTTTTACATACACTGACATTTTACAGATGTCTTGTAGTTATCTTTGCTTAGAATTTCCCCTTGATCTGAGTAACTGTTCTACTTTCAAACAAGTAACACTATAGAGAATCGGTGAAGTATTAAAAATGAGTAACATATTTAATATAACGTCGTATTGATACTCTTTCATACAAATAAGGGTTGAATAATTGTATTTGCAATGGGCGAGCCTAAGTTGAGCAGTTTCGAAGTTATGGTAAGACATTTTAAAAATAAATACTTTTTTTTATTTATATGAGTGCTCGCTTTCTGCACATGTCATTATGCATTAACTAACATTTTCACAATAAATAGTGATGTCAACATGAGTGTTTATAGGTTTGCTGAAAACGATTATATAGGCTTTTACCTATAATCATTTTTTTATGAAGAACACAGTTGTGTAGAAAGCATAGCTTCGCATTTACACATTTTCCCTGTCTGATTGCCTTTGTGGAAAATTAAACTGTCACTTTGCATGTGCAAGAGAGAGGGACAAAAACAAATTACTATTACCGCGCTCTGCTGGAGGGTCCGTGAACTAGCAACACACTCCTTTACCCACAGCGGAGCAGGGCTGGTCTCTCGCGAGCTCCCCTCTGCAGGAGTGGTCGATCAGGTGTGACAAGCAGACAAGAAGGTTCTTTATATAAATGTGTGTATATATATACATATATTCTAAATATATGTGTATATATACATATATATATATTCGCTTTCACAACAAGGGATATATATATATATATATATATATATATATATATATATATATATATATATATATATCCTGAGAATAAGAATCTTAGCACTAACACAAAATGTAGTTTTAATGCTCAAATAAAATAGTTTTTTACTATAAGATCAAAAATTGTTTTTTTTATATGATTTACCAAAATACTGAAAAGTAAACACTGAGGAAAACAACATTTGATTGATCCAATATTTTTACAAATAAAATTATAATAAAAATTATAATAATTATCAGACAATTATGCAACTATGGACAATTGAGCACTAGGATAATTTAAATGACTGTAGATAGTAATTATTGACTTAATCTTTTTTTAAATCTGAATTTGGCCATCTATGGACCGCAATGAACTCAAAACTTCTGGTTCATCTTCTTTTTTCTTCCTTACCAGAACTTCCTCATTTTTCTCCAACTGCTCGTCTCTGTTCTTCAGTCTACACTCTCTTGGGTCTTGGTTTCGATCGGTCTTCCGGAAATCTTGCGTTGTCGATCTGAAGCCTGTTATTCTCTTTGTTGTTGAACAATTCTTCCGTTAGCCCAACTTTTTCTGCATCATCCATTCTGTTGTACATATCAATTTTGCGATGTAGTTGAATTTTTTTATTGGTGTTTCTATTCTCATTCATTCTTTCCAGGTGGCCATTAAATTTGAGACTTCTTTTTCTCATTGTGTCTGTAATTTTTTCGGTATTTCTGTATAGTTCTTTATTTTTCCTCTTGATCATGGTGTTCTCTGTGTTTCTGAGTGGTCCCAAAACTTTTCTCAAGATTTTCCTTTCTCTTACAGCCATTTCTCGCAGTTCTCCTTCCGTGTTCATCGTCAGGCATTCTGATCCATATGTTGCTTCTGGTTTGATGACTGTACTATAGTGTCTAATTTTGGCTCGGATGGATATTGCTTTTTTATTGTAGTGGTTTTGTGTTATTCTGTATGCCAATTCCAATTTCTTGACCCTCTGTTTGTTTGTTGTGTTGTCTAGTCCATTTGGTTGGATCCATTCTCCTAGATATTTAAATTTATCTACCCTGTTTATTTGTCCATGTTCTGTTTTCATGTATATTCCCCTAAAGTGCCTGTATTCTATGTATTCTGTCCTTTCGTAGGAGATTTCCAGTTTTTTTTCTTTTGGCTATTTCGTATAATGTTTCCACCATGGTTTGTGCGCCTGTTCTGCTTTTGTGATTAATGCTACGTCGTCGGCAAATTTCACCTCAAATCTTCCTTTTCCTTGTCCTATACTGACTCCTTTCACTCTTTTTTTCTTCCAAGGTCATTTCCCATGTCTTCATCATTTTGTCTATTACAAGGTTGAAGAGAATTAGCGAGAGCCCATCCCCATGTCGAATTCCTGTTTTGATTTTGAATGCTTCGGAGATTTCTCCTAAGAATTTTATTTTGAATGTAGTTTCTGTGAGTGTCTGTTCTATTAGACTTCTGGTATTTTGGTCTATTGCTAAATCGTTTAATGTTAGGAATACTGTTTGTCTGTCTATTGAGTCATATGCTTTCTTAAAGTCAACGAAGGTGACTATAGTGTTCTTATTCTGGAGTTTTCTGGCCCTTATTATCGTTTTCAAGTTGAAGATCGGTTCTGGGCATGATCTTTTTTTCCGAAATCATGCCTGATATTCTCATATATGGTGTCCTGTTCGTTGTTCTACTCTGTTTAAGCGTGCCTTGGATACTATCTTGTATTTCACTGTTAATAAGGAAATACTCCTGTACTTATTTACATCAGTGTTGACTTTTGTGGAGTGGTTGAATTAGTGCTTGTTTCCAATCATCTGGTATTTTTCCTGTTGACCAAATTCCTGGAATGACTGCCCGCTTCCAACACCCTCCTTAACCCTCACCGACCCTCCGAGTTCATTCCATCCTCTAACTCAGACCAGAACGGAGCTCTGCCGCTCCCAACACCATATTTTCTCTCACACACCATCACATCTCATTCCAACATCAGACTCCGAGCACAACGGACGTGCCCAGCTCCCGCTTCCGCTCCTGCTCCCTCTCTTTCCCCTCAACCACCCTCATAGATAATTATATTATCAGCCAGAGACCAAGATGGACTTAACTGCTCCCACACCCCGTCCCTCCCCTCCCAAACCACTGAGCTCATTGCCTTACCAGCTAGCGACCAAAATGGGCATGTGACCACTACCGACTCCCTCCCTCCTTTCACCCACCCACAAAGCTCATTCCTCATAAAACTCCGAAGAAGCAACATCTAATAAAAATGCCACTCTTGCTCCAAGGTCAACTTATATATGCTGCTGCTTCCACCTCTCAGAGCTTCGACCACAAGGCTTCGAAGGGTGAACACCTATCCCACTTAGTCTCTCTCCAAACAGTACACCTCAGAGGGGGGGGGGGTGGTACAGCTGTTTACAACACACCTCGGAGTTAGGTGGGGAAGGAAAGACAGTCAATCACAACCACCCCAGTGGAAGTGGAGAGAGAGGGGGGCCCCCAACGAACCAAACCTCACTTATGTTGAAATTTCACTTTTGCCAATCTGGCACCCTTAATTTCTGACATACTTGCTCTCACTACTCCACATGATGGGGTTGGGTCACGATGGGCCACGCAGCCGGAGTATTTTATCTGGCGGAAGTGACCAGACTACCTGTAGCCTCGCCTCCGAAACACTCTCGCATGTTCGAACAAATGCACTCATCCCTATGTCATTCTAGAAATGCGCTGAAATCCCCTTCCTGCTGTTTCCCCTACTTACGTCAGGTGAAACTTTTGGTTACAATGGATATTTTACAAACATCTGAGAAATGTAAATATAGAATGTATGAAATAATAACAAAGATAGAATGCATATAATTAGTAAATAAATTGTTTTGATATATTCATAACAATGGGATTTTAATTTCGTATACAGTTCGTTATACTTCTCCGAAAGTCTTTTTAATTCAGTGGTGTATACACTCTATTGTGAGAGTCATATTTAGATAAAACAATTAGGCGAATGTGTACAGGAGGAGGGCTATGGTAGGATCTGAAATATTATAACTTACTCTGGTCAGTTAAAATCGGCTGACTTCTATAAGGCAAAAAAATGAAAAAAGGGGGATATTTTGGTGGAAATATTGCAACTAATTGGTTGGCCTGGTCAGTTGGCTTCGCTTGGCAAGTCAGAATGATCCTTTGGTATGGTCGTTGTGGTGTAACTATTTTTGTGAAGGTTATGAAAATATTTTTTGTGAAGAGTTTAGCTACGATAATATTATTAGATACTTTATTCGAGATTGTTCATCACTGTTTGTTTTTATAAGTGGGTGGTATCGCAAGAGTCTGTCTTGGGCGGTGTCAATCTCGGGTGGACTCAATCTTGGGTAGAGTTAGTCTTGGGTAGATTTAGTATTGGGTATATTTAGTCTTGGGTAAAGTTATTCTTGGGTAGAGTTAATCTCGGGTGGAGTAGGTCTTGGGTAGTCAGTCTTGGGTCGGGTTAATCTTGGTTAGAGTAAATATTGGGTGGAGTTAGTCTTGGGTAAAGACAATATTTTGAGGTGTTGGTCTCCTTGTGCACATAAGTGAACTCCATAGCTGATGTATAAGTGAATGAGATGCGCATGGACGAACATGAATATACTCGCATTGAGTGCTTTTAAAATATTTTATTTTAATAAATTTAAAGGAAATGTTTATTTACTTTTTTCAACTCTATACATTAAAACATTTTATAAAACAAATGTTATTATTTTTAAAATTAAGCTAATAACTATAGTAATAAACTTATTTTACATATATATCTATGTAAATACATCAATATATACATGTCTTGTGCTAGAAATGACCGTGTAAACTGAATTTCGCGAGCCTTGTTCTAATAGATCATTAAGTATATTCACCCACCTATAAACATGCTCACATGCTCACATCCTCACTTGCGAAAAAAGTGATTTGCTACATAATTATTTCAAACGAATGTAAAAAACTTTCAATGTCGGTCAATGTCCATTATCTAATTTAAGATTCAGACCCCGACTGATAAAATATCGAAATATTTAAATTAATTGTTTGCCTTTATATAAATATAACAAAAACAGCTCCCAAATAGATGTGGCCATTAGAAATATATGCATTAACATAAATGAAATGTAACAAAATGTTTAATATATTAATTTAACTGTATGAGGGATGCAGCCTCTTACTTTGGCTACTAACACAAAACATTTAAACATTGCTTTCCCTCGCAACTTGAATAGCTCAGTAGTAAGAATGCCCGACATCAGCTCGCGAGGTCGTGGGTTCAAATCCGTATGCCTCTGTGAGAAATATTTGTATCTTCAAATATTACAAGCTTGTCATGCATAAGTGTAAATTTTAAATTATTTAAATGTTATAAACTGATTTCGAATTACAACTATTTTTAAGATGCATTAATCTGCATTTTTTTTTAACATCTGGGAGTTTTCAAACGTTAGAAAAGATAAAATTAAATTAAATAATTTTAGGTATTCATGAATGCATCAATTCCTGGATGACTAATTGTTATTGGATTTCATTTGACATGGCCAGCCAGCTGCCTGACCAGCGCGAGCAGTGTGGGAGAGCTGTTGGTCAGAGGTAAGAGTAATGAGTGAAGGGGGCGGTTCATGTTTATCGTAATATTTAGGGGTGGGGGCTGGTTGTGAAGGGTGGCAAGGGAAGGAGGTCAAATATTATATGTTCCTCGATAAAAAAAATATTTTTGTGGCTTTTCTCTATTTTAAAATAATTACCAGGTCGTGGGGGCTTGTTAGGGAGGTGTGGTGAGTGTGAGGTTACCATTATATGTTCCTCGATATTATTATTTTTTCCCGATTTTTTCCGATTTTTATTATTGGATGGGACTAGACGAATGTTAGAGTGGTAGGGCGAGTGTGTGGTAAACTTTATTTGTTCCTAGATTTTTTGGAAATTTTTTTCGGTTTTTTGGGTTTTTTCTCGATTTTTATGACCAGGGATTCTATTTGTGAGGGGGGAATGGGTGATTTGAGGGTGGTGAAATGAGTTATGGGTGGGGTAGGGTAACAGAATGCGTTCTTTGATTTTGTAGAATGTTTTTAATATTTTTTTGCACTTTTTAAAATAATAGTTAGGTTGATGTGTAGAGAAGAGGGTATGCAGGGTGGAGCCCTGCGGGTAAAAAGCGAGCCCCCGATTTTCTCTAATGGCTGGAAAATTTCCTTTTGGCGACTCTTCTCGCCCTGACTTCTCATTGGTGAGAGACTGCTAATGCGCGACTTCTTTGTTGAGGGGGACCTCCCCACTACACTCATGTTGCTTTATTATGCCATGCACGGCCTGAGGACGCCGGACTTCAACAGAGGATGCCAGAGACTGTACATCACCGCCTGTGACGATTCGCCTCAGCTGCGCTGAGAATCCACTTTCCTTCATCACCATGGCTATTGAATGAAGTTGCTTCTATACGAGTTTTATTTTGTTTTATATTAACAATTCCCATGTCGTCTTCCGCCGCATCGTCAAGTAAGTAGATGTATAATTAAAAGTGTAACCATTTCAGTGCTTGATTTTATGAAATGTGTTAAATTGACTTAGATTATTTCTTATTGAGTGTTTGTGCTCAGCTCTAGACTGCTCGGGCATCACAAACTGGTGGCAGCGTTTTGGGTAGTTACTCCAGACGGCTGTAACTGAACCCACTTCGAAGGTTATAGGTTTATAGGTTGTAGGTGATAAGTGTTAGGTCGTTGAAAACAGTGTTAGGTTTTCCTCCGAAATTGAAATTTAGTTGTTTTATTTTATTCGCACGTTGTGTTATGAATGCGAATCGTGAAGTTGTAATTGAGCTGAGCAGTGTGGCCGAGTGGGACTTTTTAACGTGCCCTGAAATATTCAGGATCATAAACATTTCAGTTGACGAATCTAATACGATAGTTCGTGTAAGAGGAGATTTGCACGATTATAACGAACATGTATAATGCAGGAAATCACATCGTTTTAATGTTGAGTATGTTCACGGCCCTATGAATAACAGAGTAACTGGTAATGTTGAGTGCCATGTAGATTTGGAAGATATAACACTGTAAACTTGGGTTAGAGTTGAATATTGTAGAAATTATCTGGATTCAGCACCACTTCTTTGCAGTATTTTGCAAAAGCACTAAAGCATTATGCTAAGATGCTTATTATATTTTTAGAGGCAAGAAGAGAAGGTATTAGAGTTTACAGTTTTGACAATATACGTAGATTCAACTAGTAGTACTAAGGCATTGAAGGGTTTAGAAAAGTATTCATGTAAATTGATACAGAATTTTTTTCAAAAGTTCGCATTTTTTGACTTGTCTCAAGTAGAGCCATTTCGGGCTAAGTTGAATGCATTAACTACCGGTTCAGGACTGGAAATAGCTTTCAAGGGAAAACCAAAGCGATCTTTTACGAATCCCGCATATAAAGTATACAAGTACGAAAATTCTTTTGGACGAGTATTGTTGGAAACTGAAATTCGTATAGTAAAGAGGTTCATACCTCGAGATCGTGTTTATCCAGAATTCGAGATAGAAAGGCTTGACCAAGTTGCAAATACAGAGCCTTTGACTTCGCAAGCTGCGAACGTAAAATGCGAGCAAGCCTCTACTAGTTCTTCATTTTCAGAATATATTGCCTTTCTTAAGATAGAAAATTTGAACACGATTCAGGAAACTAAACCTAATAGTAGTAGTACACATTACGATACTCCGAAGAAACGGACTCTTGGATTCCTCTTTCGAAACTGAATGGATAAAATTTAAAAAGTTGTAGTAACACTTTTCTAGTTGACATGGAGGACGAAAGACGACGTCAACTAGCCCTAGCGGTACCAGCACAAGCTCAAGTACCAGCTCAAGTTAAAGATTTGGTAGTTATTTCATTAGTAAGAAAAATGGGCTTGCGAAATAAGTTCGTTAAGGGTACACGACTTTCTAGAAAGCATAGAAAGCGCAGTAAGCCTAGGAAATCTTTCAAATAAGGACAAAGTAAAATTAGCAAAAATTAAATTGAAATGTTTAGCATCGCATTTTGTTGCGACATGTCCTAGAGTAAGAAGGGACATAACATATATCATGTTGAAAGATGAGTTGAACGACAAATTCAAGGAAAATCAGGCATTGCAATTTCATTATTACATGCTGCACAGTGTTAAGCAGAAACATAATGAGGATGTGCAGACATTTGCTGCTAGGTGTCGTAAATTATGTGAGAAAACAGTCTAGTATCTAAATGAGCCTGATGAAAAGGAAATGTTGAATCAGGAAGCTGAAAAGAGGTTATTGGCAGTTTATACTGATGGGTTACAAGGTAACATAGGTCAGAAGTTAAGATATAAGATACCACTATTCATGGACGAAACTGAACACATGACTATAGTATTAGAGGTTACAGAGGCGCATCAGGAACGCAAACAAAATTTGATGATCCTCAGAGGAGGAGAAAGCTGAATAACATAGTCTCCAAGCAAACAAGTGTGGCACGAGGTAGCACGAGAAGTGGCGAAAATATTTCCATTAACAGAGGTTTTGGAAGATGTTATAACTCATGTTACAGTGGTTCGAATGATAGCAGTAAGAGTAGGAAGAGTTTATTGGGAGCAGGCGTTTCTCCCAAGAACATGAGTTATATACAAAAACCACATAATAACTGCAATGTTAGATGTTTTAACTGCCAGTCTCAATCATTCTTAATTGACACAGGGTCCGATATATCTCTTGTTCGACCTAGAATCAGTGGGAATATTATCAATGAATCTCAGTTAGGAGAATAAGGTGTAACTGGAGACTCTCTAGATCGCATGTACCCAGTATCTAGAGTTGTGGGTAAATGGTCATTGTTACCCATATTGGTTCCTTGTGTGCGCATCAGAATTTCCTTTCGAGGGAATACTTGGAACCGATTTTCTCCACTATTATGATGCCAGAATCGACTTGAAAGAACATACACTGTATCTCAAAAATATGTTTGATTTAGATACATATAATTCAATAACTTGCATAATTGAGAAAGAGCAGCGGAAACAAGCTGAGATCCTGGCCAACTCTGTTCTTGGATCCGGAAGAGTGAATAATAGTCAATATTATGAACTGAAAATGATACAGCACGCGATTCTGCCACTAAAATCGGAGAGAGTGATAGATGCTTCGCACATGGAGGGTTGTGACGCTAACTCGAAATTGCTTCTTATCGAACCGACACTGACTAATGTACCGGGCATCCATGTGGCAAAGGCAATATGCAACTTAATTCTTTCCGGTAAGTGCCTCCCAGAGAACGAGGTGTATTGTAGGAGCTGTACGGCTAGACACTCTATAGGAACATGTAATAGATTCTCTGAGACGACACTGGCGGATGGGGTGAACGACCATCAGGGTAGCTGTGTAGTTAAAAATAAGGCACATATGAGGGTGAGTGACCAGTGTATTATCCCCTTTGTTTCGGGTCAAAGGGATGCATCCCAGTGTTTCATTCCTCATCGTCATGTCAAAGGGGTCAAGAGGACATGGTGTCCTAGTCGTGCAGAAGATGCAGGAGCGACATGAGAAGTAGGCGGACATGTCGAGAGTAATACTGACAGGGTAGGTCAAGTTGAGGGTTCAAGGAAACCTCACAGTGAATGTTGAAGCAAACCTCACAGAGCGTTAGTAAAATCAATAATGGCAGTGACAAAAATCGCGAACATTACTAATGAGATGATCGTCGTCCGAAAGGGTGCTGAAATAGGATTTGCTGTACTTGTCAGTGACGTTGCTGGAGTACTATGCGTAAATAGCATACCCCGAATATCCGAGAGAAGTTGTATAAGTCTTGGGTCGGTATAAAGTGATTTAGTGTCGCCACAAATAGAACCACGGGAGAAAATCCTCGCAGATGTCCCTAGAAACAATGATAAAATGTGTTCACTTCCATGCTCCGAAGCAGTAATCTCCTCGAGTTGTGATAGCCGTAAAGTGAGTGAAATAGTTAGCGAGGTCACGGAACAGGACAGATTTTGTCGCTGTGTCCCCAAAATCCGCCGAGATAGTGTATGCCGATCATAGGCTGTTCCGATTCCAAATGAAAACCCCGAGTCCTGTCGTAAAAAGTCATAGTAATTGTCGTGATAAAAGTTTGATATGTCGTGATAAAAAGTTGAAATGTCGAGATAATTTCAGGTGTTAGAGTAATGTGAAAATTAGTAAAAACAGAGAAGTTAAATTGAAAATTCGTGAGTAAATCAAAAATCGGTACCGATTTTAGATTGTTCACATAAAATGAGAATAAATGATTCGAAATATGTACAGACTCAAGGTAGTCAGCGTTGTAAAACTCGCACGGAAAGTACGTGTAAATAATCGAATAGAGAGAATAAAAGATTAAATGTGCCAAATTGTTTAGCGACTCAAAGTAGTCAGAGTTTTGAAACTCACATGGCAAATAATAGCGAATCAGTGAAAAAGAAGGCTATAATGTTACCAGAACTACCAAAATATGAATTTATGGCGGTAGAGAAAATTGTTAGAGATAAATTAAAACATTTGAATAAGAGTGATTTAAATAAAATGTTCCCAGTGTTAATGAAGTTTACATGTATATTTCAAGTGAAAGATAGTTCGAATTTCTGGTGCGCGAATTTATTGAAACATATGATACATACAGGAGAGGCCAGACCAATAAAGCAGAATCCATACAGAGTGCCACATGCATTGAAACCAGTAATTGCAGAGCAAATAAATGACATGCTTTATAAAAATATTATTTCAGAGAGTAAATCACCTTGGCAGTTTCCCGTATTGATGATGAAACAGAAAAATAAAGACAGTTCTTTTAAGATGAGATTTTGTATAGATTTTCGACAGTTTAATAAAGTGACGAAGCAGGATCCTTATCCAATTCCGAATGTCACGGAGGAGTTAGATTCCTCGCACTGGTCGAAATATTTTTCAACATTGGACTTAGCGAGTGGCTACTCCAAATTGAATTAGAAGAAAGTTATAGGGAGAAAACGAGTTTTGCTACATTCATGGGGAAATATGAATTTAATAGACTCCCGCTTGTACTGCGTAATTCCCCAGCTACATTTGAGAGGTTAATGGAGAATTATGTTCTAACAGGTTTTTAGGTGACCAGTGTTTAGTATACCTTGATGACATTATAATATTTAGTAGTACTATGACAGAACATGCCGAGTGCATGAGTAAAGTTTTGGAAAGACAAGAGGAATTTAATTTGCGAATTCAGCCTAGTAAGTGTTAATTTGTACAAGATAGTGTAGAATACTAAGGGCATGTTGTAAGTTTAAAAGGCGTAGAACCAAATCAGAAAAATCTACAAGATGAGGCCTAAAAATGTCACAGAAGTTCGCTCAGTGGTAGGTTTAAGTATTATAGGAAATTTATATCGAATTTCGCGGATATAGTGGGACCATTGACGAAACTAACTAAGAAAGATGAACAATTCATCTGGGGAACAGAACACGAAGCTTTCAAAATGTTAAGAGAAATATTTATTTAATATCCGATTCTTGTTTATCCAGATTTTTCACAGCCATTTATTGTGAGTACAGATGCTAGTAATTATGCCATAGGCGCTGTCCTGTCTCAGATGAGGAACGGACACGAGAAACCGATCGCCTATGCCTGTAAACAATTAAACTCAACAGACAGGAATTACAGTACAACAGAAAAAGAATTGTACACTTTAGTTTTTGCCACAAAACATTTCAAGGCATATTTTTAAGGGCATAGATTTACCGTTTTTACTGATCATGCTGCATTGAGATGGTTATTGAATTTGAAAGACCCTAGTTCGAGACTCACTCGATGGGCACTTCGTTTAGCAGAGTTTGATTTTGAAGTAGTCCATAAACCGGGCAAGTGACATGCGAATGCAGATTGTTTGTCACCAATGGCAAATGCGATAAATTCAGAAGATTAAATTAGATAAATAATTAAGAAAGGACAGACGGAAGACGAAACATGTCTAAGTATAATTAATAAGGAAGATAAGGTAAATTTCTTTATTGATAAGGAAGGCATCCTAACAAACGCGAAGAGGACAACATTTTAGTAGTTGTTCCAAAGTCGCTTGTGATCAGAGTCATCGCCATGTCACTCCATTTTCAGCTAACCAAGGCGTGAAGCGAACTCAAAACCTCCTCAAATCTTTGTACTGGCGGCCAACATTGAATAACGATGTAGATGAATATATTGTGAGGTCTGATGATTGTCTTAGGAGAAAAAGTATGACAATGACGAAAGCACCGTTAGGTTCTTTACTGCAAGTAAATTCTCATTTTCAGTTAATATCTCCAGATATATTAGATCCCTTACCGATGAGTGAGAAAGGAAATAAATATGTGCTGACATTTATTGATTATTTCACAAGGTACTGTGAAGTGATACCAATTCCCGATCAAACTGCAGAGAGAGTAGCGAAATATTTTTACAGCAGGTTATTTTAAGGCATGGTTGTCCTCAAAGCCTGCTGACAGATAAAGGGAGAAAATTTTGTGTCTAGGTTGACGTTAGAGACGTGCAAAGTGTTAAAAATTAAGAACTTACAGACGACCACTTTCAGACCACAATGTAACGAACGTATTGAGAGACTTCATCGAATCCTAGCAGACATGATATCTCATTATGTAGATGAATACGGTAGTAATTGGGAAGAATATTTGCCATATGCAGTGGGCGCATATATGATGGTTCCTCATTCAGTGACGGGTTATAGCCCACATTATTTGTTGTATGGGAAAGAAGTTAGGCTACCCCCTTTAGGTGAATTGAGTAGTCAGCCTAATGTGTTAGAGAGAGGTATGAAAACCAAGGAACACATAGACATTTTGAACAACAAGTTAAAAGAAGCACGTGAAGTAGCTAGCGAAAGGAATAAAGTAGCTTTTGAGAGACAAAAAAGAATCGTGACAAAAGGTCAAAATCGCCAGATATTGAGGTATGCGATTACGTGTATCTACACGCACCATGTGTTAGGAAAGGCATAGTCTCTAAGTTCCATAAGTTTTTGTCTGGACTTCACAAAATTTTGAGAAAATTGAGTTTAGTCACATTTGAAGTATCTCTAGCCAAGAAAAAAGTTGTTGTGCACAGTGATAGATTAAAGTTGTCTAATAATTCCCAAGAAGCAAGGAACTTGTGTCTAAGACGAGACGCAATGTGTAGGGAGAAAGCCCCGCGGATTATTGATGAAATAGAAACAGTTGAGAAATTTTGCGATGGTGAAAGTGATAAAGAATTAAGTGAAGAAAATATTGAAGAAAAATAGGCTCAAAGTCACGCCCAATTTTAGCAAACATAACAGAGTTAGCAGAAATAGGTGAAGGAGAGGAAATAAGTGTCGAATGCCCTTAGGACGTCAGCAACCTCGATAGTAGTGAGTGTTATGATAATGTAAAAACTGACGACGTTTGGAAACCATCGTGTTATTTAAAAGGGAAAATTCGTGAGAAAATAGGTGAACATAGTGTCAGGTATAATTTGTGCTCAAGTGAAAGAAACCCCTCAATGGAAGAGGAGGAAGCAGAAGTAAGTGATGTGTAGCCTCAGAGTATTAATGTAACTTAGAATTTAATGACCAATACGAATTCAATGCGAAAAACTAAATAATAGGTATATTGGTTTGCATTGCAGATCACATCATAGCCGCTGGCATGATTCTGGTCCAAGAAATGGACGTCGTATTAACAGGAGACATATGGACAATAGTGCTAGACATAACCATAAGAAAGTTGGAGATTATCAATCAGGAATTTAGGAACCAACTGAACATAATTAAAGGGATGAAGTTTTCTGGAAACCGATAAATTGAAAGATCATGTTCAGAGATATATGTTCTTGACTGACTAATTGCATAATTAGAGGAGGAAGTAAATGAACCAACTTTTATACTACTCAGGAAATCATTTCGCGAAAAGAGTGGTTTGACAGATGCAGGTGGTAGTAATCTGAAATTTTTATTTGGTACACTTACTAATGATGATTATGTCCTTATTCACCAAGTCATTAGTGAGTTGGGGACGATACAAGAAAAATTGATTCATATAGTAGAGCAGCAATTAACTTTTGTGAAAGGGATGAATGCCAGAGCAGAGAAAAACTCAAATGATGTAGGCATTTTAGCAAAAGAGTAAGCGAAAGTAATAAAAACTTTGATCCACATGACTGCTTGGAATATTTTAGCAACTTCAATGATTGAAATAAATCACTGAATAACAATTATCAATTTAAGGGAAGCACTTAAAGACAGCAGTTTTCTGAGAGAATTATAATTAACTCTTCAGTCTTATAAATAAGAGGTAAGTAATTTAAAGTTGGCATTGGATATCATAGCGACTGGTAGATTACCCACTTCGTTATAGACTCCAGGAAATTTATCAGAAATTATTCGAGGTATTGCTCTTAAAT
Source organism: Dryococelus australis (assembly GCA_029891345.1). Classification (NCBI taxonomy): domain Eukaryota; kingdom Metazoa; phylum Arthropoda; class Insecta; order Phasmatodea; family Phasmatidae; genus Dryococelus; species Dryococelus australis. Next base: position 229,084,635 of record CM057009.1, on the reverse strand, counting down.
TATCCACGGACAACACATTGATAGCAGGAACTGATTTAGATCAAGTTTACAATTATTATGAAGTAACGACGACACATGCACTTTCTACAATTGATAGTATACAGTTGATAATTGAGTTTTCTTTGAGACCCGCGAATAGGTATTTCACAATTTACAGAGCTCACGCTTATCAGTGTTTGAGAGAACATTAGAGAGATATTTTCAGATAGTGCCAGATGCACCTTATATCGTGCGGTCAAAGAACTAGCAGTTTTATCCGTTAATGTCTGAAGCAGACATGAGTCAATGTAAAGGCGGGAATAATGTAGTTTGTCAGCTAACGTCCCGACGTTTTCCATAAAGGATCTGAACTGTCTAGTTAATGTAATATTGTTACAACCTGGTTACGATTATAAAATGTGTAAAAGAGAAGTTCTAGGTAACTCATTAGTACCAGAGTTTATAAGATAAGTAGATGGTGATAGTTGGATTTATTCAGTACCGGGAAAGATGAATGTTACTAAAATGTGTCCTTATGAAAAGAGTGAAGCACACATGGTGGAGGAGTGTATCTCGGTCCAGGGAGCCATGTCCCAGGTAAGGAGTTGTGTGATAATTAATTAGAGAATTCAGTTGTTACCACACAGTAACAGGTTAACACATATAAAATACGAAGTGAATGGCGTCAAGTTCTCTCCAGTCCAGACCTTATTAACAAATCGTGAACAAGCGTTCTTTGCATCCATGAAAACTGACTTCAATATTAGTCTCTTAGAGCTAAATACAGAAGAAGATGTAGAGTTCAATCTTCTCATATCGGACATTTGTAATTTAATTCATAGAAAGCTTCTGAGTGAACACATCGAACGCCACAGTCACTACTTGGTGGGGTTCGTTATGATGGGATGCCTGGTACTCATCATCTCGTTCCTGAAACGGCGCCTGTGAGAGAGACTGGCCAGGTGTTCACACGCCTGCCTCCCACATCGGAAGGTAGCTAAGACCACAAAGACTGTCCAACTTCCCGAGGATCAAGCAGATGCCATGGAGATGTGTGCTGTTTCGAGCACAGTTCCAGCCCCGCAGCCGACATCGAGGATGGCAGCCATTACTTGCTTTAAGAATTCCATAATACGTCGAAGTGATTGAGTGTTTATGCCCAAAAGCAAAACTAAAATAGAGACAGTGAAAAGCAGAGTATAGTGCGCGTAATTTTGAAAATTTAATTCTACAGCAAGTAATATTACCCATGGAATCAGATATTCCAGAGAGCAGCAAACATAAAATGTCCCAATATGTATTTTCAATTGTTTGATTGTAATGTAATGATTGATATTTCTTTTCTTGTTCTAAAATTAAGATAACTTAACTCTAGTATAAAAACATTTTTTAACTATTGTACACTTAATGAATGAAAACAAGAGGCATTTTAAGTTTAACCAATGAACACAAGATGCATTGTGTTATGAACATATATATTTCACAATAATTAAGTAATGATTGAACTGTTAAACGAAAAGCAATAGTCTTGGTATGGAACACAGAGCTGTAACAAATATTTGTAATAAGTGTTGATGTTTAGATGTTTATCCAATATGTATATTGTGTGTGAGATTTGTATCAGCTGCACTTTGAAAAATTACAAAGGCGAACTTAAATAATGAGGAAGGTGACATAGTACGCCCCATTTTGAGTTCAGTTAATTTTAAAGTTATTTGGTGGACTAGTAATTAACTGATTCCTTTTTTTAACTTTTATGATTCAGTTGACCGCGAGCATGGAAGCAATTTCACAAAGCTTCAAGAAAGAAGACTACTGTGTCAAAATCGCTGCTACACCAATGGCTCTTAGTTGGTCGACTGGAAACCTGCATTTCCGTTGTTGGCGAGTCCACATCCTGTTATTTATGATAGAGCAGTTGCACTCCCAAACTCTATACTTCATCCAGATTCACTTCGATGACCGACTCACATATAACTTCCGCCACATATCTTTCTAAAGTTTTGCTCAGCCCGAACAAAACTTTTCTAAAAGAGGGAGTAATGTAGTGCCGCGGGCACTCCACCTTCTTTCCAGTTCAGAGAGAGAACATTTGAACGAAGTATTTTCGCAACTTATCAGGTTCTGCAGTGCCTGCGACAGGAAGCTGTATCTGCTCTAATACTGCCAGCGGTGAATTCAGCACCGCGGGACTGCGATTGCTAACCACTTATGACAGGAAATACGTCCTATTTTTCATGATATTTTAGTCCCATGACTCCTGGTTTCACACGCTGTATCACGTGCTATTTTACCATCACATGATTTCGATACCACACTTTGGGGCCATGTGCAAAGTTCCAGTTCATTGGTTGACACCCTAACCTTGCTCTCTCATTGGTTGGCGACTCTTCTCGCCCTGACTTCTCATTGGTAATAGTTTGCTCATGCTCTTGGTGGAGGGAGTCTTCTCCCCACTACACTCATGTTTCTTTATTATGCCATGCATAATAGGAGGACATCAGAGACTGCACATCACCGCCTGGGTCGACTCGCCTGAGCTGCGCTGAGAATCCTCTCTCCTTCCTCACTGTGGCTATAGAATGAAGTTACTTCTATTTGAGTTTTTATTTTGTTTTATATTAACAATTCCCATGTCGTCTTCCGCCACATCGCCAAGTACGTAGATGTATAATAAAAAGTGTAACTGTTTCAGTGCTTGATTTTATGAAATGTGTTAAATTGACTTAGATTATTTCTTATTGAGTGTTTGAGCTCATCTCTAGACTGCTCGGGTATCACAATACTGTATGCAGGAGAAGATACATAGGTATCCGAAGATGACAGAGACCACAGAACAAGCCAATAGTATTAAGGATCCGGGAAACTAAAACAGGGAGGAAGTCGCCACCGCTCTTTCCCCCAGAAAAACCAGAACACAGAATTGGTTGCCTTCAGACGAGTATAACTAACCAATTAGGAGGTACATTACAATTTTTGCAAATTGACTTTTAAACACGAGGGCAGATAAGGAAAGTGAAATTGATAGTAGAAACGGGTTCCGGAATTAGCTTGTTGAATGCAGATGTACTAGATAATGGAATCAATGCAAAGCATAGGCAGTGGTATTAAATATATTGTAAGGGTAAATCACAAACAGCAATGGAGACTAAAGGAGCCGCAGTATTAACATGTAGCATCGGCATCATACCTATACCATTAACTTTTCCCATAAAAGAGAGCTGCCTGTATGCGGGAATAGTGAGGAAGGTTTTCCTCGTTCATACAAGGCCGATAATAGAATACAGAAGAAACATGTTACTCTTAGAAAAATGGAATGTCACTACACCGCTAATGAGTCCGGATAGGATTGAGACTACGCACACCATTGTTATAAAGGGACAGAGTGAGGTTATAACGACGGTGAGAGATCATCGGGATGGAGTTGGAGTAATAAATAAAAAGGAGTTTGTAAGAGGGATTTACATGACAGATAGTTAAACATTGTCCTAAAATAGCACTTGTGTGTGCAGTATTTTGAATACAAACAAAGAAGATGTTACGATAGAAGTTCTGGAGGTTGACCTGGAACCGGTGGGAGAATATGGGAGAGTATGCCCGAGTACAAAGGAATGCAGTAGGATAGTCAGGGTTAGGGCTGCCTTAAGGCTAGATCATTTGAATTAGGAAGAGAGGGAATCAGCGGAGAAAATATTTGAAGACTACTGCGATATATTTCATCTTCCGGGAGATCACTTAAGAAGGACCCCTACTATCGAACAGCCATTTCCGACTATATCGGGTTCGCATCCAGTAATAGCACGAAAATACCTGATTCCCCATGTGCATAAGGAGGATGTAAAATGGCAGGAAATAGTGATGCTAAGGGATGGGATAATTGTGCCTAGAACTATCCCATGAAATTCCGCCATACTTATAATGCCGAAGAAAATAAGATGCTTCGAGAAAACAAAAATACTGTATTGTAGTGGATTATTGCGGATTCAAAGAGCCGACGATAGGTTCAGTATTCTCAATTCCGAATATCACCGAAATACTGGAACAGCTGGGGCAGGCAAAGTATCTATCCACCTTGGACTTGGCCAGTGGACACTTACAAGTATGTTTGAACCCAGACGATAGTGCAAAAACAGCGTTTAGTACCCCTAGAAACCATTACGAAATCACAAGCATGATGCTCGGGTTAAAAGGGACCCCGGCGACATTTTAATGCCTCATGAATACCGTACCGGCAGGAATACAAGGACTAAGGTGTCTAGTCTATTAAGATGATATAGTGATGAATGTTAGTTCATTGGAGGAGCACAAAAGTAGGATATGGGAGGTATTTGAAAGTTTCTGCGAACATAATTTGAAGGTCCAGCCAGATCAGTGCGAGTTCCTTAGAAACGAGGTAGCTTATCTAGGACACCTGATAACTAGAGAGGGGGTAATGCAAGATCCGAATAAAATAAGTAAAATAACGGGCATTACAAAACATACTACTAAGAAGCAACTCAAGTCTTTTCTAGGACTAAACAGGTATTGCTATAGCTTTATAAATGGCTACGGTAAAATTGCCAAACCCTTGTAAGAACTACTAAAGGGCAATGTTGCATATGAGGGGGGGAGCATACAGGACAGGATGTTCAAAACACTTAAGGAAGCATTGGCAAGCGAACCAGTATTACAGTACCCAGATTTCGAACAACTCTTTATTTTAACTACCGATGCCTGCCAGGAAGCCTTGGGGGCTATATTATCACAGGGAGAAGTCGGTAGGGATCGACCTATATCATAAGCAAATCTAACCTTGAACAAGGCTGAACGTAACTTCTCAACCACAGAAAGGGAACTATTAAGTATCGTGTGGGCTGTAAAGTACTTTAAACCCTATCTGTTAGGAAGGCATTTCACTGTGGTTAGAGATCATAAGCCACTGACATGGATTTTCAGTGTAAAAGACCCCAGTTCCCGATTGCTAAAATGGCGACTAAAATTGGAGGAGTACGAATACACTATACGTTACAGAGCAGGCAAAACCATACCACATGTAGATGCATCAAGAAGGATTAATAGAATTTTACAGGAAGATCACGATTCCGTAGGAGGGGGGCACCAAGGAGCATCCCGAACATACAAAAGGTTGAAGCAATATTGTTACTTACCCGGTATGAAGGCGGACATAGAAGATTACACACCTAAGTGTGTCTCCTGCCAGAAAAATAAATTAATGCGCCCGCACGTCCGAATGCCTATGGATTGACAGATACACCGGACGTAGTGTTCGAGAAATGCACTCTGGATATAGTGGGTCCATTGCCCGAGATGCCCATCGGGAATAAGTATATTCTCATGTATCAAGATGGCCTGTCTAAATACCTGGATACCACAATGCGTCCTCTCAGACTAGGGCTCGAATTTTATGAGTGAAGTAATGAGAAAGATGTGCAAATTATTACAGGTAAAACGAATTCGCACATCAAGCTACCACCCCCAGTCATATTTTGTGGAGAGGTCTCACCAGACACTGGTGAAGTGTCTGAGACAATATATTAGTCAGGATCAGGATGACTGGGATCGGTAGCTATCGTATGCGACATTCGTGTATAACACCACACCCCATTCTAGTACAAGTAATAGTCCGCATCAAGTAATGTTCGGTCGGAATCCTAACATACTAAGAACGTTGCAGAAGGAGCCGATGGGATTATACGAGGAGTATGATGAGTATGTTAGGCAGCTGCAAACACGTCTTCAGCAAGGGCACAAGCTGGCTAAGGAAAAATTAATGGCAGCTAATGCGAGAAGTAAGATACAGTATGACAAAAGGGCTAACGAATATCGGTTCACCGCAGGGGATGAAGTGTTAATGCATGATGAGTCAGTGTGAAGAGGACGATCTAGGAAATTGTCCAGTTAGTGGATAGGCCTTTTTAAGGTTGTTTAGGTAGATGGGGTGACTTGTACTTTGTGTAGAAAGGTAATGAAACAACGAGAGTACACGTCAACCTGTTAAAACCGATTTTTTAATCGTGTGTTCTAGACTCGTGATGTGGGCGCTACTGTGGTTGCCAGGGACAGCTAGCAGCTTGAACATCGGGATATAAAACTACCCCGAAACCCCAGGAATATATTACCAACATGCAGGAACAGTACACTTGTATAATCAGCAGTGGAAAATGGTAATGTATGTGAACGTGACAAAAATAAGAGTAAATTATGAAATAGTGCAGAAATACCTAGCTGTAACAGAACAAATATGTAATCGATATATGGAGATAGTTAACAGATCTATATGTCAAAATTATTTTAAGAAAGGAAGGGATATTGTAATGAACATTGATAAGGAGGTAAGATTGTTAAGCGAGTTAGCTGCGCCTCAGATAGAATCCAAGCGGAAAACAAGAGGGTTAATAAATCTCATTGGTGGTTTGAGTAAGGTACTGTTTGGTACAGTAGACGAAGACGATGAGAATTATTACAATGAACACATTAATAAGCTAGAGCACGAACATCTAAATATATCCGCTTGGTGAAGCAACAGGTTGTGATTGTAAAAGCTTCTATACACATGTTTAACAACACTATGAGTAAAGTGGCTGAAAATGAGGCGAAGCTAACCTGGAACATGGAAACACTGCAAAGGCTGGTAAATCAGCTTGAGTCTAGTATGATTAACGAAATTAATAAGTTAAGGATAAAAAGTCTAATGAATGAACACGTAACCACTTTGTTGTATTTCTCTAATGAGTGGTTGGATCAATATAAGCTACTATTAGAGGCTGTTGTGCATGCTCAATTAGGGATAATGCAACACACATTGTTTCCCCATCCCAGTCAATGAATCATTTGAAGGCAGTGAGTCTCGAGCAATCCAAACCCATAATCCTACCTTTCCCGCTGAGTGTGACTAGTGGGCAGTTGTTATTGAAAGTAATGCAGCGGGATGTATTTATAAATAAAAATGTTTTAGGATATGTGGTAAGGTTACGCCAAGTGGACAATCTAAGATTTACCTCGTAGAAACCAGTACCTCTACCGACGTTAGTAAAAGGAACAAAGACTAAATTAATCTGTATTGAACAATGAAATTATTGCTTGTTGATAGACGATACGCAGCAGTATATACGATGTTGCAGAGGTATGAGTGGGAACAATGTAAAAGGTTGGAGGCAGACAAGAGTGTGTGTAAACGGACTACAGCATTGGTGAGCATACATGCTCGAGGTAATTGTGAGGTTAAACTGTTAAGTCAACCTAAGGAGATTCCAGTGGTGTGTGATAGAAGGAAAATGAAATTAACTGATATCCTATGGATAGGCCTTAGTGACAATGAATGTCGCAGCAGAAGTGAGCAACCTAACAGTGTCGTGTGAAGGGATCGAGCCAAAGGAATTTAACGTAATAGGAACAGGCAGGCAAAATGATTTGGACTCAAAACTGTAAATGCTACAGTATTAATATAGTGATAATGGGACAAGTCTATCGTGTTACTAACAGGAGTAGTAAGGATGTAATCCCTCCAGTGTCATAAGAGTATGAGTGTTGTGAAGACGAAGGCTTAACACTTAACTGGGGTACGATTAAGATAGATACAGTTGACACGAATCATGTGTATGAGGCTGATGAGCTAAAAATAATGGGTCATGAAATAAGTGAAGTAGAACCGGCTATACCTAAGGAGGAGAGTGAATTAAATCACCAAAATATATTATATTACATTTATTAAATTACATATGTAATGGGATTAATAATTGTAATTGTGAATATTTACTGTGGTATAAAATATAAGTGTGGTCAGTGATGGACACAACAATGTAAAGATAAGTGCTGTCCAGCTGGTATATGTTTTAAACCATTAATTTTAAATAGAGTAAGGAACAGTGGAGACGAGCCGTACTCCCCTTTCGTTACTCGATCGAGGAGTAGGCAGTTAGACCAAGCTATAGTAATCACTGAAATGAAGAGTCATAGGAGGCTAGACAAGTAAGAACCAAGCAGCGATAATTCGATATTACCTTGTAATTTCGTCTTATTAAAGAGGGAGGAGTATGTTGCGCCCCACACGCCTTACCCTCGTTAAAGATGTGTGATTGATTTTATTATTAAGTATTATTGTCTAGTGTTGGCTAGAGAGTTACCTTAAGGAAGCAACAAGTGATTAGCCTTAAGGCGTATGTTGGGACTGAGTAAGAAAGGCGATATTGATTGCCTGCGTGTATAACTCGGGGTCACATGGGATGAGTCGCCAGATGCGTGGCGACACAGCTATCGTGTTTATTGTTAACTTAGACAGGCCAATATGTACCAACCAGTCATGCACTCCAGCAGGACATCGCCCTGGGTGACGTGCCCAGGGACACGAGGTTTGTTGATTACTGGTCTAGACAGACAAATATGTACTGTCCGGTCATGGGACTGGTGAGTCACCATCCTAGTGGACGTGACCCGATAATCACGAGGGGTCGACCCTTGGCATTTTATGTGGGTAACCACGTGATACTGAAAAGGATATATGTAATGTGATGTGAGAGAAGGAGGATATTGTGGCGAACTGTTCTAGAGGACAGAGGTCCGTATGTAGAGTAGCAAATCTTTAATAAAGCTTTGAAATATACGTCTTTGAGTATTAAGTCTTTTACTGTCAAAGCCCCCACTTGATTAGAATCATCTCATTTGCAAGCTGTGCTTGCAAAACGTAATGATTCTACTATTACTACTTTTGTAAGGCTTGTACCAGTAGCTCGGGCGCAACACTTGACCATTTTATATAAATCATGGAAGTTCCGATCACACTGGCCCATAGAAGAAAAACTATGGAAAAATTGAAAAATTGTTTTTACGAACGTTAATAATTAGGATTGTAGCTTCCCAGGGGTGTACTAAACACTACTCTGCGGCAAACAGTTAATGAGTTACGAGCACCCAAGTAGAGGCATGTGTCACCAGTTAATTATAAACTGTCTTAATTAGAACAGCATCCACTAGATGGCTGTTCGTAGCTCCCTGTAGTTTTATCTTCACTGAACAGATTTCATCGTGAGTAGGCTATATTTTATTTGTTATTGCTACAAAGGCCTTGTTTACAATGTTAAGTCATTCACGTGTGATACGTATGTCGTTATGGAGACACAATGGATGGTATGAGATTCCATTGAAAAATAAATCACTTGGTGAAGACAAAGATGTCAATGTGACTTTGGGCCTGAAAGATCTGATTACCGCAAGTGAAAAGCACAGTGATGGTTTAATACCGATTTGTTATAAGTTGCCGAGAAGGAAAATATATCAAAGTACAATCGGACTTTAGGTAGGTAGGTATTTTCTTCCTATGTGAAAATATGTGTGTGTCAACTAATTTATTAACATCTATATCCTGTTAAAAATTATTGTCTGTTAAAAATTGGGCCAGAAAAGAAACATTTACTGTTGAAAAAACATAAGGGAATGCGTTAATTGACAGAAAAAAATTACGGCGACATACAGGATTTAAGGGCGTTGTATGGTAGGTTTGTTTTTTAAAAAAGCATGTTACGACCCAGTAAAACTCAATATAATGTCAAAATATTCACATAGGTTGCTGATGAAACAGAAATTACCAGATCAGATATAAAGATTTTCTCTTATAATGTTTGGATTATTATTGTAGCTTTAATTTTATTTTATATTTAAAATATGTAATTTTATATATTTAATTTATCGCAATTGTCTTATCAGCGCTATTGAATCATTCGGCATCTTACAGAAACATATGTGAATTGCCCAATATATCTATGAAGTCCGTGGTTATAAGTTCAAATAGTATGATAAGTAATTATTTATTTTGTAATTGTCCGTGTTCATTGTGGAGCATTTTTCAAGGATGACTTTGAATGCATACTTTAATTGCCTTAAAAAACAGTAACTAAGATGACATTTTCCAAATTGCCCTGTCACTGGCTAATTTACAAAATGTATATAACACATCAAAAGGTAATTTATTATGTATAAGGTGAACAAAATTAAAATTATTAAAAAAAAAGAAACCAAGTAAACATGAATTTACAATTTTAACGTTACATATATAAGTACGTATGCAAACAATCAATAAATTGCTTCGATATAATAATAAAGGGCGTATAATATATGGTGGTGTAAATATGTTAATTTATGTTTATATATCTTGATTGATTTTCGTTTTTAAAATAAATATTTTGCATTGTTGCGAATAATAATCAACTTTGCGCTTTCCGTAATTAATAAGTATTACGGTTAGAAGGCCAAAAAATGCACAATTATTACAATACTAAAAATAAGGCATTAATGTGTGTCTGTCACATTTACTCATGCTACACAGCTCAAATTATCTACTTTAAGAAACATTTGATTTTATTACCAAATGACATCAACCAATCGATTGCAATGTGCAATTACGTGCGCATCATTGCTTTTAGATAAACAGATTCTAGAAATAACGACTTTCCAAAAAGAACATAAGTTATGAACATCAATAATATATCACATAAAATAACTAGAGAAATTCGTGACACAGTGGAGATTTATGCATTGAAACCTAAAACCACGAAGCACTAATGCGCGCGTGAACCCACTAAAATAAACACAGGCATGGTACAAATGATCCGTGCAAAAGTATATATTGGTCTACAAGACAAACATCCAGAGTTATCACGTATTTTTTAAAGATGTATTTATTGTGTTACTATGACGGTGCGAGCAATTAGAATCATTTACCGTTAGTTACGCGTATATTAAGTTTCATTTTATGCATAGTTTAGCACGTGTGGAATGTAGGATGGAGTTTCTTCGACACTTATCTGCAAAGACTGCATAAAGAGGATTTTCAACAGTGGAGACGTATGCTGCCTAAGGATTCAAACTGAACTTGTGCATTTAATAACTTGGACCCAAGAAATCCTAGTACGATAATGCATTTCGCTCATGAAGAAAGTAAAAGTAGAAGCCAAGGCAGCTGTATTGCCACTTTAGATCAACCAATTTGCGAAAACCTGTGTTGCGACATTACAGTCATTCACTCTTGACAGTTAGATATTGTGGTTGTTCGATTAGGAAATTTCACCTCCTAATGTATTTTTTATCTCAGTCAGTTATATTATGTCTGGGAGTGGGCTTGATGGGCCCAAGTGTTCTCATTTTCTCGAGTCATGCACATGATCATCCACTTAGTGAGCAATTACTCAAAGCGAATGTTTTAACACAGTGCTACTTGAAGTCATTACTGAGCTGCAAGGCAAGAAAGAAAAGCTGCTCTCCTTATTTATTGAAATTATAACAGGTTAAACAACCAATAAAGAACTTGCTATCTCACAAGGCTATGTTTCTTGCTCAGAACATTAACACAGATGATAAAAACATATCTCAAACTATAATCCATTCCACATTGAAAGTTACTTACTAAAAGCCCTGTTAAAGATATACTTGCAGGCCAGTTTTGTATCCTTCCGCCAAATGTAAACAAACATTGCCATGTGACTGTCATGTGACAATAATGTTTACATTACACTGTGTTTGGGTGCACATGTGTTCGTACATGGACGAGCCCATTATACAAGTTATATATTATTAATGTGTATTTTACAAGTGTATAGTGATAATCTTGAGAAGTTCACACAAAAGTACATGGTATTCAAGCTTAAAATATTTTATACTGTAAATAACAAAAAAAAAAAAAAAAAAAAATGCTCAAAAAATTTTATACTGTTAACAAATAAAAAGGGAGAATGATAAATTTAATGTTTTGTGTGTGTGCAGAGGGGTGGGCGAGATACACAATGTCGTTTACTCCAATAGGGATATGTCAGTTTCACAAATCATCAGATACATATTTTCACTCCTCTCCTTTATATGGGTTACAGGTTCCCAATAGAAAAAGCCATCAGTTGTACTCATGTCTAATATTCAAACAATTAAGTTCAAACATGTTGGTAAACATATGCTTAAAGGAGGAACAACATAAGTTTGCCACAAATTTTGTTAAGATTGCAAGTACGCTACTAGGCTACTAAAATATATATAAAAGAACAGGAATTGAAGTACTTACAGTCAACACTTGTCCACAGGTGCACACACACACACACACACAAAGGATGATGATACATTTTACACGCGATTGCGCCATCGCGATGTTTCGCTGACTAAGCCAGTTTCATCAGGCAGCGAGTTGTAGGACAATATCAAATAAAACATAACCCAAGAATATAGCTATAGTATACAGCCTAAATGCATAAGCGCAGTACTTATAAGTACTGTTTATTAATTAATTAGTTAGAAGTACCGGAAATAATTTTTTAATTGTACTGATTCCTGTTGCTACAAAACTGCCATAAATTAAAATAACAAGTACATGAGCATCTCAACACAGCAGCACCTGTAATAAAACGGGATTGCTATGAAAACAGAAAAACACACACATCCCCAATCAAAAAAATAGAAATAATTATTCAAAATGACATACTTTGATAGCTACTCTCTTATATACACTTTACACAATTTTTAATGCTATCAAATAAAATTCAACAATATTATTACATTAACAGGTAACATTTGACAAAACAATCTGCATCAAAATGATACAGGATGTAGTGCCTGCTGAGTGTAACCAACTTACCACCAGACTGATCAACTAAAACATCCTGGTACCTCACTCAGTGGCACTGCTAAAACCTCTCCGCCATCACCTCCAGTATCTTCTTCATCTGTTGTGTCCAAATCCGAGTCCAGAGGAATAATGAATTGAGACATATCTTGCATGTTTTGATGGACCGCCCTGTGCCAGTCCTTTTCAATGAGCTTCTCCACGTGATCCTCAACGACTCGGCGAAATTAATGACGTCCTGTTGGTGTTGATGAGTGGTGACTTCTCTTCTCTTCACTTTGCTATAACTCATGACTGCACACAAACACTACCGCAACACAACTTCAAACAAAGTAAACTAAATTTTAAGCAAACCTGAAATAGAACATACAATTATTAAATATGCGAGAACGCACTACAAGTAACGTCTTAAACTGGCTTCGTTAGCAAGCTTGCACAAAAAACAAAAGGAATCAGTTCAATTTGAACGTGAGCATAATTTAACACCAAACATTATTGTAAACCTAATGATAAAGAACAGGTTAAAGAAGACAAATATATTATTATACGTTACAAAAGATAATCGCACAGATTCTTTAGCACAAGTGTCGTCAAATACAGCCAGCCAAGAACAGTGAAAGAAGTAAACAATGGCCGTGCTACTTTCTCCTTGTGCCGGTCACGTGACTGTGTACGACACTTTGAAATACAAATACTTCAGCATCACGTCATTAATTACTCTATAATAATTGGCAAAATAACAGACAAACCGTTTTGACTCCCATTTGTAAGCAGTAAACGAACAATTACGTTAAAACATTGGAACTATTTTCTCTCTCTGTGCTGGCAACCTAACTGTACCCGTGCCCGCTAATTTTCTTACTGTCTATGCACACAGCTAACGGGTAGAGTGTTTTTTCAAAGGTTGATTTTCATACATCGCTTCCAATCGGGAACGGACTACAGTATGAATTCAAGTTAAGGACATAGTATCTCGAACAGATTGAGCTTATATGCTTGATTATAAGAACAAAGTCCCTGTGTGATTGGAATATGCACATGTACTGTGAGAGACAAATGTTACCACTTCTTCATGAAACAGGGCACTTCCATTATGCAAAAATATGTTCATTTCTACATCCAGCAAAGGGAAGGACTGAACTCCTAAATGCCAGCAGAAGAACTGCAGAAGTACAAAGTCATAATAAGTGGAGTTGTATTTATACTGATAAAGCCATCTATCAGGACCTCATGCATCCAATTAAGGTGCAAGGAGAGCTCACACAAAGTAAAGACATATCAGAAAATGCCCTCGCACACTTAATTTTGTCATGCCTCAGCTGTCTTAAGCTGTGCCGTGCAATTTAAATATTGACTGGAGTTACATGCAGTAAATCGGAGAAACATGTTGATCTATGAGACTCTAGGGCTGCAGCAGATGCATGGGATACCCTAATGTTCCACGCATGGCTGAACAAACACTCTACTTGGTACGAATATGACTGGTGTTGACTATGGTGTTGTTGAGGAAGGCAAAAAACTATGGCAGTTCTGTGTTTATGGGCATCAAGGCTTATGAGATGAAATATCCTATATACATGCAACAGTCTATGCATGCAACAGACATTGCAAGGTTAGGAGAAGAATTAATAGAATGGGCCTACACACACTCTCCAGACTTGTCTTCGTGAGCTGGCGAGGTTGTTTTCTTCTGGCCACACCTAAGCCAATGATGTCCTCAACAGACATTGTGCGATTTGGAGAAATAATAAAGTAAATACTGCAATTGGCCTATGCACTCACCAGACATATCATTGCAAACCATCGATGTTATCCCTTCTGGAGTAGCCTAAGCTAATTATATCCTCATCAGACAGCATGAGGCGAGGAGAAACATGCATGGGATCCCAACCAGACATGGCGAACGAGAAAGGTTTTTCCTTCTGGATTTACCTATGCTAATGATGATGCCAACAGTGAAGATACTCACACCATCACCTAACTGTGGAAGGGGCAAGCATACCCGCAGGTTATCCTTTCCCCTATCATCCTGGCGAAGTCTCATGCACTGACATTCCACCTTATGTTTTCACCAGGCGAGATGCCAAATCTCATTCCTCCTTAGTTGTCCCATTCCAACAGGGATTACTCCTTCCGAGATCTGTTCATCTAACATCCTAGAATCTCGGTAGGGATGAGTCCGTGAACATCCTGCTCTGCCATTCTGGCGCCGAGGTGTTCCTCGGGTGCTCCCAGCCACATATTCCATCCCAGGGAAAGTGCAAGTCTCACACTCTGTCATTCAACCCCGATGCCAACCATCTTGCTGCCCAATGCTGGGGGTTCTCCTGGACTCGTTTCCTTCCTAGCGAATGTGCAAACCCTCCTGGCGCCCTAATGACACCAGCCCTGATCCCTACTCTCCAATGCAAGCCTCTCTCTTCCCGGGTGCTCAAACCTGTCCAAGTGGCTCCCACCTGCTGTTTTTCGTCCTATCGAACTTCCCACTCCCACATTCCACCCCGATGGCGATCATCTTGTATTTGATACTCCTGTTACGACACAGGCGCTCCCAGCCACAACGCCATCCTGGACCCGAGGGTGACTGCTGAGGCCAGAATGCCTCTTCCCACTCTACTTCTGATGTTGGGTTTCTTGCTCTTCGTCGTTTCCTTTCCGATCCATTACAAGGATCGGGTGAGGTACGCTGCGACTATGCTAGAACAAACCAGGTTGTTCTGGATCTTCCTTATGAACTGACTGAAATGAAACCATCACCAAGAGAGAGAGAGAGAGAGAGAGAGAGAGAGAGAGAGAGAGAGAGAGAGAGAGAGAGAGAGACGACGACGACACCGCTATGCATCGAGGAAAACAGCAAAATAATTTACCAACGAGTGCTGAGGCAAAAAATAGAACAATTTTTTTAAGTGTAGGAACGATAAGGGCAACACTACTACACACCACTGCAAAGGAAAAAATAGGTATAAGTACTTACCAACCAGCACAATCACACACAAGCACAGGGCGAGTATGTGTTAAACGATGCTAGTCAAGACCAGGCCACCCTTCATCTCCTTACAAACCGAAATCATCACTTGTAGCCATCACTATCAGCGGCCAACGCGACGTTTGTTGTACGACAGGCAGCAGTCTCCGACCTGCTCTCATGTACCGAGCCTTTAATGCTCCGAACAGTCTGTATATCATGTCGCAATTGCCCCCACCCCCTTCCCAGCTCTCCACAGCCCAAGACCGTAGTAGTAGCACATTCGCACATGACCGACCAAGCCTGCACTCGTGTACCAAGCCTTCATTGCTCACAATTACAGATAGTCATACATCATATCCGGCCTGCACTCTTGTACTGACTCCATACTTACAGGTTGACTGTCTCCAACATACCCGCGTATATCGAGCCGTAATTAGAGGTACTATGCACATAATGTTCCACTCCAGTCCTCCATAGCTCAAGACCATAGTAGTAGTAGTAGCTCGTTTGGACACGACCGGCCATTCGTCGCACTCGTGGTTCATGTACCGAGCCTTCGTAGCGAGGTGGCAGACCAGTCGAGTTCATGTCCCTTTACGAGAGGAATACAGTGCCAGAACCATAAGCACATATGATACAACATACATTAGTCATGGAAGAGAGACTACACTACTGGGGAAAATAGTACATGCACTTTTCCGAGTACGTACCATTTATAATGCTAGAAGTTCATTACGAAACGAATTAGCCATGACGAGTGAGGAGCTATTGCAACTCACACACACATCAACCATGTATGTACTATGGTTATAGAAGACGCAGAGCAGAGGTTTACCTTAACAGGTGTAGCTGTTTCAGAAGACCTGCAGGTCACGAGCGTCGATGCGAACTGAACGAAAGCACAGGCCACAATGACCGTCCTGCCTTTCTGTACATGGTATACATTACCAACCAAGAAAGAAACTCAGCACTTGTAACTACTGTAATTACACAACCCTTGACAAAACATACATTCACTATATAGAAATAAATAATGTACCCTGACGACGGTGGAGACAGCGCACCAGCCCTGAAAATAAGGTATCGCAGGTACAATTCTCGTAGAGAATCAATTCATTTCACGGTAAACTTATTTTATTTAAAGATTAAACACAATTATAAAGCCATTTATAACTACTGCTTGTTCAGCCAATGACGACTTTCACAAATTTTCATTGTTAACGACTAAGAATATAGTCAAAGCGTATCATCGACAGTCACTCGGTAAACATTTTTGATGGGCAAGAGTGAGATGGAGGGAAAAATTATTTTTACTAATATGTTAGCTGCCATTCTGCAGTCAACATATGCTATGCACAGCTACACAAGAAATTAAATTTGTATACAGGTTGCAAGGTATCAATTATTTTTATGGCGCTGAATAAATTTCATGATAACCTCACAAATACTGCTACATGTTACTGTACAGTGGGTAAGATCAACAGGGGGAATTAAAGCAAAAGATAACACTAAGCCAACATGCGTTTCATTTTATTGGAAAATATTACTAGTATTCAATTTACACATACTTTATAGGCAGTAACAATTATGAAAACAATCCGAAAAATTTTATACATACCTACATACGTGTACACACTGATAAACTATATGTTATATGGTTTTATTTTACAGAAATACACTCCCTAGCCAAAAAAAAATATCAGGAAACTGCTACATGCTAGCCTGATATAAATCAAATTGTCATTAAAAAGATTAATTAATGCATTTATTTTAGTCTGGCTGATAGAATGAAGCCTGTTTATTATATCACCAATACTGAAAAATAGTAGATTATTTGAATCTACCTGCACCTAGGTACCTAGCATCATATATTGTTATTTCAAACTAATTTCAAATATGATGGACAAGTTACAACAATTATTCAAATTGTAAAGCATATACAAATTACAAATAAATAAATCTCTGGTAGCTCTCGAGATTTCATGCTGCGTGATTGACAATGTGTAATTGTTGGTCCCTCCAAATACATCCAGAAAATAAGTACATACTGAGGCCTAACCATGTGTCCATTAAGGCAACATATGTGGACATATTATTTTTAATCTATTAGTATATGTATTCATTCCATAGCACTGAAGTTTTGTGAATGTGGCACATTTCCCTGTAACACTACCAGCAGTTCATTAGCTGCATTAACCAAATTTAAGGAGCATTTACACTAGTAATATTTTTGTATGTACTATACAAACATGATCCTTTTATGTGTAAATATGCTTAGTACAATAACCTACATTCTTAAAATAAATCGTTCTACACACTTCATCTTATTTTACTAACTTTATACCCCTATGTTATTGTTTTCCTTACAAAACAAATGTACAATATTCCAGATTAACGACTTTTTAGTTTAACCGAATGACACCTGGTCTCATCAAGTTTGGTTACACGTGACACTAGTGTATTCATATTAAGATAAGTATTGATTTTCTTGGCTTTCTGAACCGGCAAGATGCAGCTCCATGTCGTAATCCATGATAACCAGCCTCACAAACACTGAGAAAACCTGCAGCTTTCTGTTATGAAGAGTTATATGGAACAAAATTAATTCAACACGTTTTTACACTTCAAAATGTCTGAAGTCAACTTAACTGCATATGCAGTAATTTCACACTCCATAGATTGCAAAAAGTGCTCTAGAAATAGAAAAAAAAATTATTTTTTTTATGTTTTCTGCTCTTTTAAATGACATTTTGATACGATAAATGAATTTTTAAAATTATACAAAGCATTTAATGAATGATATTATTGGTTGGGCATTCACGTACACAAATATAATATGTGCGAGAGGGAGGGGGAGAATGAGACAGAGAGGGGGCGCGAGAGAAAGAGAGAGAGAGGGAGAGAGGGAGAAAGAGAGAGAGAGGGGGAGTGAGAGCGAAAGAGAGGGAGAAATAGGGAGGGAGAGAATAAATGTAAGTGGGCAAGGGAGATTGGGAAACTGAGAATGAGAGAGTTCCATTACCTCAATGAACTCCACAAATTACTGAAGCTGTTCGGAAAGGGAAAAAAGAAAAAGGGCGAAGAGGAGAAAGAAGGTGGAAAGGAAGAAATAGTTATGGGGAGGGGAGGAAGAGGAGGAATGAGGCGAACGAGGGTAAATACAGGGAGATAGCGTGCACCTGTGTGTGTCTTCTCTTGATGTGATTATATGTTGAAAATTGTAGCACTTGTTGACTTGGTCTTCCTCTGTTGCCACCCTATCAACCACAAGAGTACTTGCGTGAACACACAGATAGGGATACTCCACTCACTGTTTCTTAGAATGTATTGAAACAAACCTTTTATAAATCACCCTAGGAGTAACATGTCAACCTGTTTTTTTTTAAATAACTTTTATACCACAAATGTATAACACTGTGATTAACTTTGTTTACAAGGAACCCTCAACGTTCTGTTCAGAAACACGTATCAACTTTACACCTCAGTCGAACAACCATCCACCGGGAATTAAACATTCACCCACACTAAATCCAAATTGTGGAGGAGTTGAAACCAACAGACGATCTGGTGTGGCGTCAGTGAATGCATACAAAGAGACGGACACTATCTACGCGACATTGTTTTGAAAAAAAGTGAAATCTTTTGTATTGAATCCTTAATGGCGTGTAGTATGGTTTTCGTTTTCAACAATAAAACTTTCAACAACATTTTATATGGTTGGTGAGAGTTATTTCAAACTTCCCCGTTTTCCTGGTCCACCTTGCATTAATGGTATGTTTGTATATCCATGTTGAAATTACAAAACACAACAAAGTTTTTATATGGGCGTAAGTTTTTTGTCCACAGATCCTGTGTGTAGGGAAAATTAATGGGGCTGCATTCTGACGCAGCTTACGTTTCCCGTCTGAAAGATTTTGTTCAAACTGAAGACTATCAAAATGGCAGTGAAGAAAAAAAATGCTTTTTACAAGTGCTTTAGGTAAGTTCACACCAGTTCCTGTTGCCACGCAGGTTAACAAAAAAATCTAACCACAATATAAATCACAATTCTTTGAAGTCAAACTGTTTCGTTATAAAACTCATTCTCCTAAACACAATTATATCACGGTCGCAACTTATTTTGCTATCTTAAGGAGGCTGCCTTCTAGGCACTAGAAATGTGTTGTAGTGTATTGGGAAATCCGTTTTTTTTACGAAACTATTCAACGTGCGCCCAATGTGCTAATTTACGAAAAGAAAACAAACTTCAGGCGATGACGGAATGTCGCTTTCATGACACTACGCATATTAGAACCACTTATTCGAAACCCTTAAACATAGCTAAAATCAGCCTTTTCAGACTACCGTATACAATCCTGAATTGAACTTTGCATTAGACTTTCCATCAGTTAAATGATATAGTCACCGCTTAACGTCCCATAGGAAAAAACGATTCGACGTAAAGCTTGCGCGCTAGTTTAGTGCTTCGCGCATAGTGGCTATGCGGCAGCTGATGTGCGTGCCAGTGTCGCCCTTAGCGTTCGCTCGCTCCTGTGCCATGTCGCGTCAGGTAGGCGGCCCCCTTGTGCTAGTTCGTAATGGCTTAGCTAAACAAGTAAGTTTTATGCAAATTTAAACATACCTTCAAGAACTTAAACGTAGAAATTTGGCCTAAGCATTAACAGGACACCAAATTAAAGAGAATTTATAATAGTTTGTAAATGTACTATTAAAATGCACAAATTCAATTAATATTTTACAGCAAAATTATTTCCATAATTACCTCGCAGATCCTGTAGTGATCCTTTCTCTTCCAGTCTTTACGTCGTATGTACACTCTAAATTCGAATCAGTGGGAATAAGTGACGGCCGATTGCAGTGGCGAATTAAATGTTTCTTTTATAGAATGTAGGAAAATAATTACATGGAATAAATGTATTTACGGTTGTTTACAATTTATATTGCACATTCTAGCGTAATTTAAAAAGTAAAGAATTTTTGGAGAGGATCGGGACCAAACTCAGATAACTTCGGACTCTAGACCGATGCCATGCCATATTTTTTTTTTTTTTTTTAATAAATCAATGTATTATCACAAACAATATATAGAGGTAATTACCCTTGACCTATTGTACATCAAAACATTAAAAAAACAATAGAATCAATAACAAAATACTCAATAAAATATTTACACAATTCTTACATGGGGGCACAAAACGATATAAACATTTGGTGAACTGGTTTTACTGACAAAGTCGAAGAACCAAACTTAAGTGTTATCTCACATAACGGAATATTATTGTTTCGGAATAAAAAAATTGCGGTATTTTTTATTTTAATTTTGACGTTTATGCGTACAGGAAGTGCATGTATATTACCGAGGTTGGATGTACGTCATGCGCTGCCCACTCCTAGGTCCTTACAAGTACACACCTTAATGTTCCAGTAGTAATCGTTGATAGGTGGTAGCGTTATAGGTCAGTGTCCCGTGCGTGTCGGGGTGTATGCCGTTCGCTGCTCCTCATGTTAAATAATTTTGTGTGTGTGTGTGTGTATATATATATATATATATATATATATATATATATATATATATATATATATATATATATATATATATATAGCATACAAAAGAGAAATTTAACACAAAAAAAGTGGTTAACACATGCGCTTTACATGCTCAAGGTCCTCGGTTGTGCCATGTAGTGTGAGCTACCACGCCAAGTTGAAGTTCTCGGAGGAAAATATGTATGTTATCTTTTAACTTAGAAATCGTGTAGTTTGAAATTGTTTGCTTCTACTTTTCGTTTTGGTTTGAGTGGTACCGTTAGGATTGTTAAAAACGAATATTATATATATGAGTGTACTCTCCTGACCACATTAAATGCATTTTAAACCTCTAAACAGAGGCTTTTTTTTTTGCAAGCCCCCAAATACCGCTACGTCAACGTGAGCGCCTTCACAGTTCTGTGTGCTCTCCGGCATGCTTGTTAGTAGCTAATACGGTTGGAGAATGGGATGCGTCTCAGGGCGAGCCCTTTACGCCTTAGGTCGGGTTTAATCAATAAAATGGATGCATTCATCGCAGCTATAGCAGGGTTGCCTGGAGCCATGGCCGCAATTGTAACAATGGACACACCCCGAAAAAATAAGGGTCTAGTAAGGGACATAGAAAACCAAGCAAAGCGGAGAGGGCCTGGAAAAAACTAAGCGACAGTCGCGGAGGATAAATGTAATTACTTTATTGGATTAGGGCTGGAGAAAGTAGGGCGGTGTTAGTTTGCGAAGATAGATTTTGTGAATGTGATGCAGAGTGAAATGAAATGAGGTCGTAGCTAGGTTGATAACCAGGGTAGCGCTATGCGGCCCTGGTGGTGGGGGACAGAACTGAGCCACCCACCCGACAGATGCCAGGCATCTCTCTGTAACATAGGAAAGAGTGTTAGTGTGTGTTACAGGCAATTATAAAGACACTTAAAACTAGAGGTTATATTTATATCACCTTGTCTGTGACCTCGCGTGCAGCTGTGTGTAGGAGTGTGTTAGTGTGTGTCAATTGAGGTGTGAGTGAGGGTTAGTGTAGTGTAGGTGTGCCACTCCACCACCCTCACCATCCGCTGCAGAGAGCACCCTACGCCACAAGCCATCTCACTGGTAGCCAATCTATGGATTAATTGCTGAGTAACTTCCAGAGCCTTTATGCGGCTGTATTGCTGTGAGTGACTGCATTGAAATCGGCAGCTGTCGGATGGGAGAAGCTTTGTAGCACACGTGTGTGTGTGGTGCAGTGTGGATGCAATGTGAATGACAGTGCCATTTCCGAGACAGAGGCTGTTCAGAGCCTGCTTCGCCTTGTTCTGTGATCACATAGTGCTTCGCTTATTTGTGATAATCATTTTGTTGAATAGTGTATTTTGTTGTTAAATGTATTGCAGTATTACGGGTTTCCGGGATTAATTAGTTATTCGGTTGCATGGCTGAGAGCCTGCATTGCGAGTTTCGATGTTTTAAGGCGGGCTGTGAGCTGAAATGAGTCTCGTCGGGGTCATAATCGCCGAGACTAGATATTTTCGGGTTGGCACGTGTGGCACATTTATTGTAAAAATTTTCCGTCATTTTGACGAAGTGCTCGTCTAGTGTTTCGATTTTGAGTTCGTTATGCAGATCTGTAATGGGGCAGTATCGAGGTGGGTTGGCCGCAATTCGCAGGCATTTATTTCATACAATCTGAATTCTCTTGATATGTGTTTTAGCTGCATGGGCTCATGTAGGCGTAGCATATGTTATAACAGGCCGTATGACCATGGTATATCGCAATACTGCTCTGTTTCGTGTTATGGCACTTCGCCTATTATGTATAGAGTATAAGGCGGAGTGTCTGGCGTATACACTTACGCATTTGACGTCTATATGTGCTTTCCAGGTCAACTTTCTGTCCATATGTACGCCTACATATTTTACAACATCTTTATTGGGTATGGGTTCGCCAAATAATATAATTTGCGCACGATTCGCAGCGTGGGGTAGTGCCCTGCGCATGAAAACGATCGCCTTGCTTTTGTCGACATTGATTTTAATCCTCCATTTAGTGTAATATTCTTGAAATGCTATTGAGGCAGTTTGTAATCGTCGTGTTACTAGACCAAGGTTGTGTGAGCTACTAAATATGACAGTGTCATCGGCATAGCATCCAAATTGCACCAGTCGGTGGTCTGGTTTCGGTAAATCGTGATTATAAAGATTAAATAAAACTGGCCCAAGTATACTGCCTTGAGGCACTCCAGTATAAATGGTTTTACTCTCTGAATACGCCCCTTCGCATTGGACATAACAAGTCCTGCGTTTCAAATAGCTGGCAAATAATTTAATATAGCAATCAGGCAATTTTAATTCATATAATTTATAAATTAATCCAGCATGAAAAACTCTGTCAAAAGCCTTTTCAATGTCTAAGAAAACTGCGATTACATAGTATTTCCAGTTAAAGGCATGTTTAATATATTCAGTGCTTCGCACCAATTGGCGTGTTGGGGAGAGCTTTTGCCTGAAGCCAAACTGCTCTTCGGGAAGTAAATTATTGTTACTTATATGAGAATGAATGCGTCTTAGAATGATATATTTCGCAACTTTATAAAGAGTATTTAAAAGGCTAATTGGCCTATAATTTTGTGGGAGTTTCTTATCCTTCCCTGGTTTGTGAAAGACAATCACATTGGCAGTTTTCCATTAGTTTGGGAAGTATTCCACCTTGAGCATAGAATTAAAGAATGTAGCAAGATACTCAAGGGCCAGTTTGGGCATTTTCTTTAATACAATAGCCTGAATTCCGTCTGCTCCTGGCGCTTTTCTGAGATGCATGCGGCGAATTGCCAGTTTTATTTCGTGCGGCTGTGTAGATTCAGGTTCGTCTTCAGTCGGTTTTCTTTGCTTTCTTTTAATTTCGCGATAAATGTGGGTTGTAAAATTTCTATCACAGGGATCCTGATTTGGCTGGAAATTATTTTCTATCACATTTGCAAAGGCTTCTGCCTTTGCTTCAGGGGTGAAAACAAATCCTGTGTTAGTTTGCAAGGGCAGGATTTCATCGGTATTATTTAAGAGGGGTATAGTTAAGCCCCATTAATTATTTTCGCGTGGTGTTAGCTTAGCTACTTTAGCATCCCAGACACTGGCCCGCCATAGTGTTACTTCCTCTGAAATGACAGCCTGTATTTCGTTAATTCGCGCCTTAGTTTGCCGATCTCGGCGTCTAGAATAATGGCGTCTTAGGCGGTTTTTCTGCGTGATTAAGTCCCGTATGTACTGCGGAAAAGTATCGAGGTTTTTGTATGTCTCTTTTATGGAACACATTCAGCCAAGCCTTGCTGTATTGTGCTTGTAAGGGCGGTTATAGCTTCGTCAACATCCCGTGTTGTTGCTAGGGAATCATTATTTATCTGCGGCAATTATCTGTTATAAAATTCGTGAAAATCGGCCAATCGGAGGAGAGATCATGTACGACTCTTAGGTCCATCCCAGTTGTAAACTTTTTAACTAGGGCAATATTTAAAATATCAGGATTTGGTTAATATTTGGTGGGTTATAGGTAGGCTCAATTGGGGCCATAACTTGATAATTTCTATTCGCTTGGTGCCTTCGTAAGAGCATCCCATTTGCTGTTCTATTTCTAGAATTCCAATTAGGATGTTTGGCATTTATGTCGCCAAGGGCGAGAAAAGTATTATCTGTTTGAGTTTATAATAAATCCAGGTCGGCCAGTGTAAGCGAGAGCCCCAGGGGGGGTGGGGGGGTTTATAAATTTCTAATACTTTAGTGCGCTGTTGGCCTAATTTAAATTCAACACAACTGTTTCTAAAATAGGAAAATCTGGCAAGTTAATTTCGTGGTGTGAGACTGAGTTATGAATTTAAATCGCCACTTCTGCTCCTTTGCCACCTATTAACGGCCTGCCCTTCCTATAAACGGCATAGCCTGGGACAGAGAAGCGAGATTTTGGTGTAAAATGAGTCTCGTTTATTGCCGCAAGTTTCATTTCATGTCGAGACACATAATCTATAAGTTCGTCCCTTTTTGAGCTTAGGCTGCGTGAATTCCATAAGAGAATGGTGTTTATGTGAGTTTCGGGATTGTTTGTGGTTGCTGCATTAATTTGGTTTACCAGCATGGCCAAAATTCTTGACCAGCTGAATGGAAGAACCGATAGTCGCGGTTATTTTTTCCTGTATGGTCATAATTGGAACTGTCCATATCGCGATCATCGCGCACAGGGGCTGCAAGACTTGTGCCAGGTCGGAATACTTGCGGAAATGCTCATCATTATTAAAGGCTGTGTTGATAGCAGCCATTATTTCGCTTGGGTGTACTTGTGGGGGCGGAGGAGGTGTTGCCTGTCCTGGCATAGATTCTAACTCCATTTCTTGGGAGCGCGAGTTTTGTTCAAGAACAGGTGCGCTCTGATTGGCCGTATTGACGGAGGCAGGATGGCTGGAGCTGCGGCTGCGGGCTGTGAGCTCGTGCCTTGCTCGGCAGCTTGTCGTTCGGCATTTTTGCGATCTTTTTGTGAAGTTTTCTTTGCTTTAGATTTGGGTTTCTATCCCCACAATACATTAGGGTTGCGGGGATTGGGCTGATTTGCTAGGGCCGGAAATGCCATTTCGTCCTGTAGCCATTCATACCTGTTGTATATCGGTACAGGTGCTGGCTATTGTTGAACCCATGAGGGCATAAACACATTTCCGTTGTGATGATGTGTCGGGAGCTGCTGTGGGCGAGCTTGTTGTTGGCCCGACTGGGGCTTGCGCGGGTTTATTTATATGTAATGCAACCGTGTTTACATACTCATGATTTCAACAAGACTACCGCCACCGCCATGTTTGACTTGACGTCATACCTCCAAAATACCGCAAGCAACCTCTTA
Organism: Dryococelus australis; assembly: GCA_029891345.1. Lineage (NCBI taxonomy): Eukaryota > Metazoa > Arthropoda > Insecta > Phasmatodea > Phasmatidae > Dryococelus > Dryococelus australis. The sequence continues at coordinate 229,058,697 of CM057009.1, read as the reverse complement.
ATTGGCTATTTACGTTCCATAAAAGAAGAACGGGGTGAGATTACTCGGTATATATACGTTACTCTAAACGAAACTGTACGTGTGCGCTACCTCTCTTTGAGAATTAGAGCTGCAAATATTAGTGTTTTTTTTAGAGACACTAAAATTGTAGCTACAATAGGTCTGTATTTTCCGGACATACTAGCTTGAAGTTATACAATTTTTTTTTTTTTGCTGAATAACTAAATTTCACAAATTGGCAGCACTTCACGACATGAAATTAGTTAAAGAATTTACTTTTAAAAACCTGGTTACACATATTTCGGTTCAGAAAAATGTCCAGAAATGAAATAGTTGCAAACTAAAAATAGATGTTTAAAAATAATTGACTTTTCTTCTTATTTATCGTAGCAGTAACATAATTTTACAGATGTTTTTCGTACATGAGAATATTTTCCGCCAATAGATTTTTCAAATAAGCAGTATTAAGAAAAAAAAATTCAGTAACACTAGTTTGGTATTATGTCAGTTGTCTTTTATATATACTGATGGCCAGAAGGGGAAATTATTGGCTGCTGATGATGTTCAAGAGCTTCTGGTAAGCCTGGTAAGCATTTCGAGTGATAGTAAATACGAGAGTGATACAGACAGTGATGATCCAGATCGAATAAACACTAACATACTACAGGAAAACTGGAGACATGAACAGTTACCAAGTGATATTTCCACTTCGGACCTACTGCCAACTACTGAAGAGGCCCTACAAGAAATACTCGGTAATCACGAAGAAGTAGATATTGAAAGTGATGTGTTGGGCAGTGAAAAAATCCCAAACGAACGGAACAATGTACGAACTGAACTGAACACTAATGAATCACTAAGTTTACATGCACATCAATTAGTGCGAACAAAGTTAAAAAATGCAACACGAAGGCTCGTAATACTGAAGTCCTATGGAGAACAAACATCTTAATATACCCAGTGCACAATTAGAATTCAGAGGCTGTACCGATCTACCAACATGTGTAAAAGAATAATTGGATTCGCCTTTCCACATATTTACATATTTTTTGGCAAGGATTTAGTGCAGAAGATTTTGCATTAAACTGTTCTCTACACTGCTACTAAGGATCCTTATAAGCCACGGACAATTAGTGTTGAAGAACTATATAGGTATATTGGTATTTGCATAGTGTCGTCTGTTGCAAAATTTACGAATGTCAAACTTTACTGGAATCAGACACTGGGGCTTGAGAGGGTGAAAAATGTGTTGCCTCTGAACACCTTTGAGACAACCCAGGCTAATCTACATTTCAATGACAACAGTCAACAAGTGAAGGACAAAAATGATGATAAATATGACAAACTCAATAAAGTGCGACCAGTGTTAATAGAACTGTTGAAATAGTTTGGCTCAATTACAATGGAAGAAACACTTGTTGTAGACCAACAGATTTGTCCAACAAAAGGCAGGCATCACCTCAAACAGTTTATGTCTTCAAAACCACACAAGTGGAGGTACAAATTATTTGTACTTTGTGGTTCCTCTTGATTCGTTTACAATTTTGAAATTTACACTGGAATGGAAAATAATAAAATATAAGGCCAACTGATAAACCTGACTTTGCCGCATGTGGAAACATAGTTGCTAGACTTTGCCGAAATATCCCCAACAGGTGCAATTACAAAGTCTACTTTGATAATTATTATACTTTTGTCCCTCTACTTGTAATCTTGGCTAACAGAGGGATTCAGTCTTTGGGGAAGGGTACGGCGAAATAGAGTTCCAGATTGCAAACTCCTAACAGAAGAGTCCTTGAAAAAAAAAAACCTACAGGGGAATCGGTCGAGTATTGGGTGATGCCTGTGGGGACGTTGGAAAAGGGTTAATTTAGGTTTTCAGGGGCGGTGATGATGAGGTCTAGGAATGATTATACCCGGTGGTGCCAGACGCCGTCAAGGCGACCTCTATGTTTATGCTGCATCTCTTAACCTCGGGTTGCGGGCCGTACGCCAGGACCAATCTCCTCGCCATTGAAGTGTTGACCACTACCCTGTTGATTACTGCTCCCGATGAGTGATTTTTGAGAAACGGTAGCCCGTCGGTCAGCTATGCACCATTGTTGATCTAGGCGGGAAAACTGCCTAACTCTTACAAGTTCATACGTGGGCTGTCAGGGCCACTCAAACGCCCATACAATACGAAACAAAACTCAGAACTATTACAAACTAAACGACTTACATAGGTTGAGGGAGCTGGTATTGTAAGGTCCCGTCCCGTGACATGCATTATACGATAACAAATAAATGACATAGTGGCAGTTCAAATACGTATTTATTACGTTAAAACTACATTCCCTTCTATGAGGACACTTGAAACAAAACACTCTTGGCTATTCAAACCGGCTATGTGGTACCACTGTAAAAACACCTTGCGACAATTAATGTTTACATGAAAACTGAAGCTCCCCAAGGCGATGCTTTTCCACCGGGGAGTGGAGGTGGCTTGCTATGCGCTGACTGACTTCCCACTCGACATGCAGGGTCGCCTCAGCTTACCATTGCGCCGAAATGGGACTACTTTCTGGCATGACCTGCAATTCCTGCCCTTGCAACACGTTACATAACTAAATAAATATTCAAAAAGCAAAAAAAAAAAAAACTACCATGCAATATAAAACTCTCATGAATGAAATGGACATAGCACTGCATGAATGCTGAAATAAATAATGATACATAACACTTGCATGATAAACAATTTACACTCAATAAAAGCAACAAGAAATAAATCTTTTAATTAAAGCACAACAACAATTTCTTTACTTAGACCTTTATACTGACAGTTCCAATAAAACGCCTGTATCATTCTTCCACAGCATTTCCACGGCAACCACCAACTGCTCTACACCGGCGTGCCCTTGCACCTGTGCTGTGCCTGATCTCTCCGGCGACCAGGTGTACTCTCTACTCGACACAGAGCGTGCAGCCCTAATTCAGTGGCATTGCAGGCTATGGCCGAGGAAACGGTCTTAGGGGTAGGAGCATGTGGCACATGTCATCCTCCCCCCCCCCCCTCAACAATTTGCGATTCCTCTTGCAGGCCGTTCGATGATACTGGCAGCAGCTGCAGCCGTGGTCCGGCCTGCACGACCGCAGGTTGTACCACAGCTCGTGTGGCCCTGCCGCATGATGCGTTGTTGGTGGTTCCCCTTCCTGCCAGGCAACTCTGGCTGCTGGCATTGTTGACACAGGGGTGGCAGGTGTGCCCATCGACGCGATCGCTGAAGGCAGAACTTGTTCCCTGACTCGCTGCCCTCGCTATCACCCTCCTCCCTGCTGCGTTCTTACTGTTCCCGCTGCCTCCAGGTGCGACTGGCTGAACAGCCCCTGCAAACACACTTGCACTTGCATTAACACCTTGCTTCAATTCAACCTACTTATCACCATGTTCTCCTTGCTTGCTTGCTTTCTCCTGCTCCTCTTCCTCTGCTTGTGTTTCCTCTACTTGCACTTGCACATACTCATCATGCTCCTCTTGCTCCTGCTCTTGCACTTTCGGAAGCATTTCATGTTCCCTGTGGGGAGTATCAACACCTGGTAACACCTGTACACTTTCCTCCTCCTCCCTTGCATCCCTGCGAAGTGCTGATGCTTTTTCTGCACCGCTCCTCTCCTCACGGAGCTAGTAGATGGTGTTCTTGTCCTGCCCTACCTCTGGTGGTGAATTCTTGCTGGCATGCACGGGTGGGTTCTCTGCTGGATCCCCCCCCCTTGAAGTGCTGCCATACCCCGCATCACCCCCCCCCCCCCCGGCACAAGCACAGCCTGCGCCGTAGTGGAGTCGGGACACACCGGAACCGACTTCGTCGTCGACAGCACCTGTGGTTAGCTGAATGTCGTCCCGATGCACCCTCACCTTCCTCCCTACCATGCCGACTGTGTATGTGGTCGGCCCGTGCATTTGTAGAACTTGATGCAGCCCTTTCCATTGTGCTGCTAACCCTGCACAAAAGTCTTTTGTTGCCGTGGACTGAGGGTACATCCATACATATAACATCTGTCCTACATGCACTTTCGCCGGAGGTTGGTTAGTGACCAGTAGCCCTCTTGCCCCAGAATGGTCTTGCTGTTGCCTTACTGCGCAGAAGATTCTCTGCCATTGTCGTTGTTGTGTGTCGGTGCTCGGCATTTGGCTACTGCCCTCTCGTTGCGGACATTTTGCCTCCCCCGGTAGGCATAGATTACGGCATAACAATACCTCAGTGGATGATCTTCCAGTTGCTGCATTTATTATTTTCCTAAGTGTATACAGGATGAGTCATCAGCTCTGCGAAAAATGGTGAGAGGACGTTCCTTGCAAAATTTCAGTTATAAAATGTCTGACAACGAAGGGCAGGAAACCCTTGTGAAGATGGGGATTCAATTATGAACTTATTTAATTACTCTGAAACCATGTGATATTAAGGGATGAATTTCTGTAGGTATGCCAAACAATTCAGTCACTGTAATGTGCAAGTACTTATGTTGACTTACTGCATACCCTACATTGTAAAATGGGGGTTGCCACCACAGTGAAAAAAGGGCTGTCGTACATTTTTACTTAAATTATGATCACGGCCTATGAATAACCATTGCAAGACATAAAAAAATTTCCTCTTGGTAAAAAGAACTCCAAAGAATGGTTTATGAGAAAACGGACCTCCAAGTTATTAAATGCCTAATAAGGATTATGCTCTCGCAAAATCGATAACGTGTTTCTCCACACTGTCGCTAACCTGATTCAATACTGCACCTATTCCCTCTTGGCTTGCGTCAGTTTGAAGGTACGTGCTAAAGTCGGACATGATCTAAATTCACATTTGATATCTGAAGATGCCTTCTCCGTCTCGCTTGTCCACTCGAACCATATCTGTAGTGACAACTGCGCGGTTAAGGGCGCAGTGATTGTTGTGTACATTGGGATGTGCTCTCGCAACCAATTTATAAGTCCGAAAAACTTCTGTAACTGCTTACGTGTTTTAGGCTGCAGGTAGTTGTCAATTAGCCTTAATTGTTCCAGATTTGGCTGGTTTCCCTCCTAATCAACTACGTGGCTTCAGAAATCAATGCTAGTTTTACCCACATGGCATTTCTCATTCGAAATGTGAGGCCATTTATTGCGAGCCTCTCCAGGACTACTGCTAAATGATGCACGTGTTCCTCCCAGCTGTTTGACCAGATAATTACATCATCGAGATACGCCAGTGTATACTCACTAATAATGCCATCCAGCACATGTACCATCATTGCCTGGAATGTTGTGGGTGCACACTTTAAACCAAGTTGCATCGCACAAAATTGAAACCGCCAGCCACCTGGGGCTGTGAATGCTGTTTTCCGCCTGTCCTCAAGTTTCACTGGCATCTGCCAATATCCGCTCTTCAAAGTCAAGGATGTCCAAACTTTCGCCTACCCTAATGTGCTCAACATGTCTTTCACATTTATGTGTGGTGGAAGTGCGCTGCATGTTACTTGGTTCAACAGTCGGAAATTTATGCAGAATCGCCAAGTTCCATCTTTTTTGGAGCTAGTGTGATCGCGGAATTAAACTGACTATCCGTCGCCTCGATCACTCCAACGTCAAGGAACTCCTGAATTTGCCAATTTATTACTCGTATTTGGTGTAGCAAATAGCCTCGCTGGCTGGTATGTACCGTTTTTTTCATCTAACAATGGTATTGCATGCTCGGCAATGGTTGTGCGCGGCAACACGTTTCTACCAAATACATTGTGGAGTTCATCATGGACACACTGAAATGCAGTCTGGTAATGATGCAGGACCTGGTTTTCGAATTCCCCTATCTTGAGTTCGAGTAGGCTACACAGCGAGCAGTGATCCACATTGTATACTGTGCACCTTTCCTTCATGCCAAAATGTATTCTCCTTGCAGCTGGCTCCACGATTGTATGCTGTTCTGTTAACCTAGGTATTCCCAAAATAGTTTCCCCACGTATTTCTGGTGTATCAATGGCCATTGTTTTCGTTTCAATGTCATGGACTTGTACCGTTACTACTGCTTGTCCTACGGTAGTACTACAGTGCTCGTTCGTAGCCAAGCAAATCACGTGTTCTGTAGGCAACATGTCCTGCTTGTCTACAAAGTGTGGTCACATGAAGTTGTGTGAGGCTACTGAATCGATTAAGGCCTACCATAACTGGCCGTTGATAGAAACTAAAATGTAGAGAAACGGTGCATGACTACTGCCCATTTGCTGTACCAATACTTGTTGTGGGGTTAATTTTGTGTTTGTGATCAGAATTTTAGCGGACAGGGTGTCAGATGCATCCGGCCACTTCAACTCTCCAACCCATTTCCCTGTTGTTTACGTTCTGCTGCTTCCTTGATTTTTCTCATATGTGGGTTGTTCGGACATTTATTATGCCAGTGGCATTGTGGGTTTGGACAGTATGTACATGGATGTCGAGGTGGGTAGTCCGGATTCCATCCTTGTTGTAGGGTATTAGCATTACCTGTTGCGTTCCGGTACTGTGGTTTCTGGCCACCGGACCCCATGGCTCCACTCCTTTTCTGATCCTGCTTGTACATATTCCCATTCATTTGCCCATGATACAATTTCTCTTGTTGTTGCCCACTAAATACCTTTTCATGCCCTTGTACATTATTATTATTACGAGAATGCTTCGAAAAATTTTGTGTTCTGCCAGAAGGATACGTGTTGAGAATGTCCTCTCTCTGCTCGTATCGCCCTCTTACTACATTTGCATCAGGGTGTGGTGATTCATGCGTTCTTTCCAGAATTATTGCGGCATGCATTAAATCTTCTAATGTTTCGTTTAAAAGAGGTATTAAGTCTTCTATGGATTCAGGTCGAGCCATTTCAGCAATGACTTCTAGTACTTCCCACTCTGGCAAATTTGGATGAAAGTGTTTCACAAGTTGACTTTTACATGTAATGAAAGCAGTAATGACTCACCTGATTGTTGAACATCCAAATTCAATCTGCTCTGGGCCTGTACAGAGGCAAAAACCCCTCTGAAGCTGCACTGGAATGCACGTCGAAACTCCTCCCACTGAAGTCCATGATAGTGTTTAAGAGATACCCACTAAGAGTGTGCGTCTCCGTGTAGTTGTGCTCCGACACAGATGGCCCATTCGTCGCGATTCACCCCGTGCCTGGTAAGGCAGGATACGCAGTCCTCTAGGAATGCTGTCGGATTTTCCATCTGCATACCTGCGAACGAGGGCAATGTTTGGAACTTGGACGGTGTTTTCGCTGTAATCGGTCCTGGCGAGTGTTGTGGTTGGTTGGTCTCCGTGGTTCCGCTTCGTAGCGTGCTTTCCGTTCTCTGTGGGATTGTTGTCATGTACGGATTAACAAGCGGGAAATTAGGAAATGTTGGCAGTTAATTTGGTACAATTGATGGGTAAACTGGCATAGGAAACATCTGTGGTAGTGGAGGGAAAAATGGTGTGCGTGGTTGGTATGCATGCGTTGTGGTTGTTGGGGTAGCTTCGGTTGGCGGGGGTTTATTTACATTCGCCATGTGTGTGGAGGGGATGCATGACATCCCTGCTTCTCGCTGCTCTCCTCCTCTACTCTACTGCCATTACCATACTCTGCTCGGTGCCATCCCACCTGACACATTGTTAGCATCCCATTCCACTCTCACTTGTGAAAGATTGGTGCTTACATTCACTGCCACGTCATTATCCCACTGTCCTAGCAAGTCCAACACCTGATCACATGGGGTGTCTGCAGTTACTTTTGCATTCGGTTTACACCCTACCTGTTTGTTATTGAAATTGCTAGACACGAGAAGCAAAGAAATGTGGGTCCTGAAACAGATTTATGTTCCGTGTTACAGATGCATTCTTGGTGGCATTTTACGTCACATTGTACACACTGAAGTACCATGGTACCCTGACATTTGCATAGCAAGTTATCACAATGTTTCGGAAATGTAGAATTTGGGAAATGTACACTGTCAGATTTCACATGTTTGGGAAAATTTTGAAAAATTCTACTGTCCTGCATCCTTTTATTGCTACTGTCCTTTTACCACTCACAGATGTCACCGGCGCGGATGTTTGTAAGTCTGGTCTTATGACGGCATTGCAAATAGGTCTTACTGTCACCTGCTAATTGTCCAGGATACATCATAGGGCGCAAACAATCTGGACACCACAGCTCCGGCGAGCTGTCAGTCATCCTGCCAGCCATGCCTTGTTTTTAAACAAAGCCACGTGTGCGGTAGACGCGAACGAACCAGCGCAGTAGTGCAGTGTTGGGGAAGAGGGATCATCCTCCCCTCTCACTATACGGCTGGACTGCTTACCCAGAGCAGGGTTAATGAGCCAATGCCCAGCTGAGGCATGGTGCACATGAGGGGTTCACCGGGCGGTCGGTGGCGGTGATTGCTGAGTGGACTGGGGAGGGTAGCCTCCACCCCATCACTTCTCCTCCTCGTGGTTTACCTCTACTCCTCCTCCAAGGGGCGTGGCATGGATTTTGGCGTGGCATCGTCTGTTGATTGTTGAAAAACTTTCTATGCAGTATCCCCTGAATATCCTGATGCTGCCATTGCTCTTACTGGCTTTCTGCCGTCCTCTTGTAGTTTCGGGTAGGAAAAGAAGGAAAAAATTTACCTGCAGGAAAAATTCGGATAATTAAAAAAATTTGGTAAACCTTTTTGGCTGGAAAAATTTTGGCAGAGATTTTTGGCAACACTTGGACAAGCTAATTTTATGTGGTCAAATTGGATGCTGAGGTGGTAAATAACTGTGGCAGGAGATTGCCCCACTTGGGCCAGCTAATTTGATGTCTGTGGGACATTGGAAAAAGGTTAATTTAGGTTTTCTGGGGCGGTGATGATGAGATCTAGGAATGATTATTACCGGTGGCGCCACATGCCATCAAGGCGATGTCAATGTTAATGCTGCATCTCTTTACCTCGGGGTACCGGGCCGTACACCCAGACCAATCTCCTTACCATTGAAGTGTTGACCTCTGCCTTGTTTCTTACTGCTCCAGATGAGTGATTTTTGAGAAATGATAGCCCGTCGGTCGGCTATGCACCATTGTTGATCTTGGTGGGAATACTGCCTAACTCTTAAAAGCATGTATGTGGGCTGTCAGGACCACCTACATGCCCATACAATGCAAAACAAAATCCAGAATACATACAAATCAAATGACTTAGGTTGAGTGAGCGGGTATTTTAAGGGCCCGTCTCCTGACATGCATGGTGCGACCGAAAAAGAATGACATAGCGGCAGTTCGCACATGTATTTATTAAATAAAAAATACATTCCCTTCTATGAGGGCGCTTAACACAAATCTCTCGTGGCTATTCGAACCGGCTATGCAGTGACACTGTAAAAAAGCCTAGCTACAATTAATGTTTGCATGAAAACTGAAGCTCCCTGAGGCGATGCTATTCCACCGGGGAGTGGAGGTGGCTTACTGGGTGGCTAGATGAAAAGAAAATGTTCCATGTCAGTTAGAGTCTATTGTCATTAATGTCCAGATACAAATATGTTGAAGGCCACCCAGCGTGCACCGGAAAATCCCGGAACTCAACACACGCACTCTACCTCCGTTAGTTGCTACACGCTGGCTGACTTCCCGCTCGATGCACGAGCTCGCCTCAGCTTACCCTCACGCCGAAATGGGACTGCTTTCTGACATGGCCTGCAATTCCTGCCCTTGCAACATGTTACATAACTAAATAAATATTCAAAAAGCACAAAAACAACCTTGAAATATGAAACTCTTATAAATGAAAAATGACAAAGTACTGTGTGAATGGCGAAATAAATAATATTACATAACACTTTAGTGAATAACAATTAACACTCAATAAACAAACGAGGGATAAATCTTTTAATTAAAGCAGAATAACATTGTTTTTACTTAGGCCTTTATACTTTAATTTCCAATAATATGCCTGTATTATTCCTCCGCGGCGTCTCCATGGCAACCACTGGCTGCTATGCAACGGCGTTCCCTTGCACCCGTGCTGCGCTTTTATCGCTCAGGCGACCGAGTGCACGCTCTACTTGGCGCAGAGCGTGCAGCCTCGCTGCTGTGGCATTGACGGCTATGGTCGGACAAACTGTCTTAGGGTTAGGAGTACGTCGCACATGTCATGGTATAATTATGAAGGTGTAGAAATAAGTAATTCTATGTGGAAAGATAACAAGTATTTGCGGTTTTTGTCTACATTCGTTGGCATTGAACGCGAACAAAAAGTTCAGAGGTATGAGAGGAAAAACAAATGAGGGGTAGTTGTTAAATGTCCAGCTATCATCTGTGAATACATCCGACACATTGGGGTGTGGACTTGTTAAATAGTCTGCTGGGTAGAAATCACATCTCAATGCGAACCAGGAAATGGTGAATGCATTTGTTTTACCATTAGCTTGATGTTACAGTCATCAATGCATGGCTTCTGCATAGAAGAATCAATGGTACTGAGATGAAGCTTTCTGAATTCCGAGTATAACTAGGAACTGCTTTATTTAACATTGGACATTTGACCATGGCGAAAAGAGGCAGACCATCGACTGAAATCCAACAACATTATTCTGTAAAGAAAGCTAAAGGGCTTCCGCTCCTATTCCTCTCAAAGACGTCACATGTGATCAAGTCAACCATTTGCCTATTTAAAATTACACAAGATTGCGATGTAAGAATCTCACTTGCAAAAAGAAACATTTGTGGTGTGACAGAAGTGTCGAGTGAGTCTTTGTCTGAACAAAGATGTCAACTGCTTCCTAAAATTCTATTGATCTTAGTTTAGCAATGTGTGTATCAGGTGCCACTGTTTGACAATATGAATAGCATCAGAAGGTGCTTTTCTATATTCCAAACTTCTATAAGTTTAGTTTCAACTTGTACTTTATATAACATTTCTTATTGTTAAAAGAGTTTACCTATGTTAAAATGTTTACACTATTACTCAATTGTTCGCATAGTTAAATATAAGTATTTATTATTATTGTTAGTGTCAGTGTAACATATGTATACAACATTAAAAAAAGATATGTTTTTCAAATAAATATCAATTTAACTTTATTTTGTGACATATTTTTAAAATCATACCTGGAGTAACTTTTTCGAAAATTTATGATGACGATTAAGAACTTACGGTCTTTATCTTACATAAACTTAGGTGATTCATATATGAATATACATGATGATTCATAAAATAATCGAGAAAAAAAGAATTTTCGAAAATAATAAGTAGGCGAATAAATTTTTTAAATATTTTTCAATGTATTTGTATAATGGAAGCGAGTACAATGATTTTTTTTGGTGAAATATAAATATTCATGCGATGGCTGTAGAAGGCTGCTTATGTGATGGTTATTGTGGTTCTCCCAGTTTCCCCTCATGAAACAATATGATCGTAGGGGAATGCAATTTCTGCCCGACGAGAAGCATCTCATCAGTAATGAAGAATGTTGTGTTGTGTAAAAATCGTCAGGATGGTGTTTTAGCAAGAGTGATAAGCGAAATGTATCGATAATTGCAATATGATTTGGAACATGTGTGGGTTATAAAAATACCCTAATCGTCGTAGCCCAGCTGTTTTATTTAAAAGTTACCATAGGCGAGGTTGTGAAATAGGACTTGCAGTGTTCTCAAATGTGGTGGTGTTTTTTAAACTTATGGCAATGCGAACCAATGAAATCGCCAGTGAAATCTTCATGGCCTTGTACATTCCAAATTTTATTAGTAAATGCTTCGAAGTATCAGGTGTTGTTGGTTATGTCATTATAATGACATTGTTGACCGTCCAGCAGCTTAATTCCTTACATTTTCTGATACATATCCTGTGATAGTTTTCCAAAATGTACTTTTGTTGAATATATGTGCATTTTCCTTCCACTTCTGTATACAAATTTGCTGCACCGATATGCCGATTTTTTTAGATGGCGGCATTATATTGTCGACTTGGATATGGATTCAGTAGCTATATGCAATGCGTTGCTGGTATTTGTAAGTGTGTGATGTAGCAAGATCGGGCTACAATGGAGCGACTTGCAGGAGCATAGCCTCGAATTTAGCAGGACGATAAGGATCTTGTTCATTTTCTGGTGGTTCTTATAACTAAATATAGATCACCTGGCTCTGGCATCTCGATTCTTTTGGGACGTGCAGTTAACATTGTTCTGTGGACTGCCATCGTTTCTGCTCCTGTGATACCTGCTACCCTGAGCCAAGAATCATATACTGTGAATCATATTTTATAATTGTATTTTGTGACAGTAGGCTGTAATCTGGGGAAGTGAATTACTTGAAAAATGATTCATCTTGAATTAGTGACTATCTTCTGAGTGATAAGCAGTAGTTCAAAGTCTTGAGTCTTTTCATTTGCCACGGCAATGTATGAACCACATTCAGAGTTTCACGATCAATAAATATGTAAAATAAATTTATTAATACAATCGGATTATTAATCTCTCTCGACAGCATGAGTAAATCTAGTTCACTAAAAACATACTTTGACTCTATGTCTTAGTATTGCTTGCCGACAAGAGACAAATTGGTTCCTTGTACAAATTGTGCCAAAAATTGCCCTTTAGAAATATATGAGGTCATTGTTTTGGAGGTTGATGGTCGCCTCCTGTTCTAAAAGAGTGCTAGCAGATCTATGTAACTGGAGGCACTCAGAGGGTCGAGCTTTTTGATGTGAAATTGAAGATGCTATACATCCATGAGAGTCCTCCCTGAGCCCTTCCCCTTTATTCCTCCTCTTTCCTGAGATATTTTTATAGAGGCACAGACAGTTTCTTCGATATCTTCAACACTCATAATGAAACACTAGGGGACCAGCCCGTGGAATACGCGGGCTAAGCCACCGTCTGTGAAGCAGGTAACTGTATGAATTAGTATTTGAGGAGCTGGATGCAAGAAGGGCCTTTTTATGAATTTATGAAATCGCCTGTTATGAGTAAAATGTGCATTCTAGTTCCTCTAGGCACCACTTGTATGCAACTAAAATTTCGTTGGAAAATTCCCAACCTTGCCAATAAAAAAAAAAAAAAAAAAAGGAATTTTTTTGCATAGAAGTTACAAAGCTTAAACTTTCAACATTGTTAGGTTATTTTGATGTGTGGATGTGATGTGTACTGTCTTTTAGTGGGAAATAAAAGTGTTTAAAATATCGTCAAGTGAAATAAGCGGTTATCCTGACAGTAGTGAAAAGGAAAATAGGAAGAACAATGCAGGAAAGCGGAAATTACGATCCAAGAGATTATGGGGAACAAACGAAGTCAAGTAGAAACGAAAGGCTGTGCTACAGATGTTCGAGTTGGTAAATAGTGTATTCGAAAACATTTCATGCTATTGATAAGTGTTGGTCTAAAGAATGCTACAAAACAATCGATGTGGTTAAGCAAGAACAACTTTCCAAGTCATTTTTGGTTGGTTAGCGAGAAAGAAAAACAAGACATCACTACAGCAGGTAACCTAGTTTCTACTGCTCCTAAAATAGTAACAGTAAATGCAGTGTACAGGAAACGACTCTTAGCTGGAAGTATCACATACAGCTGCAGCAAAGGGGTGTTTCCATTCTAGTTTGCCAAACAATTTATATTGGTATTTTGCAAATATCAAGAAAGAGATTAAGAGTTATTCAAGAAAGGTTGGCTAAAGTAGTCTTGGTGGTTAAAGACAACAGGGGTAGACATGCGAATTGTCCAAATAGGATTAAGTAAAATGTGTGGGAGTGGGCCAAAAAACACTTATCATCCATTCTACATGCTGAATCACACTACTGTGCAAAGAAAACAAAGAACTGGTGTTTTACTAACCCTATGTGGTCAGTTAAAAAATATTTTAGAAGTTTAACAGGAATGATGTTGGTTGAAATATGCCTCTTATCTTAAATTTTTCAGAACCCAGTCAAATTACAGTTTCCGCAGACATCGAACAGACGTATGCAACTTGTGTACAGAGTGCATTGTGAAGCTGAAACTCCGACCAAATTATGCTTGTCGAGGTTTGTTTAACATACACAAATGTCGAGTGAAACAGTATCAAAGCATGAAGCATGAAATAATAATAAACCAAAGTAAAGGAGACATGACATATTTAGTGATTGAGTTTGATTTTGTCCAAAAAATGGCTCTTCCTTAGTTTTAAGTTACTAGTCAGTTCTACAAATGTTTTATTTGGTTATTTGTTTTCAATATCAATTTATATAATGATAGTACGAGTGATTGTATTGGTGTTTGGAAAGCGGTGGTAAGAAAAGTGAAAATGTTGTTTACTTTATGTTGTACAATTTTATTTCCATCATTATTACTTCAAATATGAAATGTGTAACTATGTTTTCAGACTCATGTGGGGGCAAAACAAAAACCTAACGAAGGTAGAGTTTTGTTGTTGGCTCTCTAAAGTATTTAACGTTGCAGTGCACAATATTTTTCCAGTGAGGGGACATTACTGCTGTCAATGTGACAGGAAATATTGTTTCTATTCCACTAAATAGAATAAAATGTAGATAGTGGAAACTACACCAGATTACGTAAGAGTCCTGTAATACGGCCACTAATATATGCAATAGGTTATATCCTCTGAATGGATGCACATAGAAACATGAACAAAAGGCCAAATGGTGACAAATTTTATCTAGATTAAAGTGATGGGTGAAAAGTTTAAAATACATTATTTACAATATCGGTAATTTAATATTACTGGGAAAAGACAAAAATGGCCATTTTGCAAGACTATCCAGTAATATGGCCAATGATGATAGCGATCATTTCTCAAGTATTTATACAGTCCCTACACACAAATTTGGCAATGTTTGCTGCTTCTGCACACTGCTCATGACACCAACCCTTAAATCTTACACAACACAAAAACCTAACTTCACCATTACTGTCATCACTAAAGAGACCATCACAATAAAAGCATGCAGTTTCTGAACTTTTGTTTAAGTCTTTTATTTATCCCTGTGGCCTTTTTCAAACATGTGCTCTTTGCACTTTTTTTAAATTTTTCCTTCTTCGGTTTTGCAGTGTTCCTGTCTTTCTTCTCTCTCATTTTCTTCATGTGCTCTGGTGATGTAAGAATGGCAGCCTTCTGGCATCTGCTTGATGACTTCTTCTGCAGTAATCTTGAAGTGGGACACATCTGCTGCAATAACGAAATTATGTCTTTCTTGCTGTGTAAATCTTTACTAAACGAATCGTCATGCGACGAATCACTTGAAGAGCAGCTCAGTCACTTCTTGGTTTGTCTGGACACACTACAGTCACTTACTCCAGATGTTCCAGGTATAGGCTCTGCATTTGTTGGTTGAAATGAACGATGTGCCCTTTCTGTTGGTGTTTCAGTTTCTGTCATCTGGAAACGCTCAGAGGGAGAGAATGCTGATTTGGGAATTGCTCCTCTATTAAATGGCACAAGCTCACAAGCTCAAAATCCACTCACACAATTTTCAACGGAGCAGGCCTTACTCCAGGCCTGAGAAAGCAGCATTCCAAACTGAAGTTTTGTTATGTTTCTAGTTGGGTTCTGCTTTATCCAGCTGTTACATTCACCATAGGAATGCATTTTCATGGATCTGAAAAATGACCTGTCGAGTGGTTGGATGTAGTGCGAGGTGTTAGTTGGGATGCTGATCATTATGATATTGTTGTCAACAGCAAAATGTAAAATATCTTGGTCACTGATATGGGTCGAGTGACCATCCAGTACCAAGAAATTCGTCTTCTTTCTTTGTGTTTTATGTGTGACGAAATGTTCAAGAAACTTCCGAAAGAATTCAATTGTTATGTAGTCAGAATCGCTCATGAAAACAACTGAACCTGGAGGTAAATCGTCCCTGAATTCCTGTTTCATATTTCCCCCTTAAAAATCACAAATGGTGGTAGGAAAACACCAGTTGCGCTAACACATGCAAGTACTGTCACAGTCTCTCCTCTTTTCTTAGCAGTAACACTCATCACATTTCGTTTTACTTACATACTAAGGATTTTTTCTGGACGATTGTTTAGCTGGAGTCCTGTTTCGTCCGCATTATGGATTCTTGCAGGGTTTCCAAACAGGTTGTTTTCATTTAACCAATTCTCAAACATCTCAACAAATTTTGTTACTTCTGCCTTGTCCATGCCTCTGGCTCGTGCCAAATACAGAGCTTCTGGTTTCCTGACTGAAAGATTGGGATGTCGTTTTTTAAAAGCATAAAACCAAGTTTTGAATGCCTTTCCCTTTTCATGCGAGAATCTTACTTTCAGTCCGTCTTTAAGTACACGTTTGTATGCAACAGTTTCTACCTTGCTAATTGTCAAGCTAAATCCTCTTGATTTCATTAAGAAAATGTGGTCAACGAGGGAAGCTTCTATTTCTGGTGGGATGTCCTACTTTCTACCCATTCCCTTCTTTATGGTTTTAAACTGCAACTGACGTCTTAAGGTTGTCCTGAGAATGTTGTATTGCTTTGATGCTGCAGAAGGAGTAAGATGCCTGGAACGAACTGCATCCACAGCAGCTTGCAAACTTTGTAAATCCCAAATTTGGTGCTGCATTTTCCGTTCATGCATTTTTAAAAATCTGCAGTAAAAAAAATCTTTTGTTACCAACTGTTTCTCGCATAATGTTTATTAAATGCCTATTTCTCGCAGTCAAAATATTTATACAAACAAATTTCTGGATTTATTTTACAAAATGTAAACGTTTAATCTAAAATTAACATTAAAATTAGAAAGAAAATTTTAAGTATAAAATTGAGTACTGTGGTAGACAATTAATGGCAGTGGATTCATTATGTAAATATAGGGCCTGCCTGAATTTACTCAATTCTCTTCGACACTATTTCTGCTTAGTGTGATAATACATAAAAAAAAGTGTTACCAGTTTATAATGTTACATCTGCACACCGTAGTGCCCAAAATAATCACGAGTAAGCCTAAAGATTGTATTTTAGTGGCTAACAACTGTCTGTGAGAAAGAGGCTTAATTAATTTTATTTATAGACTCCAATATAAAAATAACTTTTAAAATGTAATTAAATACATACTAAGTAATAATAATGCATCCAACATAATTTACGTTTCCTTTCTATAAGAATTAATTGCAGATATTTATTTTCAATCTGTGTTTTGCAAAACGGCCAACTAGTCTTGTAAAATGGCCAGGCATAGTATTCTGCCAGCCGTTTTACAAGACAAAGCATATATATATATATATATATATATATATATATATATATATATATATATATATATATATATATATATATATATATATATATGCTCAATCTCTCGGCAGGTAGCAGAACTAACTTGAAAGACAACCGTGGCGAGATGATGTCACAAAGCATAGCTATATTTCAGTAAATTAATCAGGGGTTATAACTATTTATATTTACATATGGCACACCAAATTCTTAAAGCTTAAAAATGTTTTAGTAGCCATTTTCTTACCTCTCAGATGCAGTAGTTCAAATATTTTATTTCCCTTACGACAAAAAGCAACGACAACCGAATGTTCTCTTCCGTAACTAACACTGTGGATGCTTTGATGCCCCCCCCCCCCTTTTCCCCGAGACATCTGTTGGACATTCGACGAACTACTTCGCGCTTGACATTACAAAGGAATGTTTGTGGCCGTATTACAGGACTTGACCCTATCTCTCTTCTAAATTTGTCGAACAAATCATAAACCATTTCAAGTTATTCAAGCGAGGGGAATATTTAATCATTTCTTATTTATAAAGAGTTTGATTGCTGAGAAGATCCCAATAAATAGAAAAGAAAAATTCGCTCTACGGAAATATGTACAGCTGAAATACTCACATGGTATGCTTTCAGCATCCAAAACCTACATGCCTATTTATCAGCTATTTAAAGTTTTCAAAACTAGTGTGGTTCATGAATATCGTCTACCTAATGAAGACAAGAATGTTTTGAATCCAGCCAAAGTTCCAGATATGAGATCGTTAATGAACTTCCTTTCTGAAGACTCCCAAAAGTGGTACAAAGAAAAAAAATTTCATTGATCAGATTGAACATTTATTGCAACAGTAAACTTACTGATAATGTGTTTAGCAGATGTCATTAAACTATTTTTTATTTCTGAGAAAAAAAACATTAGTAAGAGACGAAGCAGATGCGAATTTTCCCGTTCAGTTTAGAGAATGAACAGTATGAACGGTTTTGTTTATGCTTATAAGAGTAAACTAATTTACAATAATATGAAGTAGTACCGAAGGAGATAGTACAGCATGTCTGGAAATAGCAATTACAAGAGTCTCACAATTAAAGAATGACTCCATGCCTAGGCTGGAGCTATTGGCATGTTCTATTGGCAGTCGCCTTGCAGCTTCCATTAGGGAGAGCCTGAAATTAAAGATAGCAGTGTTTTTTTTGGACTGATTCTTCCCCGGCCTTATATTGGAAAAAAAAGGAGAGATCTAGGGTGTGTTTGTTAATAATCGGGTAAAGGAAATCAGAAAACTTACGAAACATGAAGACCGGCTGCTCTGCGGAATGCCTTGTGAACTCTCGATGGTGGGAGGGTCCAAGCTGGTTGGGGAACAGATCAGAATCCCCGGTCTTATGGCAGTTGTAGAAACAAATGACACAAATATGTTGTGCTTCATTTCGCTTTCCTATAAACTATCGTTCGTTGCGACTCACCTTGTTGTTTTGGGATGTTTTGTAATCTTGCATTATATTCTTCTCGCCCTTCAATTTCTCAACATTGTTTTCAACTGCGTTGTCATTTACGATTTCCTTGTTACGATGCAATATTTTTTTCTTGTTATGTGTTTGATCTCTTTCTTGTCTGTTTTCATTGTAAAATATTTTAGCACCTACATTATTTTTCTGGCGAAAGAATATTTGGACTGAATTTTATTTTTGTTTTGCTCTAACTGCATCTGACTTCAGTACGGTGGTCGTGGTATTTCCATCCTACTTTACCAATTGCTTATTGCATTTAAACATTCTATTTATGCGTATGTTGTGCCTGGTGTGCGCCTACTAAATATAGCTCTAGAGGTATTAATGGTTTTATTTCCACAGGGGTAACGCATTTTGCTATTTCGGTACACCTGCTGTTTTCTTGACTTTTATAATCGCATCTGTAGAGATTTTTTGTGTGTTAATCTCTGTACTTTGTTCTATGTTGCTCCCCTTGTGAGTCACATTACGGTTTTTAACGTATGTGTGGTGTTTCCCCATTTTTGTTCCCTGGGGTGGTCCAATACTATTTGTATGGGGGTAATTCAGTGGATATTGTGATGTGTTTCTCTAGGAATTGGCCTATACTGCCATGTTTTTGCGCGATTTTGATTTTTGCTTACTGTCTCTGTTGTTTTGTTATTCACTTCTACAGTTAATTTAGTTAATTCCTCCTTTAGTGTCAATATATCCTCTTGGAGTTCATTTTTCTCCACATTTTGCGACTGGTTCTCAATAACTAGTTTATGTCGCATAGTTCCTAGTTCAACAGTGTTTAAATTTTCTAGGAGTTGCTCTAGCATTTCATTCTGTAGTGCTATAATCTTATAAGCTAATGTCGGTAATAGTGAGTCCATATGATGTTTACTTGCTTGGACTCTGGCAAATAGCGATTTTATTTATTTCTGTGAAACATTACATTCTCTACATGCGCCTTGAAACTCTCTTACTCTCTCTGTTTCTTTGTGTGTAGGAGATTTCTATACCTAATTGTATAGTCTATAGGTGTGAATGTATCTATCAGTTTCGTTTCAATGTTTGACCAAGTGATACTTTATGTACTTGTGTGGAACATGTTTTCATATGCTCATATGTCTGTACCTTGCAAATAAAATTTTATTTATTTACATTTCTCTATGTCACTCCATCCATTAATGTTACTAGCTGCCTTATAGACATTAAAAATTCTTCCATATTTTCAAGTGTTTCACCTGACAATGTGGGTATTTTTCCGGTTGTTTGACCACAATCCTTACCGACTGTTCTGTATTTACCCTACCTGCAGTGTCTGTATTCTGCAATTCTACATTATCGTAAATGTGTGCTACTATATCGTTCTGGTACGTGGGACACTTGTTTGCAATTTTTGTAGTGAACGTGGTCTGAGGTAACCACTTGTGCTTTCCTCAGATGTGCATGTTTCTTTGTTGTTTGGCGTAGTGTGTAAGGTGAGGTCTTGGTTGTCATGAAATGAATAGTCTAGGGCTTCATTTTATTATAGAGTTGAGCTGTTTGTATCGCATGCTGACATACTTGCCTTATAATTTACTTTAGTTTGTGTTCATAACCGATTCTGTCTTATAGCGTGCTAAGCCTCGGCCAAATCTAATGCCTTACGTGTCACTATTTTCTTAAGTTTCGATGGGGCCGTGTTAACTTTGTTGCTCATGAATGTTTCATGTTTGCACATGTCTTGTGTTTCATAGTGTATTTCGCACACTGTGTGAAGCTTATGATGTTATTTACCACTCACTAAAAGTTTAAAATTCTCCATTATTTGTACACGCCAATACTACAATTTTTGTGGATATTTCCATTTGCAAGAAATCAATTCGGAGCCGAAGAGTGGTTCCGTTATGATAGCATTCATTAAAAGTTACAAGCCAAAATCATTCTACACTACATTTTCTACTGGTATGCTGGGCGCCAGTGCGGGGCTTTACGAATTTGCCAATATGCAGTTTGCTGTTCTTGCTATGTACACAAGGTTGTACGTTCTATGGCACGTCAGCTCGAATTTGTGTTCAATGTCACCTGCATTGTACATGCGCGAAGGACTTTCGTGTACTGCGCTCTGCAATGTTAAACATTTTGGCTCTGCATTTCGATTTATGAAGGGCAACTTTCTGTACTTTGTTCTGCAACACTCACTTTATTTTGAATTTCTAATTGATTAATATGTTGGCATTTTAAATCTAACAAACATTTACAGTTACTTTTTCCTAAGCTGTGATGCTTTTTATCTGCTTGAGGTTTTGTTATGGGACTCCGAAAATTTTGAATTGCTAACAGTTTTTGCATCTTTATTCGTTTTGCCTGATCTTCAAGAACGTTGAGTAGTTAAATGTTGCTAACTGGAATACTGCATTTCCTACGAATATATCGTTTCGATCCAGTGCCTTTTTTTTCTTCAATTATTAGTCATAACATTTTTAAACTAATTTAGTCTCGCCTTTCTGTGAGGGTTTGAAACAAATCGAAGCGTCTTCTAATTGCTACATTGTAACACTGGGCTACTAATACCTGATGGGTAGCTAAATACAGTATTTCACTCGCCACGAGAGTTTAGGAAAAGGCTGTGCCACCACCAGTTGTTACGGTCGCCTTAGGGGCTATCACACAAGATATCATCTCGGTGTTTATTAGCTAGACATAGACATAAGATGATCTCAAGTTAAACTACAATTGATACACACATTTATTGAACTCTGACATACAATGTCGATTACACTAAAACAATCCAAAATATGTTACAATCTGATAGTATAGCGATCCTTATGCTGTTCAATTAATTCTGCTTTCAATAATATATTTAATGTAATTATCAGTTTACTAATTGTCTCGGCTCTCAATTTCTTGATGGTCCCGCCTAGCGCCTAAGGAGGGTTTATGCTCACCTCTGAAATGTGTTGAAGTCACTCGCTCAGTTGTCAACAGGGGGTCCCGCCGAACAGTACTGACCTCTAGTAGCACCTCGTTGTCATGAAGTTTTGGTATCAATCTTGAAAAGGGAGGAGGGCAGCGCGTTCTTGGCACATGCTTATGTACTCCCGCTAAGACGCTGGCCTCTTCCCGCCACCTCTTTTTCACCCATTTTTCCAAACACCACCTGCCGCACCTGGGTTGGCCACTCAGGCTCTCGGGCCGGCCTGGCATGCCTTCGCTGCCCAGGCTGTATCTTCTACAGTATGTTGACGTAAACTTGAACTTTGAAAATGGACAGTACCTGCTCACATATCATATGTATGTGCAATTCCAAAATGCATATTATGGACGCCTCCAATCAACGATACTGAGCTCTAATACTTTTAAGAGTTTGGATTACAAAATGCAAATTATGGAAGCAACCAATCCACAATAGTGAGTCCTAATACTAAAAGAGTTTTGCTCGCTCATGGTTTTCAATGTAAGTAGAACGAGCATATTACCTCCAATGTGATCGACTGCATGGTCGAATTCACTACACATGAAAATATTCCTTCCAATACGTATTCATTCTGCCTCATACTTCACGACTCACTTATATCATACAACTTTCGAGACAAGACTGTAAAAAGGCTGTCGTGATCGCAGCTGATAATATATAAATATAATTGTTTACACAATAGAACTGTTTATTCGTCTTCGAGCACCCCCCTCCCCCTTTTTTAAGATTTACTGTTATATGCAGAGTTTCCAGAGTCAAAATGGCTTTGTGCTCAAGAAGATCGCAGTGTCCTACAACAACGATAGCAAAACACCCACACATTCCTTCTGTACCCCTTATCTGTACCCCTTATTCGTGGAAACTGTTCGATGAGAAAAGCAAGAAAAGAAATGCCTAGCTAACCAAGAAATACCGTCATAAGGGAAAGGTGCTGCGAGACTTGGTGATGCAATACTCGATGGCCCCGATTAACGTAGCAGGACCTGAGCAGAAAACATGGCTTAGCGACTTTTGCAAATTTGAAAAGGAAATTATCAACATGCAGGCTGCGTATGGATACCCTTCGCTTCACAAGCTCACGAAACTTTATGGCGATTATCACGTCATGTCCACAATCTTACTGGGCCTGCACATTGAAGAACATGCAGCTAATGCACAAATGGTGTGCCTCGTTCTTGGAGCCAGAATCGGCTGCCTAGTACTAGACACAGAGTCACCCGATTTTCTCGAAATGTGAGAGAATAATTTTTTTTCGTATGGTAGCACACCTGAACGATATCTATATTACATATAAGTGAAAAAAATTGACGAGCTTGTTTAATCGACGCATAGAGGCCTGATCGTCACCATGAGTCTATTCTGTCCTATGGACATTTATGCAGTGCCAAGCCAGATTATGGTAGTGTGGAGTATAGTTTCGTCGCAGAAAAAGGATATCTGCGCACCTTCAACGAGACATCCAATGGTAGCGGCATGGTGCGCTGGCGATACGCACATTTTTCAATCGTCTATGAACCAATGCATTTTCAATTGAACTGTACAGGAGCGTCAGCCTGCGCTGTGTTCCACCTGACGCCGCAGATGCAACTTCCCTGGACCGTGGACCAAATCATCGCCCCGAAACAGAAACATGTTTTCAACCACGCAAGAGACTGTGCCGTGGATTCGCTCCAGGCAGGGCACGAACAATCGGTCCACTCCCAGCAACCTGGGTCCAAGAAGGATGCCGCCAGCTAGACGACTAGACGCCGCCGAGTGCATCGCCGACGAAAGGCACTCGTGTCAGTACCCATCACGGATGATTCTGCCCCCGGTTCCAGAGATTAACTTGCACCCACATCGACGACGTCCAGCAATGTGTACTCCTAAGGCTGCTGATGCCGGTTCTGCTATTGACAACCGGTGTCGATGAGCCGGATGTTGGTACTAGCATTATAGAGCCATTGATCAAAGAGGAGTCAAGTCTGCACTGCAATGATAATGGGATGGATGGTGAATCGGAGACAAGTAGTTCTGCTGCTGTTTGTGTCGAAGGCCTTCGTAGCGACCCTGTTATTTATGCAGCCCTTCATAGAGCACAGCTGCTTTCCGTCATACGTGAATTGCTCAACCTTCTACGAAATACCCAAAAATAGCATGCAATTGGGAATATGTTAGAATAATAATAATAATTGATTCATGTTTGCTGATTATGTATATTTCATTATGTGAAAAATAAATTATGTATTAAAAAGGTTGTGATCTATTTATTTAAAAAAACCTGCTTAATATAAAATATTTTAAATAAAAATAATTTCATTTAAAAATAAATAAAAATAATTAAATATGACGAGTTACATGATCTCGTCACCATTCGGCACAGATCGATCAATAAAAGTCTTGTCAATAGTCAAATATATCTGATGGTTAAACCATTAGTTACCAGTGCGCTCTAGTGGACGGTACAACAAAAAATTGACAGTAAATATGGCATAGCATGGAAGGTGTCGAGCGAACACGAGTAATTGGCAATTAAATCTATGCATAGTATAAAATTAAGTCACCTGGTTGTGTGTGTGTCTGTGTATTCTGATAGCGCTTCTAAACATCTTTATGGATTTCGATGCGGTTTTCGCCATAATTTAGACTATTTCTTGTAGAAAGTTCAAGTGTATAATACATTAATATTTAATTTAAGGATAGTAGATAAATGTCGACGTTTTATTTTATAAACGGAAAAAGGTGCTTTCGGGCGCTGTCATGGCTTACGTTGGCTAAACCATAAGAGGTAGACAAAATAATGCACTACAGAATTATAGATCACAAAAAGGTTGACAAAACGGTCTGCGACAGCATATGTTTATCTTTTAAGGATGGCCCACAGTAACCGTTTTTGTCACATACAAAGACTTTGTAAACAACACAGTATTAATAATATGTTAGTTACCTTAAGCATTTAGTGTATATACTTGCTGTAAACCTAAAAATGCCATATTTGTAAATCGCACCCGAGCGAGGCCGGGGCGGATCGCTAGTTCACAATAAAGGAAACTGGCGAGGTTCGTACTTGGTGAGAACTCCGGCACTGTATGTTTATTGATAATAATTTCTAAAACTTTTGTAAATGTTTTAAATAGGTACGTTTTAAATAAATTTTTGGAGTTTTTCATATTTTATATTGTTTTTATGTTTTTTGAAATTTTTTTAGAATTTCTTGACTTTACGGTCATCCAAGGTCAAGGTTGAAGGTAAAGGTCATCAAAATCTAACATGACTGACGAGATAGACACTGGTCGACCCGGCGAGGGCCGGTCATGTTGTGATCTTGGTCGTTCCACCTCTCATAGAACCCCGGATCTCCTGCATGTGCATATTTTATTTATTTATATATATTTATGTTTTTTTCTATTTTATATATTTTTCGGATTTCATTATTTTTCTGGATTTATTTTGGATTTTTGGTTTCAAGTTCAACCAAGGTCACGGGTACAGGGTAACGGTCAAGGTCATGGGTCAAGGTAAAGGTCACTGACATACAACATGGTGGTTGGGTGACGTCACATCACGATGGCTGGCGGATCCTGACTCCTACTTTCCTGTTTCCGTGCACCTGAATTCTCTATTTTATTCTACTTACGTCGCTATGTCAGTACTAACTAAAGTAGCATTGCGTGATTTACAGTGCAGTGATATTGCCTGACTTACGGTGTGAACGCATATTTGCATATGATATGTCAATTACTCCGTGCATGCAAAACTCGCACCGCACATATCGTACATATGAACAACTACTTTCAAATACGGGTTCGGATGTCAGCTGGTCTCATTCCTGTTGCTGTTTTTAAAATCCGAGTATTATGTATTACAGATAAAAACACTGCATGGATTGGGGGTATCGTACTCATCATAGATGGAGACGAAGAAGCAAAGGAAGATGAAATGGAAATAAAGTCGGAATCCCCATTGTCCATGACCGAGCAGAAATGGAACACGAAGTGAGTGGAATGCTACAGAGTTCGATTCACAGATAGAGTATTTGAAATGTTGCTTATTTGTGTTTCCTAACATTCCAACGCTAACATTTTCTAACCAATAATATCTTCTACACTTTATTCCTTTCTACAGTTTAACCAGTCATACACTTAAATGTTTCCTATATTCTCGCGAACCTGGACATTTTCTGAGAGTTTAATAGTCTCATGGAGATAATTTTTTTTAAAGTAAGTTTTTCTAGCATTTAAGTAATTATATTGTTAACCTGTTTTGATTTAATGTTGCTACAATTCAATATAGCAGACTGTTTAACACACCTAAGCACACAACCAAGCACACATGCATACACACATACATACACACATATATGCACACTAAATCACATACCCATACACACACTCTCACACACAAACACACAATAACACAACTCATTTACACTTACCATAACAGCCAGTGACAAAACCCATAGCATCAAACTTTATAAGCAATACTAAATACTTGACAACTATATTAACATATCATACAACTGAAATGAACAAATCATACAACAACAAACATGATCATATTTTGAGACAATTTCAACCTATAATACTAACAAGCAACCAACTCACTTACTTTCCAAAACGTTCCAACCAATCAATCCAAACAAGTTTACAATAACTTAAAATAAAATTTTTTGCATATTTAAAAATGAATGCTTCTAGTAAATCACAGAACATCTCCATCACATCATAGAAGATCAGAAGTCAGTACCACTACATCCAAACATTCACTCATACGCATCACGAGATATTGCTAAAATCTTTATAATAAAACACAGATTCTTTATCCACCCAACGTTAGGATAATCAAATAAGCTCAGTACTACATCTCACATCATCAGAGAGACATACTACATTAAGCAAACTGGACTTTTTTTAAATTTTTCATAAACAAAGAATGTTCGTTCAAGTTTGCTTTTTTTATTGTTGGTTTAATACTTCTAAGAAATGTAGATCTTAACCGCATAAGTATTTACACAATTAAACCTTGATTCATCTTACAAGAAGCTTAAGTGTTGTTAAAATGTAACCATATTTAACTACTTCGAAAACCATCAATTTGAAATGTACATACTAATTTATTCAATACTTCAACCTAAATGAAGCTAATTACCGCTATACTTACATATTCTTTGATCCAAATCCCATCGAGGTAAATACATATATATGAATTACTCTTTGCGATGTTTGTTTAAATCCACTCATCTTAAACATTAAATATCAAATAACTGTTTAAAATAATGTAATTGTTATCTGTCAATAAGTTGAAGACATGTCAATTTAATATACTGTAATATAAAACTTGCTAAGTACTCGTTATGCAACCAACATAATCATAAATAATTGCATAATTACACGTTAAGAATTTTCCAACTAAATACATATCCTCTCACCAAAACAACCAGCTCGCAAATAATCTGAGAATACATATATCAATGCTTTTTACCACGAAGCGATAAAACGGATTCCAGTCAGATACACAACAACATTACATCATGCAAATCGATGCATTTCTTAACATACCCTAACAATTCTAAAGACATTTTAATCTTTATAATTAATCTAGGAAGAATGTGTTGTGAATGGCTGACAAGTTCTCGCAAGCTTCCGAAGAATGCCATTATTTGCTATTGATGGATAAAAAACCTAAATGACATGTTCAGAGACCTTTAAAAACATTCTTTTATTTAGGATGGCTGGCTATAGGAGACACGAACACTCGTCCATCAAGAGTAAAATATATGAACCAATAATGAATATTTAACGGGACTATTTACACACACGTAGAATATACGTGGCGATCCAAGCACTATGAAGAATAAGTAGTTATTTATTTTAATCGTGTATCTAGTAAATTAACTTAATAATTGGCATAATGAATATCCAAATGCAATAGTACGTATGTAATGAGCTGAAACCAACTACACATCGATGATAAAACTCAAGGAATGAGAATGAAATACAACTATATGTTTGAGAATTTGTTCCTTGCTCCATTTTCAAAAAATACACTTATAAGAACTATTTACGTATTGATTAACTAACGTGATTAATTCCACTCTAACAACATTTCTTGCCATAATCAAAGTGAACTTCCGTCTAAAGTATGTTTGAGATTATGCAAAACTTACATGCATATCATCTTGTAACGCACTACACAACAAACACTTTAACAGTATAACATTATATTACCTATCTCACTCTGTCTACATCGTCTCTCTCTACTAAGTTATCACGGGTCATTG
This sequence comes from Dryococelus australis, assembly GCA_029891345.1. Taxonomy (NCBI): domain Eukaryota; kingdom Metazoa; phylum Arthropoda; class Insecta; order Phasmatodea; family Phasmatidae; genus Dryococelus; species Dryococelus australis. The sequence continues at coordinate 229,030,829 of CM057009.1, read as the reverse complement.
AAACACACAGAATTACCTACCACCCACCACTCCATCAGTCTACCGACATCTCCAGAAGGGAGGACAACGGACTCGTGAAAAAATGCAGGCGAGTGACTTAGCAAGGAAGGCTACACATTCATAAACTGCATAACATAAATATGTAATTAAATCTTACTGATATACATTTTTTTTTTTTTCAAAAATTCATACACTTATAAAGTAAAAATTCAACACTAGCCTGTATGGAATAACTGCTCAAAAACATATAAAATCATACCTCACATAACATCCTTATACCTGAAAAAACATGCCCTATACTTCAAAAAATAAATAATTGACATGATTAATGCATGTTAAAAGAAAATAATGTTCAATGTTAACCTATTTCCCCAGCATTTACCATACAGACAAGAATTTCAGAAATTCACATCCAAGCTAACTAAAATAAACCTTTCTTCAACTTCTATCGACGCCAAGTTTTTGTATTAGATTAGTTCGCATCGATTAAGTTAAACAATATATTCACTAAGGTATTTCTAAGTCAACACTATCATTGATATTTACATTCTATGCTGCAAATCTCGCCGAAGGTGTTTATGCATATATCATTTTTACTACTTGCATATTAATATTAGTTTAATATCGTGTAAATCACACCCAGGTGATTTCATAGAATAGTAAAAAAAAAAAAAATCAAGAGAGACCACGCGCACATCTCTAGCAAATCTTTCGAGAGACTTGATCTCTCGAACGGTAGACGCGACTACGACAGACCAACTTACAAAGGAGATGAAAGCGAAACTAGTTCCAACATTGTCGCTAGGGGGGTGCATATCGGCGACATGACATTTGTTGCCTACTGTCCAAACAAAACACAAATATCTAATATGACAGCTAGCGAGGGTATCCACTAAACCATTGGAACTACCAACTTTACCGTTCGCAACATAACATATTTACAGTAATACTGCACTAAAAAAAACATTCTTAGATTACGTCCAACAAGCACAACCTTTCACAAACGTCTCAACAGCCGAATGACTACCACCGATCATTTTCTGACTCAAGCGAACCAACATTTCTAGGGTAAAAAGTACATATCTGTTCTTACTATAAAATACATACACAAACACAAAAAAAAAACAGAATTAAATAACTACCATAAACCTACATCGCTTGATAAAATTCCATGTTACCCAAACACACCAACCATTTACACTTTATGTGAAGATAGTAACATACTCAGGAAGAATATATATATTTAATAACCATCCCAAGGTACGTAAACAGATCATAAGAGATAAAATGCATTACTTTAAAAAAAAAATATTTATGTATAACTCTTTTAAAAAGTTTTTTCCTTATACATATTATATAGACGAAATAAACAATGTTCATTTCTTACTCGGTTACCATGCGAAGGGAAATACCCGTACTCGGAAGGGCGTAGGTTCGAACATTCTGGCAGCGCTTACTTATACACACGCAATATAATCTATTTAGAAGTGAATATTTGCTATAAGTAATAGTTGTATTAGTGTCATCTCATCCACACACTATTCACTTATATACTTCATTTTAAAACACATGTTATATTGTAATTGCTTGATGCATTCATTAACTAATTAGGCATATATAATACTAACTTTTTTTACACATCACGATATATCATTTTTTCATTCGGAGAAACAGATAGCTCACAATATTGCCATATTATTAATTAAATATATCGACCAGATTTACCCATCGCCAAATAAAAGTTTAATTATCTATCAATTAATTATATAGCACAAACCTACTTCTTCCCACCAAAGAATTTATATATCAAACTCACAGCTTAAAAAAAGAAAAAAAAAACAGACGAAACATACATTCCTACATATTCTAACTTGTAATAACCAAATTAGATAAATAAACCATAACAACAGTTATTACCTATATCATATCGGTTATACCACCCACTTCCCTTCATGCCTTCCAGGACAACAAAGCAATCATATAAGCATTGCTATGAAATAGTCCAGCGAATTAATCTGATAAACCATTTTATTATGTATTTTCAAAACACACATACAAATATTACCAAAAACCATACAGTCAACCATAGTCAATGATCCAAACATAACGAAATAGCTTATCAATATACCATATCACCAAACCAGCATTTCAAATGTTCCAGCTGAATATATTTAATACTATCATTATTTGCAATCCATATCGCAATACACAACTCATTTGCACAAACCATGCCATTCATTCGAATTTCCCTTAACATCAATCATTACCAGCAAAACAAACATACCATAGAGACAAGACATATTAACACTCGATACATTCAGTACGACTACCACCCATCGAAAAAAAGTTTAACTCAAAATATTTTATTTCCGATAATACTCACTGCTAAAAAAACGCCAAACATTTAATTGTACATATTCTGCCAGACAATAATTCCTACTTGTGATACGTCAAATAACTAAACAGAACGTAACAACACTCAATATCTACAATCCATTGCATTAGAACATTTTAGTTATACGACGCACTTTCCTTCATACTATCCATGGCAACCATATAAGCATTATTATGAAATAATCCAGTAAATTATTTATATAAACCATACTATCATTATTATATCATCATAGCATCATCATATCATCTTCACGTCATCATAATAAAATTATTTCACCATATCATAATACCATCATTACATCATCATAATATCAACATTATATCATCATATCATTATAATATCATCAAATTAGCATCACATCAGTATCATATCGCCATATCATCAAATCATTATCAGCATATCTTCATAATCATCACATATTAATATGTTAAAAATATCATAATCATATCATAACATTATAATATCATCACTTCATAATATTGTTGCGGTGCAGCCAAGCAATATATTTAATGCTTGCAAGGGACACACCCCACGCAGAGGTTACAAATGACAGTATTCAGGGCGAGGCCAAAAACAACGAGAGGTTTGGAAAACAGCATCATAGTTAGTAAACTGTGCGGGAATACTTAAAAGCCGTCAGGGCCACGAAGCGAGTCTTCCTACGCCAGCCGCCAACCAAGGAAATGGAACGACGCAGGGCGTATCGTTAACCGCCATAGCCGAGACGTGAAGCAGCCTTCGGCCACAGACAAGGTGATATCATTACAGTGGATCATGTAGGGATCAAAGACTTTATAAAATGGCGTGGCTAAACTTAAAGTGATTCCGCAGTTTAATAATTGTTATTATATTGAACTCCGCCAGTTTTAACGTAAAGTAACGTGTTGTAAAGTGATGTATTTAACTTATTGTAAATGACATGAGTAATTATATCAAACTAAATGACGTAGTGTAATGATATTGTGTCGCCTACCATTCTTGAGTTACGCACACAAAGCCGTTTGGTTAGCCCATCATGCAAACCACAACATTGGTTTAGGCTAGGGCTTTCCCACCTCTTTTCACATGCAAAGCTCCGCCAAACCCTGTTAAAAATTTTTATAAGTTGCTTAAATCTTGTAAACATTAAATTTTAATAATACTAAAATTTTGTTGCGAGGAATAAATTATAAACCACCTCCCCCCAACTAAAAGAGAGAACACTCCTACACACGCGAAATAATATAGTGAAATTCTGTGGCAAAATAAATAATCTTAAATTAAACCAATTCACATTGTGAAAAACCAGCAACTAAAGTTGAAACGTAATAAGACACCATAACGGTAGATATTAAAGCCTCTGTGTGCGAAGGACGTGTAAATTAATGTAAACAGAAACATTTAGGGTTTTATATTTCTAACGTAAAGAGTATTATCCTCATAATAAAACGAGAGCTGAAATATCAGTCAGTATAGGAATTAATGTACAGAAAATAGTTTGAAATGTGTAAATATTAACAGTACGGGAACAGTGGTAGTATTGGTAAACGCGACTAGCATTTAAGCCTGCCATATGTTACGTTCACCAGCGGTCACACGACACCGCAGCGACGTGAACTTTTGAAACTGGGCAAGGTCATTGCAATGCAAGCCGTTTGTACATGCGAGTAGTAGGCGCGGGGAAAACACGTTAAGGCATATGTATCTCCTTAACTGACCTATTCCCCTTCAGGCATCAGACATTAAAGCAATTCGTTTTCATTATATACAAATATCGGGCAAACATAGAGGCCAAACTGATTGTTCGTTTCACGTACGAGCTTAGAAACACACTGGGCACATGTCGGGAAGCTGACCCCAATTTAATAACGCCTACGTGTGTGCATATATATTGCTATACTGTCCTGTGGAGGAGCTTCCAGGCAGCATAAGTGTTGGAACGCGCTGGGATTTTAACTGTGGATCCCAAACATATGTGATAATTCAGTATGCCACCAAGGGCACTGCAACTAGGCCTAAATGCACTAAGCTCTGTGGAGCGCAAGAAAGTTGTGCGTCCCGATAATGCCTGAAGTGTAAATAAATTGCGATTTAAGTTAAACAATTGAAATGTCATTTAGATGATACGGTATGATATGTAAATATTTTTGTATGTTACATCAGATGCTAAACTAGACGTTTAGATAAAAAGGTAGCTCATATAAATATTCTCTATGATAAACTAGAATAAGCTTATGTAAATAATTTTTTATCCAACTAGAATAAATTTATATAAATATTTTTCAATATTAAGCTAGAATAAGTATTAAGATAAGAACTAATTAAGTAATTATGTGGTGTAAAACCTTAAGTGTAAGCAGCGCACACAGAGAACAGTATTAAGATATAAGTAAAGCATTATAAATTGCACGGAATATTTTTGAGATGTGCCACAGTAGAACATAAATAATAAAATCGCCGGGAGAGTACGTAAATAAATTAAAATTAATATTAAACATTCGTTACAATATGAATCTTAAGGTGACAATAAATTGTACAAGTGCCCATTATCGAGACTCATTCTAGAAATTAAATATATAGATAGTAAGAATTGTATCTCGTGAATTTAAGTTAGGCATTATAGATGTTTCAAGCAGCGATAGTTTTAATGAGAGAAAATATGTCAGTTCTATTTGTAAATAATACAAGAAAGTGCGTATTTTGAAATTTTATTTGTAGAGAGTTAAGTAAACTTTATATTGTGCTGTATTGCGAAAGCAAAGAGCTTGCAACATTGAAGTTGTGCATTAGAGATGAGAGCACAGAAGTAAATCACAATATTTTTACGCACATGTAATTATATCTTTTAAAGGAAGGATAGAACAAAGTACGAGATAATTAAATTTAAGTAAATAATTGAAAATTGTATATTGCCCACATAACGAATATAAAGAAGTAATGATAAGGATGTTTAAAATAACGTAAGTTATAATCGTAAATATGTCATACAGTTATAAACATTTTAAAGGTGTATTGAAAACAATAGGTTCAAAGTGAATTTTCGCAAGCAAGAGCGGCTGTAATACGAGCAAAGAAACGAGTCAAGGCATAGGGATGATTGGACAGAGGTCACTGCCAACAGACTAAGGGGAACCGCTGCCACGTGATGGAATTTAGTCTGTGATTACCGAGTCACCTGGGAGGAATTCTGTGAACGCTTGCTGGGCAGGTTCGATACAGATGGCGATGCCATACAAGCACAGGCCAGACGCGGTAATGCGAGGCGTCCTACATTGCGTGCTTAGACAACAATCGCACCTCACATCACCTCCCTTCTCCCCTCAATTATTCAGCAATATTCACCACGCCATCCGAACGCAGCGGAATGTGCAACACGTCCGAGACTGTGTCAACATGTGACAGTTCCTGTTCACTACTGTCCGTACGATACGGATTTTAAATGTACACACACTTGTTGCTAAACTAATTTAATGAGAAAATCGGGATGACACGGAAAGTAATAATTGAATGAAAAGGGCATTCACGAAAACGGGAAAAATGCTTCAGACAAACCCTTTTAGCCGTATCGAGCGACTCTATGATTACCATGTCGAGAGACTCCATGTTTGCCCACGTCGGTTACGACGTTCCAATAGATAGACAGGAGGTCAAAATTATTCTCGTGAGAGAGCGCGGGAGCCGTGAACTCTCACCGCCAAGCCAACTGCACAGAATCGCCCACGGACAGTGTTTCGCACACGAATGCGATACACAGAAATAAGGGCACATCCGAGAGGAGAGCTGTCCACGAGGTTGACGCCTGCCCATAGTCGAGGGCGACTCCCCGCATGAGAGAGAGAGACCAGGTGACAGCGGGGTAGGCACTGACGATGAGCTGGCCGACAGGCCATGGACATTAATATGGCCGACACCCCTCCTCTCGAGAGATTGGTAACCTGGTGCGTGTCGGAGGTTGGTCGTTCAGCGAGGCTGGAGCGATCCCCGATCAGTGAGTCTGCCGATGCTGGAGCAGCATCGGGTGGAGCCAGTGCCGAGGTGATCCAGGAGCTGGGTCGAGACCAGGCTTGGGCAAGCCGACGTTCTTCACTACATCTCCACTACACAAGTAGACGGAGGAGCTCCGGCGATTCGAGGCTGTCAGTGGTAGGTGATCTTGAGTAGAGTGCAAGGGCCAACAGGGTGTGATACGTGTTGCGTAGAGGGATTAATGTCATCTAAAATAATTATTGAATCATAGAAGATTTAGTAGTTATAAACTACTTGATAGGAGTTTAATGTAATAACTAAAGTCATTATAAGTAATATAGTTGAGATCTGAAATATAACTAAAGGTACAAGGAGTCAAGAAGTGTAGTGTTTAGTGTATCTGTGTAATTTGTAATTGAGTTTAGTTTTGTATATGATATAAAGATTGATATTAATGAAGCAACCGGAGGTAGTAATTTAGAAGAGTTTATATAGTCGATCCTGGTACTTTGTTGAGGGCCTTGAGCTAGTATGGTTATGTAAGAATATAGATAGGTTGTACACCTGGCTATGCACTACAAGAACAGGCTCAGAAGGAACTTGAAACCGATATAGCGATGGAGCCTACAAATTCCCTGTTTGTCGAGGAGTTTCCAAACAGAGGGACTAGAGAGACGAGAATGTATGTTCCCCGCTAGCCAATAGAGGAGTTTCTTGGTAGCAAGGGTGTTAGAGAGAGACTGTGGATTTCACTGTGGACCACCCCATGCGACACAGTAGACATAATTAAATACTTTATTGTGGGTCGATGACTCGACGCAACAGTGCATTACGAAAGGAATTCCTTCTATGGTTCCTGTATGCTACATTGTAGATCCCGCATGTGTATTCTGAGAGCACATTGCATGGACCTCCATTGGCTAACTGAATTAGAGAAAATTCCCCGAACACAGATATTATGAGTGAAGCACAAATGTTGTGATACGTTGTAGTATATTGAGAATAAGGAATACCACAAGCCATCAGTACTATAATAAGGGTGTGGCACTAATGAATTGAGATTAATACGACAGGGAGCTGTATGTTGTTACTGATGGTAACATAGTTTCTACAAAGAGTGAAAATTTTCTATCAAAACAATAACTGTGTGGAATAGTTTGTTTGTTCTATAGTGAATATTATCAGAATAATAATTCAGAGAGAAAGGTGTATACAAATAGCATAATTGCATATAATTGTAGTATAATTATAAATTGTATTACGAAAGCACAGTATTAAGTTAATTGTTCTTTGAGGGTAATAAATGTGCCAAATTTTACTAAATAAAACAAATTAAATTAAATTAATTAAAGCACATAGCATGTAAATAATGTGCAAGCATAGAGTTTTATGTTAATTAATCGCATGGAAAGATAATTACATTTGAAGGGAAAATATATAAATTAAATTTTATAATGTAAACAATTAGCGAGACACTTGTACTGTAATAACACACTTTAGCCACACCATATAAACAAAGCAAATACGCACTCTTGTTCGTCACAAAGAATTATGAGTAGTTATCAATATAATATAAGCATTTGCAGTTAAAATTAAATACGTACATATTAAAACTAAAGTTTTATGTTTGAGTGCGAAGACAAAATGAAAGTGTTTCAAAACAGCATGCAGATCAACAAGGAAACCAGTGCCGATAGAGGAAAAGGTTATATGTGGTCAACTACATATCGCCAGAAGCGATGCTTCAGCACGCACCACTGAGGTAGCACAGCGCGACACATCTTCAATGCGAGTGCAGCGCAGTGTGATGTCATCAAAGGCAATGTGCAGCACGGGCACACATGCATACATGAATACAGTATGAGTTAAAACGTAATTATTATCCACTCTACACCTTCCCAACACCTGGCCAGGCCTTTAAATCCACATGCAGACATAAAGACTATATAATTGTGGCATTCAGACATTAAAACAAAATTGCGAAAATTGATGATGAGGTCAGCTATAATAGAAGGGCAAATGTTTGACCACAAGGAATTTTTTTAGTGAATAATGTATGGGAAAGAAAAATATTCATTTAATATAGAAACTCATTGAAATGTATCTAGTATAACATATTCATGCCAATAACTTCAAATCAAAGCTACACTATTGAAAGGAAAATATGAAATAGCATTAAAATATTAATTTTATTTGTTTGTAGAAAATATATTTAAATGGGTCAGTAGAAAATAACACGTCATAGACCATATAGAATGATTGGCAGTAACAAATAGAGATTTATATAAACATGTGATTTATTTTATTTTATTATCTTAGGGAAGGACATTAAATATTATAGAGGGAACAGAGTTAACATTGTTTTTAGTAGAGATTGAACAATGTTATGGAATATGATTATTAAGAAAAATACATGGTCAATAAATAAAAATATTTCAGGGTATTATGCTATACACATTAGACACAAGCAAATATGGATTTTTAATGTAAATAAAATTGTAAATTATAAATTTAAAATATCAGAAAAAATTGGAAAATATATAGTGCATGTAAGTAAATGCATGTGGTAAGCTAACAATAAGGGATAGCTTATAACTAGGTTAAATATTTCCTTTGACATCTCATCCCACAAGTAATAAAATGTAGAAAAGGGAAATATTACATGTTGACAGAAATTTTTCACAAGTAAATAAGAGAGGGAATAAGAAATGCAATGTTTCACTATGACATTCCTTCCATTCCTGTATTTAGAGATATCGCTTAAGAAGTACCAATTAAATGTATGTATATACATAAGTTCTATACACCAAGTGTCTAAAAATGCAATTTATTTTAGGCATATAATGCATCATATTAAACAAATTTTAATATTGCGAAGCAATTTTAATCACAAAATTGTCATGAACAATATTACGTAAACATTAAAAAACATTTTGTAATGGTAGGACAAATTTTTACATTAACTTATCAAAGTCGAAATATAATACCAAATTTTGAAATTTTATCAAAGCTATACTCAAGTTGCTACTGAACATTAATTTAATAATTGCAAAGTCACACTCAGACAGGTTAGGACATCAAGCAGACTGCTGGGTTATGCATCCACAAATCCATTTGTGTCAGCTGTGTGTAAGACCCAGAAGAGTATACATGACCAGTAAAGAGCAATTTCAATGTCATGACCACAAACATTGAAATTCAGCAGACTGCTCATAGTAAACAAAACTGTTAACTGCACATACATTACCATGCATTAAAAGTAAGAGAAAAGGCTAGGCTGCTCCTCGCCCTAATTTTCCTTGCATAGACATATACACCTACGCTTAATTTCCCCCCATATCGTAGAGGCTACAACCGCCCATATTCCTGCTGTCAAGAAGCAAATGTGGACCATAAGGACCCAGTCTATTGCATGACATCGGCATACACTTGTTCCAGAGCTGAGAAACCAGCTCTCATTAAAGTGGGAGGGTGATGTTGCGATGTACACAAGAAATATATTAAACACTTACCAGGGACACACCCCACACAGAGGCGACAAACGACAGTATTCAGGGCGAGGCCTCGAACAGTAAGAGGTTTGGAAAACATCATAGTTAGTAAACCGTGTGTGAATACTCAAAGGCCGCCAGCACCACAAAGCTGGTTATTCCTGCGCCAGCCACCAACCAAGGAGATGGAACGACGCAGGGCCTATTGTGAACCGTCGTAGCCGAGATGTGAAGCAGCCTTCGGCCACAGACAAAGTGATATCATTCCAGTGGCTCATGTAGGGATCAAAGAATTTAGATAATTACCTGGCTAAACTTAAAGTAATTCAGTAGTTTAATAATAGTTATATTGAACTCCCCAGGTTTTAACATAATATTTATTAACATGTTGTAAAGTGATGTATTAAACATATTGTAAATTACATGAGCAATTATATTAAAGTAAATGACGCAGTGAAATAATGTTGTATCGCCTTCCATTCTTGAGTTACGCACCCAAAGATGTTTGGTTAGCCTACAGGCAAAACACAACAATATCATCAAATTGTATCAGCATCATCACATCATAGCACATCATATCACATAATATAATATCTTTATAAAATCACATGATCATAACATCATCTCATCATATCATCACATCATCTTCATATCATCATAACATCAGATGATCAGCATATCATCATCAAATGATCATCATATCATCACATCATCATAACATGATCACTTAACCCTATTATCATCACATGATCATCATATCAACATAACATCATTACATTAACATCATAAATTCATCATCCTCATATCATCACATCACATAATCATCACCATCATCAATATCATGTAGACTTATACTTCTTCAATCAGATGCAATCTCAAACACCGAATATAGTGTCAAAGTAATCACTAGTAAAGGTTCATAACTTTTGAGACCCTTGCTTAGGATCTACTTGTATGCAAGTTGTGTAGTCTTCCACCTTATGTAAAATTAACATTGCAATTAGCCTCATCACTTTATTCATGCATCGGTCAAGTGAAACTGAAATAATTAGGAAAGTGAATATTATACAAAACTGTTCATTTGACACTACGACGTGCTAAAATAAACAGAAAGCGAAAGAAACAATTAGGTTATCACAAATGGTTACCTAAAACATTTTATTCAACATTAAGATATGGAACTACTTCCCCTCCATTGTTACCAACTTTACTGGGTGCATGACACTCAATGTGCCCATTACAATATATGCAAGTAGGATCAGTGTTTTTTAATGATTTATTTATAAAGTGCTCACTTTATCATGAAAAGCCTTTAATAAAGATTTTCCTTCTTTTAATCACAGATGACTCTTTACTGGCAATATAATATCATTAATAAGTCTAGTATGTCTCTTCTATTTACCATCTAAATTGCCAGAGAAGTCCATCTCTATAACTAGAACAAACACATATATACATATATTTAATGATCTTATAATCTCGATGCTTGCAAATGTTTTGTGTATTCATTGCTACAACAAGAAATAAAAATGTATAAAAAAACATTAATCTTCTATACGCTTTATCTTTATATCACTCACTAGTCAAAAATACATTCTATTCCGTACATTCCAATATATTCTCCATTCAATAAAAATACTTACTCTAGCTTTATAGACCTTTTCCTGCATTGAGCACTCAAGGTAGCTTTATGTGCATAGATAACATTGTAGTTATCACATGTGTGTAGGTATTGTAGCTGATGGCAAATGGACAGTTACCATCTTCATGTTGTCTGGTGCTGGACCGAGTCGCGAATGTCTTGCTGAAATACTTGCACCCGAATTCCAAGAACAACAATTATTTCCTTTACACTTCTTATGCCTATTAAGGATATCACTATGGGTAAAAACAGTGTTGCACTTATCTCAGTGGAATGACTTGTATCCTGGACTGAATAAATTATGTATAAAGGTAATAATTTTTGTTCATCGGGAATTTAATGCAAGTATTGCAGCAAGACATTTGCGACTAGGTCTAGTGACATACAAAATGAGTATAGTAACTGTCAATTTGCCATCAGCTGTAAGATCTACACATGTGGTACCTGCAATGCTATATATGCGAATAATGCTACCTTCAGTACTCACAGCAGGAAAAGGCCTATAAAACTAGAGTAAATATTTTTTGTTGAATGGAGAATGTGTTTGAGTGTATATAATATAATGCATTTTTTTACAAGTGTGTGAAATATTTATAAAGTGAATATAAGACAATTGTCTTTATTCATTTTATCATCAAATGAAATTTTTTTTTCTTCCTGCTGTTTGCAATGTCTTGATATATATAAAAATTATAAGCTTTGAGTATATGAGTACATAAAATATATGTGTAAATATGTTTGGTGTAGTTACTGAGATGGACTTCTCTGGCAAATTAACTGGTAATTAGAAGAGGAAAACAAGGCTATTTTGAAGAAATTGTTTTTCCAGTAAAGAGTAATCTTTTAATAAAGGAAGGAAAACCTATATTAATTAATGTGAGATGGAATATGACATCCACCTTCAGTAGAATTTCTTTCACTATATATTGGGTGTTTGAGATTGTATCTGATTCAAGGTGAAGTATAAGACTACAGCATGATAATGATGATGGTGATGATGATGAGACGATTTGATCATAATGTTATAATGATGATGTGATGTGTGAAAATGATATGAAATTATGCTGTGATGATATGTTGATGTGATGATATGCTGATGATATGATTATGATATGGTGATGTGATTATGTTATGATGACAACATAGTATATGATATGATGATGTTGATTCAATGATATGATGATATGTTATGATGATGTGATGATGATATGATGTTGATATGGTGATATGATAATGATGTGAAATTATTTCGATGATATTATGAGATGATGATCATGTGATGTAGTTATTATGATATTATGGTATAATGATGATATTTTAATGACATGATGATATGATAATGTGATGACGATATGATGATGATATGATGATATGATGGTGATAAGATATGATGGTGCTATGATGATACAATGGTGTGATGATATGGTGATATTGTTTATGTGACAAATTCACTGCAAATATTTTATAGGAATGCTTATATGGTTGTTTTGTTGTCATTGATAGTAAGAAGGAGTGTGCTTGGTATAACTGATATGGTCTAATGGATTGGATTGTTGATATTAAGTGTTGTTATGTTCTGTTAAGGTATTTTAGGTAACTTATTACAAGTTAGAATGATTGTCTGGCATAATATTTTGAAAACGATGTTTTGCATGATATTTTAGCAGTGATTATGACATGAACTCACATATTACGAGTTACACATTTTTTTCGGTGGGTGGTAGTCATAATGAATGTATCGAGGGTTAATATATAGTTTCTCTATGGTATGTTAGTTTTACTGGAAATGCTTGAAGCTAAGGGAATTGCTAATGGATAATATGGTTTGTGCAAATGTGTTGTATATCGCCACATGGATTGTAAATAATGACGGTTTTAATGTTTTTCTGCTGGAACATTTGAAATGATGGTTTGGTGATATGGTCTATTGGTATGCAATTTCGTTAAGGTTGGATCATTGACTATGGTAGAATGTATGGTTGTTGGTAATATTTGAATGTGTGTTTTGCAAATACATGGGGAAATGGTTTATCAGAGTAATTCGCTGGACCAAGCACAAGCGAGTCAACCCACTGGCACCCACCTGTTGTGGAGGCAGACAGTGGGTGGTGAGATGTAGCAGCAGCGGAAACCTGATCACAGAGAGGATGGTAGACATGCGCACAGTAGCGAGGGGAGGAACAGCTCCCTCAGCAGTAGATCAACAAATGGCAGCGATGGCACATGGAGCTGTATTTATACCCTCGGCACCCTCCCTTCTCTTGTAATTTCTACATTGCTATTCGACTGAAGTGTATTTTATTTGGAGAAATAACGTATTTTAAATACATTTTAAATAGAATTGCACACAAATATTTACAAAATTAAAAGTTTTTTTTTTACGATTGGGGGAATTTTTGAACTTAGCATGCACACTTTGAAATTTTATGTGAAATATGCATATTTATTCTGTATTAGAGTATACATTTAATTTGAATTACCATTATACTGACGATTTTGTAAACAAAGAACGACTTGTTTTTGCAATACAATTTATTTGAAACCAGAATGTAATGCATTTTTACTATGATTGGAACGAACGAATTTCTATTTTGAATATCTTTTAATTATATATTTTTAATTACCATGAAACATTCCATATGTAAGTGACATCGTAAAGACTATTATTTTAATGGTTTATAACGTTACTAAATTTCTAACTAGGTTATAAGCATCTATGACTTACCCAGGATTCGAACCCAGAACCTTTAAACTAGATTACAATCATCCATGATTTACCCAAGGTTGGAACCCAGAACCTCCAAACTATAGCACAATTCAACTTTGATACGAAGGTTGGTGAAATGAATAAACTATTTATGTGTAATATTAATTATATTGTAATTTAGATTATAAATTGGTGTATATTTAAGTATTATTCGGTAATTTTAATATGTGTTTATGTAAATAGTCTATGTGTATGTGATAGAACTGTGCATAATGGTGTTGTCGCTGACAAAGTGACAAGGTGAGCTGTGTGAAGATTTGGGGAAACATGCTCAGCATTGCTATTCGAATGTCGCCTGAACGAGTTCCAAAGTAGCAGTGAAAATTTTTCATGTCATGGTGGCAAAGTCATTGGTCGTTTAGTCTCTGAAGGTTCATGCCTGTGGACAAAAGTTTGAGAAGCGATCGGGAGGAATGGTGTTAGCTATTCGGGGCTGGTTGTCCACGGACATTGTGTGTCATGGAACATTGTCTTCCGACCTGGTCAAAAATTGCTATTTAGGAGGCTATGCTCTCAGCTTGAACAAAATCATATTTTCATCGCTAGCACACATATTTCTGGATAATGTCTTCAACGATTGTGAGCATGTCTGGTATGCTGACTATATATGTTACTTCTGAAATACAAGAAAAAAAAGCATTTATTTCTTTAAAGCAAATAACAATAGGGTTCAACAAGCAATAAATACTTTGGTATATTACAAAGTTAGTTATGGAAATGAATAACTTTGTCAATATATAAGCAGTTAGAGTGTTTGCTTCCAGGACTAATCCTCCAGCTTTTTCATTACTAAGAACATAGTTTGTTTTTTGATAGAAACCAAACACATTTTGTTTAAGAATTTAATTTAAGAATCTCTCTGTTGAGACATTTTAAGAACCTAGGTAAAATAATTTCTTTTTTAGGAATACAAATGCATTTCACAGTTTTTAAATGGGAGAGGTGAATAAATGTACAAATGAATTCATTTTACAACATATTTTATTGACAAAATAAAGAAACTACAGGATATCTTTGAAAATGGCAAATGCTTTTACGAAGACTAGTATATGGTTTTTTTCACAAATAGCAAATAATTTTAATATAAGAGGTTTCAAAATAATTACAGAATTTTAAGAAGCAAACACAAGTTGTTTCAAAATTCATAGCATCAGTAAGTATAAGGCATTTCTCAAAAATAGATACCAAATCATTATTAATACAGATTGCTTCAAATATCATAAGACAAATAAGTATAGGATGTTTCACAAACATAGATACCAAAAAATTTTAATACTGGTTATACATTATAGGCTGTTTGACAGTTTATTATTACTTAAAATCATTTCTCATTTATCAAAAATCTTTTCTCATTCCTTAAAACCATTCCTCATTCCTCAATAATACCTCATTTATACCTCAAAGGACATATCTCGATAACATTACTTTCCATATCAAAGTAAATTCAAACACCTTAATCCAAATGAGAAATGCATATTACTTAAAATATACCTTTGGACAAATTACATTTTTTCGACAAAGTATGGTGGTTAACTACCTTTATTATCATTTTTTATATATGCTTTCTTTACATTTTAATTCTTTCATTCGATGTATCCCCATTCTTAAAGTATAGCAATAATCGAAAACATTGCTTTCATATTCGAGTTATTCCTATATTTTATAAACATAAGCAAATATCTAAGTCTGTTTGCAAGTTTGTTGGAATTTTCGAGAAAATATGTAGCCCTTATTCACAGCACTTGTTGAAGGAAAGTTTTTAGTGAAATCAATGTCTTCAACAATATCACTGTCATCCTCAATGCCATCTTCACTTCCTGTTTCATTATAAATATCGACTTTACTTTTCTTTGAAGGAGGTGTATATTTTGTATGATCCGATTCTATGTCACACAATTTATTTCTTAAGTTAGTATCTTATCCTTCTGTGATATTATGTAGTAAATGGTACATTTTGTTTCTCGGAAGAAGATAATTTTTACAGATCTTGACATGTCGATTCAAGTTATCCATTGGTGGAACTGCTTGACTGCTTAAATCCCTGTTGGCAGTTAAGAATGTCCTGGGATGCATTATTCAAACATTCATTCCTCTCATGCCTACAATAATTGTTTGCGAACATGTATATTTTTTGCAGTATTTGCAGGGTAGGTAATTCGGTGGTACGTCCACCTCCATTTGCATCAAGGTTGATTGTGTGATTACTCTTTGGTGACAGAATGTCAAATAACTTGTTTCTGTATAAATTTAATGTTTTAAACTGTAGCAGGTTTAATTAATGATGATAAAATGTCTTCCACTCCAATATTTGTAAGTTCATTACATAATTATGAACATTGATTCACCATGTATTTAATCTACATATATTAGATGTAATATGTTACTTTAGTCTGAAATGTTGATAATCGGTATGTCTTTACTTGATATTTGATTTAAAATGAATGGAAATAATTTAATTTTAGGTCTGTGAAAGGGAAAGATGGGTATGGAAGTCTTCTGTAACCAATGTTTAAAGACTTTGTTTTCCGAAACTATGTTTTTAGTCGAAGGCTAGTCTGTTGAGTAATCTTTTGGAGCTCGGATAGTCTTAATAGTGTTTGAAATATGTTCTGTTTTAAATGTATGTATGTTATATGAATTTCGTTTTTCCCAGTAAATTTTTGTTTAATATTTCGTTATGTTGGCTCCATAAGTTATATGGAAGAAAGTTATTTGTTTCAGATAGCACTTTACGACGTGACTACAACGATGGTTGATTTAACACTGATAGAAAAATTAATTAATTCCCTTCTTATCTAGTTATCAGATCCAAAATGGCCACTGCTTTTCATGAATCTTGCTTAAAATAGGGTCTTATCGTAATTTTGTTGAAATATCGTTTAATTTGGCATATTATAGGTCTGATAGATCTCATTTCGGGGTCGAAACATGGTATTTCATTTATATTTTGTCGTAATGTCGTGTTTTTAAATAAAATAGCTTTATATTTGTCCAAGTATACACATTTTATGATAACTACGATGTTGTAACAGAAAATCTTGGATGGATAGTTTATAAAAGCATACTTCATTTTCACATGCATAAACCTTTGTTTATTGCAAATTTATATAAAAATTTGTCTTGTACAGGAATCTACACACAAACATTTGACAGTTGGAATAAGTATGCATGTTTGTTTATGTATGTTTCCCATTGTATTATTTAAAAACTTTGACTTATGTTTCATGAACACGTATATTTTTATTAAATCAAAAGATATGTGTTTGAAAATGATGTTTCTTTGAATATTTACAGCACAAATACATAAAAAGTCTTGGAATTATATACAATGTATTTAGTTAAATTATCTCTAGTGTTTGGTGTTGTGCGATATTATTCATAATATACTGAAATATTTTCTTGTAAGTTTGCAGATTAATTTAATTTGGGACATAGTCGTTATTGTTGAGGAATTAATTTTTTCCAATGGAATTGTAAAATTTATATTCGCTAGCAGCAAATGGCTGAAACAGTTAAGATGCGAAGTACGAAGATTTTTCAAACACCTCTCGGCACAAAGGCTTGGAGATTGTTCACTCCGGCTGTGTCCAGGCTTGGGGTGGCAGAGGGAAGGAGTGGGCAGGGGTGTTTAACAGGACCTGGCATGCACACAGGCAGGTTATTGCATTTCTTATCAATTGCCGCCATATTATTTTCGTGAGAACCCTTGACAACGATAAGGGTCTGGAGGTGGAACATAATTGTCCTTTCATAAACCTCTCTTTGTAACATTAGATGTGTTAATTAATACATTTTATGCATATTTATGTAATAATGCACTAATTTAGTTGTTTTTTTAAGGTGGATTATCGGAAAGCATGTGTGAACTATGTTTCTGAGCTCGACCTTTGTCTGGATACGTATACCGAGATGCTGTCATGAGAGTTTGTGTTAATAAGTGCGTTTGTGCGCTATTTATTTAATCTGTAAACCTAGACATTTAATGCGCCTCTCTGTCTATTATATTTTAAATAATGGGTGCGATTTTTAATTCGGCTATTATTTGTAGACATATTAATTTAGTGAGAAATTGTGTGCATTTTTTTTTCTCGGGAA
Source organism: Dryococelus australis (assembly GCA_029891345.1). Taxonomy (NCBI): domain Eukaryota; kingdom Metazoa; phylum Arthropoda; class Insecta; order Phasmatodea; family Phasmatidae; genus Dryococelus; species Dryococelus australis. The sequence goes on along the minus strand of CM057009.1, from coordinate 229,012,494 downwards.
ACCTGTCTGTGAATACTTTTTTCAAGATAATCGACATCTGGATAAAGATTTGCTGTTTTTCGTACCACCGTGCGATGGGAGACTTTCTAAGCTTTCACTGCAATACGTTTTCAACAGAAGTCAAAATAGTTTTTAATAGTTTTATCGTGCAAGGGGAACCTTATTCAGACTGATAACCTATGTCTGTGAATACATCATCAGTTAATTTAAAGCTTGGAAATGGAGTAAGTTGGTTTTCTGTGCTTGTTTGTGTGATTGACTTTAGAGCTAATATTTCTTTGCCCATGATTAAATTTTTTTTCAAATGTTTCATTTGTCAAGTGGAAGTGTTCAAGTGGTAGATATTTATTTAATTTCTTTGTGCGTAGTTGAAATGTTGCTTGCATATTTAGTCTATTATGTTTAAATGAAACATTGCTTTTAAAAATTACTTAACTTTCTAGGGAATTTGTGGAAATGGGGCAAGTTGCTCATTTTATGCGCGATTCCGTGGTAAATCTTTGTCTGTGGTTAAAATTTCATTTAAAAGGTTTCGAAAAAATTTTTACTTTATTTTAGATATAATGTTTTTTACAAATTATATGCGATTTTCGGGTAACCTGTGTGTGAATTCCATTTTTAAGATTATCTACATCTTGATAAAGTGTTGCAGTTTTTCACACCCTACACAATGTGAGAATCGCTTGGATTTCACTTTGATAGCTTTTCGACGGAAGTTATGATAAAAATATTTTTAAATACTTTTATCAAGATAGGGAAACTTGTTCGGATTGATAAACTGCATTTGTGGATACGTCGTTTGTGTTAAGACTTACAATTCCATAAGAACATTAACGAATATGTGGGTCTATTATTTTTGAAATAATCTGTTAAATTTTTCATTCAGTAAGGATTTGTATATTTATTAATTTTGTGACAAATTATATGCGATTTTTTGGAGAAGCTGTGTGTGAATTCCATTTTTGACCTAACTTATGCCTTAATAATAATTATAGTGACGTGTCTTCTGCTTCAACAGATATTGTGTAAAAAATAATTTTTTTAAAGCTTGGAAATGGGGTAAGTTTTTCTGTATGATTACATTATTGATTTTCTAGTTAATATTTCTTTGTACGTTGTAGAGCTGATAAGGTACGGTGCTTGCATTGGAAATATAAACCCGTGAATTTGTAAGCACGGATAAATAATTTGTATTGAATTGTGAAGTGTTTTAATATGCATATTTTCTAACTGGTTCCTTTGGTGTTTGTCGAGGAGTCATGTTCAAGTCTCTCTTGTTTGTCATAAATTATTTTCCTACCATACAGGGTGGTTTAGTAAACTGTCTTTGTGGATTTCACACTATTATTAAATCCACCATAACCTCAGTCTATAATCAGACGGTGGCCGAAGCAGATGTATGATTGTTCACGACACCTCGTCCAGCCTGTCATTCATTGCTAGTGCTCCACCGACTAACCAAGTGAAGGGATGTGTTCCTCGTATTAAATTATAAGCTATGCATTGTAAGGTATGTGTCTATTATTGTGATTAGCTTCCATTGGAAATGTAAAGCAGCAAATTCGTAAGCAGGGGAAAATAATTATAATATCTCACTTTCGTTAATTACTTCAGAATGAGTCGTTATTGTGTTTAAAAATAGTAGTAAATTATATTGGTAGGGAAATAGTTTTTCTTTTCGCTTCAGTTTAGGTAAAATTCTAATAACTTGCTGCTTGCTTTATAACACCGGGATAGCTGGGCTGGTCATTGATGTGAAAATAGGTTATATAATTCATTTACAATTCCTTAGTTTTTCATTCGATGAGCTTGTCTTACATTATATAATAGCAGGGGAAATAGATTTTCATATTTTTATAATGTTTGAGTGGTCCATTCGCTTGTTTCATTCATCTAGTATGTGTGTCGAAAACATAATTTTTATTCCTTTGTAAAGTATTTCAATAAGTCATTTTTTTAACTCGTTTCCTTTTGTGCTAGTCGATGAGTTATGTAGTTGCATTCGTTTTAATTAAGTTAGTAAATTGCAGTTGTGGATTTCAGCATATTATTAAAAAAATATGTATTCTTTCAATAGCTATTTACTAATCGGTTTCAATCAAATACTCCATTGTTTTCATTCCAACACATAATATCGTCTGTTTGTCGACGAGTTATGTATAAGTCTGTGTTGTTTATCATAAATTATATTCCTAGCATACAGGACGTGTTAGTAAACTGATATCATTTCAGACTATTATTTGCGTTTCATCCATTTTCAATCAAATACTCTGCTATTACCTCAGTATATCTTCAGACACCGACCATACTGCATGTGTCTTATCCCTTAGTCGCCTGCCAGATGGTAAATGGGAAGGAACTCCTATGCCTGCTCTCCCCCTCAGTTCACCTCCATATGTACAACGGCGAGTGTCTACTATGCTGCTCACAAAAAAAATATAAATAAAGGACCATAATATTAAATTACAGAATACATACCCCTTCCCCAAGACATCACACCTCAGTACAAAGCCAGACGTCCGATGTTGAGGACATACCATGCCGCTCCCCCTAAAAATAATAACAGAAATACACTTAGCACACTCTTGCACCAAACTATAAACTTATCGTTTCACACAAAATCAACAAAAATTTATTAATTAATTCTATTAAATTAATTTAGATCAACCAATCTTATTTGATCGGATTTTCTATTTGTGGATAAACATTGTTTGATCAGATTAAGATGGGATCACGGATTGTGCCGATCGTTCTATTTGATATCAAATTGATAATTCATTCAATTAAAAGTGGGTCAGGGCGCCCCCGCCCCTACTACTATTATCATCAATTGAAGTTCAATTCTCCACGTATGCTATATCAAACATAAACAAATTTTGTTCATAAAGAGAATTCGATGCTGTGTGCTATACCAAAAATGTATGCATTTTCGAATCATTGGAATGGAGTCATTGCTTTATTATTATTTATTATTTCAATTGTAGTAAAAAATATATATAAGGTGTGATACAGACATGAAAGGAATAAAAAACAATTAAATCTTGTGTTTATGGGTATAAGTGTGGGGTGCAATGGAGATTATAATTGAGATGAACTATGTGTATTCACTCACTGAGTTGTGTGTTAAATTAGTGAGACTATTAAATGTATGTTTGTAAAATAATAAATTATGGTGGAACACCCATTTTTACAGAACGACAAGCAGCAGATGACTGACTTCCACCAACAAGTCTTCCAATTTTTATGTGTTATTAAATCAATCCCCTCCAGCCCCACTATATTTCCTTGTTTAATATGTCACTTACAACCTATTACTCGTTTCGCTCGACTTCCATCAAATTCGTAGATAGACTGAATAGCTGGGTTCTCTATGCCGCTTCCACCACAACCACACATTATAAAGGCCCACTCTAAATACCATTGGATTTAAGGAACACCATCTGCATATACCCAAATTTTAATTCAGTCTCTTTGACTCCCACTCTAATTCCTACCAATTTTCACTAGCAATTTTATTGTCCCCATTTCCCCACTCACCTATCTGATCATTTATTAATTTTACATCAAACACACCCCTCTTCCCCCCATCGTTCTCTCACCATTTACTCACACCTTCGCTGCACACAACCATGCCTATCACAGTTCCACCTCAAGGTACCCAACTCTTCCCTCTCAAATCAATTTAGCCATTTGGGATTTTTTTGAAACGTATCAGACAACACTATACTTGGATAAATTGTTTGCACTGGCTTAATTCATTACCACTACTGCCCTTCTTTTCAGCATCGTTTAATAGAGTGTACTGGCGGCGAAAGTAGTTAATGTGATTATAGTTTATCCACCCAAAAGTTCCTCATATGGAGCATTATGTATCAGATAACTCACTTATCCCTTCTCCTTTTTTATTCTGTCATGTAAGTTGTATTATATTAAATTATTCCACTACATTAAGTCACAGAGTATTATAGGGCGTAATCTTTATAGGCATGTACTATACCATGAAATAAAAAAAACGCTCAAATTTGTAGTATGTCTTCCGCCAGCTAGCCAGTGGAGGAATTTGTACCCTCGATAACTATAACACCGGAACCTCATATTTTAAAATTTTAATTTGTGACGCTGATTTCATTTTCAAAGGTGATATTTTTGTAGCAGTGTTGTTAATGTGACAGTTCTTTTGAAATTCACCCAATGTGCTCGAAAACCGAAAAGAAAAGGATTGGTTGTGCACAGAACTCTGATCATTTCTCACCATTGCGCGAATAAATTTTTCACGAAAAGAAAGATTCATGTGAACAACTTAGGACTACTGGTCCTTAATTTGTAAAATGTGATTTATCAACATTCACAGTAGTAACCAGAGAAAAAAATTTCATCATCACATGCAGGTGGCCATTTCGCCCCACCCCCCACCCCCCGCTGCCACCATCGACCTACCCTAAACGTAAATGTTTCTATGACGAATAATAAAAACATGTCTTTGTAGACCTAAAATGCATTACATCATAGTTTAAATACCTATAAAGTTTAAATTTAGAGAGTTTTTAAAAGGATTTTTGCACACGTTTGGCCCGAAATGATGGAAATAATCACCATTAGCACTCCACTTTATGACACTGCAAATTAAATTAAATTTTTGGCTTGAATGCAGCTTTGAAAAACTGCCTCATTCAACGAAAGGTTGGTGTTCTAAATGCAAAATAAAGCTATTTATGAAGTTGGAGACATAAAAAATACTGTGAAATCCGGCAAAGGAAAGATTTTGTCATGAGAAAGAAGAATACAAAGAGAGTGGTTCGTGGTAGATACTAACGGAAGAACAATCACAGTGTACCCCCTATCCACACCCCCTCCCCCTCCGTCAAAGGGTAAAAAAAAGATTGCTTGCTCGACAAACATTATTATTTTTAATTCATGTTGTAAAATATTTAAAGTAGTGTAAGTATGCTTTTCATAGCTTTTCGTATACTACTTATGGGTCAATAAACTCAAAATAGAACAAAGAACACCTCCCTTCCTCATTGTATGTGATATGCATAGTGGGAGATTCCGTGCATTCCCTCACCAAGGCATAGACGTTCATTATTAAGTACAATTATTATGATGAAATGATTTATTATAGTTATTAGCTAGACTATTTCATAGCAATGCTTATATTATTTCTTTGTTGTCCTGGATAGTATGAAGGGAAGTGTTTGGTATAACCGATATGATGTAGGTAATAACTGTTGTTATGGTTTCGTTATGTAATTTGGATATTACAATTTATAATACACTGGAATATATGTTTTTCTGTTTTTTTTAGCAGTATGATATGATATAAATATATTATGAGTTATTTTAGACATTCCTCGGTGGGTAGAAGTAGATTTGGGCTATATAATTAATTGATATCTAATTAAATTTTATTGGGCGATGGGGAAAGCTGGTCGATATATTTAACTAATAATATGGCAATATTATGAGTTATCTGTTTCTCTAAATTAAGAAATTATGTATCTTGGTATGTAAGAAAAGTGACTATTATATATGACTGGCTAGTAAATGAATGCATCAAGCAAATTCAATATAATGTGTGTTTTAAAATGAAGATTAAAAGTGAATGATGTGTAGGAGATGATGTGACTAACATAACTAATTCCTATAGCAAGTGTTCTCTAGTAAATAGATTATATTGGGTGTATAAAGGTAAGGGCTGCCCGAATGCTGGAACCTACATCCTTCCGAATACAGGTACTTGCCTTCGCATTGTAACCGAGTAAGATATGAACTAGGTTTATTTCTTGAATGTAACATGTATATCGGAAAACACTTTTTTTAAAGTTATGCATATATACATTTTAAAAAGTAATGCATTATAACTCTTATGTTCTGTTTAATTACTCTGGGATGATTTTTAAATATATTTTAATCCCTTGTATGCTTTATGTTCACGAATAGTGTAAATGGTTGGTGTGTCTGGGTAAACAAGTGTGGTATAAAGCAATGTATGTTTTAGGTAGTTATATCATTCTGTTTGTGTTTGTGTGTATGTAAAATATAGTAGTAGAAAACTTTTGCAGATATTGGCACAGCTGAATATTTTAACTGAAATTCACGGAAATTTCTCACTTTCAAGCAACGATTTTCGAATTTCTTCTCAAAACATGATTAATCTCTTCAATCTAATATCCAAAAACAAGATGATTTGACCCAAATCTGCGCTCTCAATTAAGCACACTTTTTTCTAAAATATACTTTGTTCACTCTTTGATCAGTGGTCCATTTTCGGGGTAAATGAGGCTAAAATTAGGTTAAAAAGGCAAATATTTACTTTAAACGTAAAAAAATTACACAATAAAAGTAAGAAAATTCTCAGAATTTCATTAAAAAAATATTATAATTTAGCTCAAAAATTAGTTTTTACAGAACCACACACAAAAAGTGAACACAAGTTGAAAACTGATTTTGATTTTGATTTGCGCTTTGAAAAATTTGACGGGGAATTAGATATTTGTTTGAATTTAGCTTGAAATTGGTTGGATTTTGGTTACATTTTTCAGTTGCGCCAAGATCTGGTATAGTCTTCTACTTAATTTATAAAATATGTGTGCATATTTTAAAAACACAAAATGTTTACGTGCAAATTTATGCCGATGCCAGGGACCTTATATTTTTGGAGTTGAAGATATCGCTATTGTGCCAGGGACTCCATTTTTTATTTTTCCGACCATATTTAGCTCCAACAAAAATCCAATTGGAGAAACCGCTCACTTCACCGCCAGCCATCCTAGATTTTAGTAGTGAAGTGAGTTTTTTTTTGTTTTTAATCTTTTCTTATAGTACTCTCTTCCCTGTATGATACTGGCGCCTTTCATCATATGGAGAATACCCCAGCTTATACATCTGATACACTACAGTGTAGTGTGGATAGTATTTTTTTACTGAGGCTTCAGTAGAACCATTATTTTTTTTATTATTATTTATTTATTTTTCGTCAATGCCGATATGCTGAGTATATGGCCAAGGGAAGTGAAATTTATTTATTACTCAATTTTTAATGGTTAATTTAATAAATGTGGGCGCCTTCACATTTATTAAATTACCCTCTCAACCGGGGATCGAGCCCCGAATCTCGAGTTACAAGCCAAGCACCCAACCACTGAGCCAAAGTGGCTGGGCGGACGAGGAGCTGATAAAAATGCTGCATATCGTGAGCTACAATGTTAATAATGGGAGTGTTCGATGCTTGGCGAGGAAATAATTTTATTTGCTCTTGCAGCAGTGATTTGTAGTGTGTTCTCTGCGAGGAGATAATTATCCTCATATGCACTCGTAGAGAGCAGCACGGCCGAGATATCAGCACAGAATGATAACATATTTCCTGTTACGGACATAGCTCAGCAACGAGGAAAACTTGCACCACTGAGGCCAGAATACGCCACAGTTCAGTTGTGAACGAGAGTATATATATATTTTTTCTCACTATGAGAGTGCGCTGTAGTTTAGTTTATAGGATAGTCAAATTTATCTAATGCTTTGTCAATGTTAAGACCCACATTTTTATATTTAGATATTCTTTGTTGGTCTTTTTCAGCAGGAAACAGTGCTGACTTTATTGCCCAAAGAAAACATTTTTCATCATTGTTCTTCACATTAATGCATGCTTTTATTCTTTATCATTTCTGGTAGTTCAATAAATGAAGAGCCATTTAAAGGATTATACTTATTTATGGGTAGTTGCAACCCAATTATGCTATGGAAAGGCCAATTTGAGGTGCTTCTTTCAATATTTTGTATTTGTGCAACTCTTTTATTTGTTATTTGTTTGTAATTTTTTTAAATGTCTTCTTCATTCCGTATTGTAAATGTGTGTGATTGAATGTCGTAAAATATTTGAATCCTGCAGTTTTTCGGCTTCGAAAATGAGCAGCAAATTTAATGTTAAACTTTACAGCTCTAAGTTTTATAAGTTGATCGTGTTATATGTTAAATATCTGTTGCTTTACCGATGCTAAAAAATTTCTTGGCAACACTATATTAAAATTGTTTAAGACGTTATACGTTGATAACCTGCATTTAAAAGCTTTCTCAAATTCGTATGTGTTATTATTTTTTCTATTTCTCTTGTTCACATATACAGTATTGGAAAAGCGGAAAATTTCTTTTAAAACCTTTTTAGCTTTTCTATATACTATTTTGGCATTTGGAAAAGGTAAATTTCCAAAGTTTCCTTTCCTTTGTTCATTTTTAATTATTGGCATAAGAGCTGTAATTAAATGAGCTTTTCTTAATTATATATATTTTTTATGTTAAACCTTAAACTTTATATTTTAATTTCAGAACTGTTAAATCATTTCGATTCTTGATAGAATTATTAAAATGATATTATCTTTTTTGAATAGTCTTGCAATAAGATCATCTTTATGTAATTTATGTATTTTTTTTATTTTTTATTCTCTACCTATAATTCTCAACTCGCGCAATTTCTTTTCTCTCAACTTACCCACAAGGTTGCTCGTCTCCATATTTATTTATGATAAATGTTCTTATAATAGAAATTCATGAAGTCAGCGAATGCCGAGTTTCACTTAGAATATCCATTCTGTAAATGTGCATGTTACTATTTTTATACTTTTTTTAGTGAATGTTTACATACAAATTTTCCGCATTCGCATTGCACTTTCTCTCCTTTTTTTTACTCATAATGTCATTTAGCATTTTCAGTATAACATTTTTCGCAAGTGTTAAAATGCTTATCTATTGTGTTTTTATGAGATGCGAAATCGTCGATAGATTTATTCTCCCTTCATACTATGCAGATCATTTTTGAAGAATCACATTGTAAATTTTCATAAGTATTGTGCAATTTAGTATTTTTGTGCTTTTAGAAATTTACCTTCCAAAATAGATTTTCCACATTCGCAAAGTACTCCTCTTTTTTTAACTCATAGCTACTTCTAGAATATTCAGTGTAGCATTTATTGCAGGCGTTCATGTGCTTATTTTTTGTGTGTTTTTGGGATGGAAAACATTCAATGTTTGAAACCTTATCACATTTTTTACATTGCTTGATTTTACTACTATTCTCCATTTTTATTTATATAGGAAAAAATTTAATTAAGAAAAAGAAAAAATCAACATTTTAATATAAAGCATATTCATTATCAAATAGGATAGATTATTTGTTTCCAACTAACCCCGCCTTGCAGGCGGGGTTCACATAACAAATAAAACTGTCACAAACAAATATGTTATACTAGAAGCTCTACAAATTTTTTAAAAACTTCTGGAATTTGCTCTAGATATTCACCCATTTCTCGAAGTTCATATGTGTCGTCAATGCTATCTGAGAGCGAAAATTGTAAAATTTGTAAATTTGAATGAAATTTGTGAACTAAATTTTTAAGATCTTCAGATGCTATACTTAAATTATAAGACGGTGGACTTGCGCCATCGCCACCTTTTAAAATTTTGGGATCACTGCAAGGAAAAATAGGAAAAGACATGTTTATTTACAAAGAAACAAATTTGTTAAAAAGAATAAAATAATTATTAATAATGCTTTAAAAAATATGCATAAGAGAATTCTAGATCACGGACAAATTGTCCATTTGTCATTTCTTTTAAACTTTTATACATTATAAAAACCTGCTTCTAATTTATAAGTTCCAATAAATTTTTATCGAGTATCTCGACATAGCGCTCTGGTAATGAAATTTTTAATTTGCCATCAAGAATACAATAGATTTTTTTTCCAAAATTAGATTCGTAAATTTCAAAATCTGTTGCCCTGAACGATTTATTATTTTCTACATCTTGTAGTTTGGTGAATTCAAGTGAATAGTTCAATTTGTTGAGCAGAGAATCCATTTTTTGGTTTTGTGTTATTTAGGAAGAAAAAAATTATTTAGAAGAAGAAAAAATTCGGTGCTGAAATTCTATTAAGATAAGCTGATAACCAAGGATGTTTTGGGTTTCATTCATTGATAAATACATCAGATTCTTCATTACCTCTTAAGGGGGACTGCTGGTATCCCTTAAAATTTTCCTAAATATGTTAGGTTAGGTGTTTTGCCTCCCCTACTAATTTAATCTAATTTAACTCTATCTTCCACATCTACATGTTTTTGATAGCGTCTTTAGTATAAATACTATATTTATCAATGAATTAGGGCTTTATTTATTTAAATTATATTCTTAAATTTTTGTTCTCATCATAAAAAAGAATATTTATAAAAACAACATATTCCCCCACATACAAAATGACCTAATCACTAGAAAAACAACTAGAGAAGACTACACAAGTGGCTACGTTATTCGATTTAAATAATTTAATTATTAAAGATAAAAGAATAACTGTTGTCTTAGACAATAAAAATAATCCTTTGTTTTATGCAAATCAAATTTCTGGAATACTTGGGTATAAACGACCTAGAGATGCTGTTAAAAGTCATATTCGCGACTAATATTTAAAAAATATAAAGAGTTAAATAACGGCGATTCACCGCTATTGAAAAATGTACATATTTTTCAATGATTGTTGCTTAATATTTCAGCCCCTACGCACGTAGGGCCTGAATTTGGTCTATATTATATAAAATTATTTTCTTCAATTTTTTTTTCGTTTTCTTCATAAAAAGAATATATATAAAAACATTTATTAAAACTGACCACTTTCACTTACGCATAGTTTCGTAAATAGAAAAGGAGTCAATATTGGATATAAATATCAACAAACTTATTTACAATGATAAACGAGTTTCTGTGATTATTGACGAGGAAAACAATCCTTTGTTTTGTAGCAAAGATATTGCTGAGATTTCAGAATGTCAAAATATAAAAGACAACCTTTCTAAAAAAGTTTCTCCAAAATATAGATCTTTTCTTTAAAAAAAATAGATGGTATGCAAAATGCATACCACCTCGCTTATAACGAAGGCAATGCTGTTTATATTGGTGAGCCTGGTTTACATGAACTTATGTTAAGTTCACATTGTGAAATTGTTAAAGTTTTTAAAACATGGATTTTTGAAGATGTTAGTCCATTAATTGGAAAACATGGCGAATATAAGATTTTAAAAAATATGTAATGCATTTATTCAAAGGTCAAATAAAATACACTAAAAATGAACGAAATTAGAGTTAATCATTAAAAAGATATAAATAAAACTAAATATGATCACATTTAAAGTTTAAAAGAAATAAATAAAATTTAATATGGTCATTTCGAAAAATTAACAGAAACAGTTGATAGAGCCATAGATGGAATAAATCGCAAAAATGAGGTAATATGAGAAATGGCCCCTCATGTTGTACCACAAACACAAAACCAAAATTTAAATCCAACATTTATTCTTCTACAATTATTTAATGAAAATTTTGAATTTAATTTTTTTTGTTATTAGAACTCAAAGAAAATATGTTCAAAGACAGTTGCTTAGAATTGGACATATACATCTAAATTGTGAAGAATTATTGAGATTTGAATATATTCCAAATTATATAAATTTATACCAAAGAACGAAGGAAACAATGAATGGCAAAATTGAATTTTTCTATAACTATTTTAACATTGTCGGAAATAATTATACTCGACAACAATTGTTCAATGATACATATATAATTAGTCAAATTGAGTAAGAAGCAAATATCAAATAAAATATAAAGCATTTTTATCATAATTAATTGGGGACCCAAAGTCACAACTGGACTATCATAGTGGTAAAGCAATTTACACTACATCTGTTTTATTAATCCAAGAGTTGTGAGAATTATGAAAACCCAACCACTTTACATAAATTTTATTGGCTCAGGTTTTAAAACTATTTCGACCATATATTCATCAGGATAGTTAGTTTTCATAAAAACTACCCATTATTTCTTCTCCTTTTGTATATTTTAATTTGTAAGTTGGTATATCAAAATTTAAAACTTTACAAATAGTAAGCAATCCTGTTGACCAATTAGCAGAATAATTAATTAAAAATAATAATTTTCAATTTGCTCACGCGAACAATATCTCCAACTTAATATTTTGGTTTAGTATACACAAAATTTGTTTGCAATACATTTTTTTTTTCGTTTTTTTATTAACTTCAATTGGTTTCATGCCAATAGTGCAATAGTGCTGTGCTTTGTGTTGTTGTAGTCTTTCACTAATTCATCCAATATATTTGTCCATTTATAATTGCCATTCAAAGCAAATTCGTTCCACATTATATTTTTTAAAGTCTGATTAAATCTTTAAAAAACACTAGCTTTAAATTCAGAAAATGAAAAAAAAATATTTATATTACGCTTTTCCATAAGTTCTTTAAATATATTATTATAAAATTCTAAGCCATTGTCGCTTTGTAAATTATTTGGTTTTATTTTCATCAAAATTTTTTTAAACCATTTGATACATTTGTTGCTGTTTTATCTTTGACTGGTAAAGCAAATGCAAACTTTGAAAATATATCAATAATTGTCATAATATATTTATAGCCTTTATTTTTGCGAGCTATACATTTTAAATTACCGGTATCCATTTCTATAAGATCAATTTGCTACAAATCATCAATGCCACACGAAATAACTTTCCTTCTTGGAAAATTTTTTCTCGCATCTTTGTATAATTTTCATTGATTATTCCTTCCCTCGCATTGAGCAATTTTTTTTTTTTTAAGAATATTGATTTAGAGTTGCACAACGAGCATATACTTTTCTGGACTAATCGTCCATTTGTTGTATTTTTATTTATTTATATTATTATTTTTAGTGACTTTCTTGCACCTTAAACACCATGTGTTCGGCATTTAATAATAAAAAATATATCTATAGTTAATCATTGTATTTTACGGATATTCATATTGTGGTCAACATTCCATCAACAAAATAATTAGATAACTTTTTTATTTTAATTTTTAAAGTTAAAAACTCACCTCTGTTAACATCAAATGGTTAACTATAATCCATTTTTGTACTTCCCTCAATAACAGTTAGAGTATCATCATATAAATAATCAGAAATTATTTGATAAACTGTATAATCCACCAAAAAAGAAAAAAAATTACATCATCATCTGTGCTGAAAACATTATTATTTTGATTCCACTTTCCACGCAAATAAAATACATGAGCTTTTCTTCATTAAATTTTTCAATTGATTGGCTTAAATTTTGTAATTTGACATCTAATTATTTATCAATAGCTTCTTTGTTTTTTTCAGCCATTGTGTTAACTAGTGTGTTGCAGTAACTCACAACTGAATTATTAAATTTTGCATTTCTTTATCGATATATCTTTTATTGGCGGCATCTTTTCCCTCAATTGGATCAGCCATATTGTTAATTCTGCAATATTAAATAGAAACATATTCTGTTGTGTAAACAAAAACTTTACTTATTTGATCTCGTAAAGCAGAAACAACGTTATTATATTTTGAATCTACATATGTTTTTAAATCAGAAACACTAGTTTTGTATTTTGGTTCGAGATAATTTTTAATGCATAATCAGAAACAAAAGTTTTATATTTTAAATCTCCATCGATTTTTAATGCATAGTCGGAAACAATTGTTTTATATTTGAATCTAGATAATTTTTTAAAAGAATAGTCAGGAACAATAGTTTCATATTTTAAATCTACATCTTCTTTTAATGTTTGTTTTGCATTATTTATTCGTTTTATATAATCAGCAATAGTGTAATTGAATTGTAAATTTTTATTTTCTTTAAAGCATAATCAGCTATCTTTTTATCTAAAAATATTTTATTAACTACATCTTTTCCATCAATGGGGTCAGCTATATTAACAATTCTTCGTCCAAAAAATGAGACAAACGATTTTGTAAAATCAAAACAAGTGCTCAAATCGCTTTGTAAAGAAGAGACACTGGAATTGCATTTTTAATATACATATGTTATTAAATCTTCAGCAATATTATCAAAGATTTTATTTAAAGATTCGATTAATTGTTTCCCAAATATATCTGTCATTTAATCACATAGAATTTGTATCGCTAAATTTAAATTCTCTTGGGAAAAAGTGTAAAACAATTAAACATAAATGTCCACAGATAACAGAATTAAAATTTTTAATTCTACCAGAATTTGTTGAAATATCAAAAATAACCACGGCACACTCTTTTTTGAGCACATTTTTTGGTTGTTCGTAAATCATATTAACATTTCTGAAATTTTTTATATTTAATTTTTTACATATATTTAAATATCGATCATGGATAGTGGCGCAAATTTGTTTTTTGCCTTCCTCTTTCTTTCGCAACTACATTACTACCAGCCTTGATTTCCATTACTTAATTATATATTTTTTGTTCTAATTTTTTTTTTATTTTTGCTAGTTTGTTCATCAGAATTATATATTGAAGTAGTTACTCCTGCTAAACCACCAAGTTCAGTTAAAGCAGCAACTATGAGAGGGATAATTCCTCCATGATGTATACCATTGTCAGTTTTTTATTTTAATACTTTTTTGAGTATTGGCAGTGCCAAGGTTAGCAAGAAACCTTTGCTTCTTTTACTGTTTTATTTTTTCGCTCAAGTTGATTTTTTGTTAAAAGTTTATCTCTACCTAAATCTCTTAATTAATCAATGGGTATATAGAAAGTTGAGGATTTTATATTCATATATAAGTTATATTTATACAATAGAAAATTTTAATTCCAAAAGTTAACTTTCTTTTTGAAAACATTGTCGAGCAGCAGAAGCAATTTTTTCTCCAAATGAAGTATGTTTATTTAACATTATTTATTTTGCTTCTTTTTGTAAAATTTTATCAGATACAAGCCTAGCTTCTAAATATTTGTGATCTCTATAAGCAATATCATGAAATTTACACGCTTCATCTAGTTAAGTAACTCCAGCATTTCCTCTTTCTAATCTTACATTTAATTTTATAAATACCCCACAATAATTATATCTTGGTAAATGCATTTCGGGCAAATTTAAATTGTTTAATGCCCAGTTTATAATGCATTTGCAATGGTGTTCAGAATTCCAAAATGAATGCAAAATATAATTTAAAACTCTTATTAGACATGGTTTTCGTCGTATTAACGACAAAGTCAGAAAATTTTCTTCGCCATGAATAACTAATAATAGGTCAATTAATTTTATAACATTGTCCATCCAAATATATTCTGTCGGCAAATTATTATATTTTTTATGCCTTCTCCATATCTAGGAGAATATGTAAAATGCGCTCTTTCTGGTGTGTTTGGTGCTGATCTTGATGCTCTTATATAATTATTATAAATCAGCTTAATTATGTTGGCATTCTTCCAACTTCTATTCGAGTTAAAGGCTTTTTAGGATTATATTCTTGGAATGCAGCATTGGTTGATGAAACAATTTCTGTGTAATTTCCATAGCCTTTATCGGTGAATTCACCTTCAAGATCAAATTGTGTTTTTTTGTTAACAAATTAGTAAGGCCTATTGATAATTCATATTTTTTATCTTTGGCAAATAGAAAATCGCCATCAATTACTACTTTTGTATCTCTAATTTTAAAACCTTGCCCAACTCCTCGTTAACCAAATTTATCATTAATAACATTATTATTTTAGAAATATATTTTCCGAGATTTATAGTAGAAACATCTGCTATAAGTGGTAACTTTTTCAATGGCACAATTCCCATTCCCTCTTCTACATTAGATAATTTTGGGATTAATTCTCTTTCAAAAGAATTTTTTTCTGGTGTTGGAAGATAATCTAAATTTTCTGCAGCAACAGGTACTAGTGTTGTTATAAAATTTTTGTTTTCTTCACTTACTTGATCTACTTTTTTTGCCAATATTTTGTAATTCACGAATTAATGGTAGATCCTTATTCTTGTTTTTTTTTTTTTTTTTTTTTTTTTTTCATATTCTACCTAATGGTTATTTATATAATTTCTATACTTCTCGATGAGCAATTTCACTCGAGAAACACCCTGTGAATCCTTCAATTATATAAATTTTTTTTATATATAAATGAGTTATAAAATCATTGAGAGTTTTGAGAGACAATCTTTCCCCCCAAATGATAAAACGAGGGGGAATTTGAATATTTACAATAATAGAATCGAGTGTGCTATTCCTATAGGAGATGGCTTTCCTTTTCCAAACTTTGCTTATATTTTGGAAGAATATCGCCTACTAAAAAGAGATAAAACTGGAGATGAGGCAAAATACGAAAAATTTTATAATATTATTGTTTGTTATAATTTTTTTCCATTAAAATTTTCAAGAGTAGAAATTTAAAAACATGGACATACTATTAAGGCTGTTGATAATCCAGGAATAACTTCAACATTGATGAATATTTTACTAAGATCACCAGGTGAACAAAATTATTTAGAGTCAACTGGTGTTGATAGTAAATTTCCAGTAAAATCTGTTCGTAGTGATAGAATAAATGAAATAATGTATACATAATGATATTTGTTTGGCTTTATTTGCAATTATAATGAAATTGACTGGAAATGTGGTTATAAAAAAATTTTTTTTTTAGAAATTCATCTGATAACATTTGTATATTTGTTTATAAATCTTAAAAAGCAGATGGTTCGGTTGATGAAAGATATGCTGATACAGGTAAAATTGGTATTGAAAAATTAGAAATTTTGTGGCGTATTGTTTAATACAAAGCTAACACATCAATTGCAATTTAATATATATGTATATATCCTAACATTCATATTTGGTTTAAGTATTGCCAATTTTTAGAAAAAGAAGTCCCTGCTGGGACAACTGTTTTTAACTTTGATATAAAAGATCAGTTTAATAATTTGCAATTTGACACGCCTGATTTTTAATTGTGGGTTTCCAAACTAATATAAAAAATCGCGCTGAGCAATATGTGAATGCTTCAATGTTTGATCATTGTAATGTGAGATATATTTTTGTTAAAAAGGGTAGAAATGAATTTTTTCCAAAAGAATATTCGAATCTAGATATTGAAAATGATCTTTCTCTTAAAATAATTCTGGCTTTTATTGATTTTAGAAATTCAGGAACATAATTAGATAATATGTATAGAAATAATGAACTTTACTGTAAGTCAACTACAAACTATTATGCTGATATAAAATATTATTCATTTTGGGGATGAAGACCACTGTGTCATTGACTGCCTGTACAGAAAAACAGCAGTAGTTAAAGATAAAACAATAATAAAAATTAGTGTAGATTTTAAAAATAAATTTTTTACTTTATTAAATGGATAATGTAAACGATTTTACAGAAACAAGAAATTGTTTCGATATTTCAATAAAAATTTTTAGATTTTTGGTTCAGTTGTTTTATCGAATAAAATTTTTTTTTTTTAAGATCTAAGTGAATTTAATTTCTTTCTCTTGTGTTTATAAGAATACATTTGTTTTTATCAGTAGACGACTATTCCAGATATTGGCGCAACTCAACTATTTAACTAAAATTCACGCAAATTTTTCACTTCCAAGCAACAATTTTTCAATTTATTCTGAAAATATGATTCATCTCTTCAATCTCACCCCCAAAATCAAGCTAATTTGACCCAAATCGGCGTTTTCAATTAAGCGCTCTTTTTTTTGAAAACATACTTTGTTCACTCTTTGATCAGTGGTTCATTTTCATGATGAATGAGGTTAAAGTTAGGCCAAAAAGGCAAATAATTACTTTAAATTAGAAGAAATATCACAAGAAAGGTGTGAAAATTTCTGGAATTTTATCAAAAATATGATGATTTAGCTCGAAAATTATTATTTAAAGAACCACACACTAAGAGTGAACACAAATAGAAAACTGGTTTTGATTGTGTGTTGTGCTTTGAAATATTTGACGGATAATTAGAAATTTGCTTGAATTTAGCATGAAATTGGTTGAGTATTAGTAAAATTTTTAGTTGCGCCAATATCTGCGAAAGATTTAACGCGGGGATTAGAAATTTGTTTGAATTTAGAGCGAAATTGGTTGAATTTTAGTTAAATTATTGAGTTGTGCGAAGATCTACTATAGTCTTCTACTTAAAGTAAGAACGGATATTTAGTTTTACCCTAACAATGTTGGTTTGCGTAACTCGTTACAAAACGATTGGTGACAGTTATTCGGCTGTTGAGACGTTTGTGTAGTGTTGTGTGTGTTGGACATCTAAATATGTTTTATGTAGTGCGATAGTCGGATAGATATGTTCTGTTGCGAACGGTAAATTTGATATTTGAAAGGGTTGTATGGATAACCTCGCTGGCTGTCATATTATGTGACTGTTTTACTCGTACGGTAGGCAACAAATAGTGATTCACTGATATGCACCCCCCTAGCGACAATGTTGAAACTAGTTCAACTCCTTTGTAATTTGTTCGGTCGTAGTCGCGTCTACTGTTAAAGAGATCAAGTGTCTCCAGAGATTTACTAGAGATGTGTGCGTGGTCTCTCTTTTTTTAACTGTTTTATATGTCGAGCTGGGCATTATTTATACGATATAAAATTAATATTAACATTCAAGTAGTAAAAACGGTATAAGCATATTCACCTTCGCTGGGATTTGAAAAATGGAATGTAAATACCAATGATAGGTTGACTTAGATATATTTTTGTGAATATCGTTTTTACTTTGTGGACATATACTATTGTAATATAAAATCTTGGTGTCAATGGGCACTGAAGTAAGATTTTATATACCAATTAGCATAGATGTGAATTTCTGAAAATATTGTCTGTATGGTAAATGCTGGGGAAATAGTTTTAAATTAAATATTTTTTTCTTTTAACATAAATCAACAGTGTAATTTTTTTTAAGCATAAGGCATGTTTTTTTTTAGTAATAATGCATATTTAGTGAGCCATAATTTTCTTCGTTTTTAGAGTAGTAATTCCATACAGGCTTGTGTTGAATTTGTCATTTCTAAAGAGTATGCATTTTTGAAACAAAATTTTATATCTGTATTACTTAATTACTTATATATGTTATGCAGTTTGTGAATGTGTAGCATTCCTATATAAGGAACTCACCTGCATCTTTTCAGCAAGCCTATTGTTCTGCCTTAAGAATATGACGATAGACTGATTGAGTGATGGGTGGCAGGTAATTATTTATTGTTTGATGATCTGTGATAGTTTGGTAGAGAGAGACAATGTAGACAGAGTGAACTAGGTAATGGAATGGAATATTGTTTAAATGTTTGTTGTGTAGTGCATTACAAGATGATATGCATTTAGTTATGTATAATAGCAAACATATTTTAGTCATAAATTAACCTTGATTATAGTAAGATATGTAGATAGAGTGTAATTAATCATGTTAATAAATCAATATGTAAATACCCTGCAAACACGGAGAAATGGGCCAGAATCGGGACGGTAAAAGCTAGTCGACAAACTCCGGCAAGCCGATACCGGCCCGCTGTCTTATGCCGGAAGCGGCCTGATAGAAATATGGACTGGAGGCTAACTGTTGGTCGACAGTGTCTGGCTTGCGACGGCTGGATATCGTTATGATGCCGGGCCTGCGACCGCTGGATGTCGTTATGATGCCGGGCCTGCGACGGATGTCGTTACGATCCTGGGCCTGCGACTGGATGTCGCTACGATGCCAGGCCTGTGACGGCTGGATGTCGTAACGGTGCCGGGCCACGGATGGATGTCGCTACGATGCCGGGCCTGCGATGGCTGGGTATCTCTACGATGCGGGGCCTGCGAAGGCTGGATGCCGTTATGATGCCGTGGCTGCAGTGGCATGATGTCTAGAAATAAGCAGGATAACCAAGAAAAAACTTTAACTTTCCGATTAAAAGTTTCAGTAATAGTTATTTCCTTTTTACATATATTACTTAGCTTGCCGAATGCAGGATTAGAACCTAAGACCGTTGAGTTAACAATACAGCATGTTAACCTATACACCACGTGGTAAGTTGCTGACACTTCCAAGTAATTTAAAACATATTATGTTGCAAATTATTATAAGGAATGTATAAATTACATGACAATATACAAATAATTTTAAAACACAACTTATTGAAAAACTATTTCTTCAGTGGCTTGCAAACAAAGTAGTTTTTGTTAACTTTTAATTCATCTGTCGGATGGTTGTACAAATGAAATAAAATTTCAAAGTAAACAAACTCCATGGGCTACCACAAGACACATATATAATCACGAAAAAAACATGGTAACGGTTAACAGACATTCTCAAAAAAGACATTATGCCATTAATAGCGAGTTGATATCTTGCCTAATTAAAATAATTTCCAAAAGTTTGTCGGCAAAAATACATCATATTTATATCTTTATTGGGATATAGAGCCTTGTCTCGAAACTTTACCAGGCCGGAATAAATAAGATAATGGCAAAAGTACCGAAAAGACAAAGTTGCTTCTTGGGAATCGGTCTACAAACATTTTTCAGGTGCTTGCAACATGTTTGCTCTGCGATATCATGCCGACATATTTTCGGTTATATACATCTATTATCCTAAAAATTACAGTGGGCGATTGTCTTTTTTCTAACAGCAAAAATTCTTTCTGTCTCAAACAAGGTATCATGACGGTAACAGCTGGCGAACATCTTGCCTGTTCGAAACCACTTTTCAAAAGTTTGTCGGCAAAATACATCATATTTGTACCTTTATTGTGATAAAGAGCCTTATCTCGAAAGTGTTACTGGGCCGTAATAAATAAGATAATGGCAAAAGTACCGAAAAGACAAAGTTGTTGTATGGGCATCGGCCCAGAAACAATTTTAAGATGATTGCAACATGTTTGCTCTGCTATATTATGCCGACATATTTTCGGTGATATCCGTCTGTTATCATAGAAAATACAGTGGGCCATTGTCTTTTTTCTAACGGCTAGCAATCTGTCTAAAAAAAATCACGGCGTTGTCAGATGGCTATCTTCTGGTTTTCGTCAGATGGCTATCTTCTGGTTTTGAAACGTCAGTTGCCGACAGTACAGGTATCGGGCCAACAATTTGCCGACACTTTGCCGACAGTGTGTTTGTTGGGTAGTACTTAATAGTGTTCCGCATGGAATATGAAGCAAGGCGCAATTTATCTAACCTAAATTTTTATTCAATTCTTGTTTGTTGTTTTTCATCATCGATGTATGGTTTGTTTCAGTTCATTACATACCTACTACCTGCATTTAGATATTCATTACGCCAATACTTTAGTTAATATACTTCACATGCGTTTGAAATAAATAACTACTTAACCTATATGGTATTTGAATCGCCACGCTTGTAATACTTGCGTGTAAATAGTTTCGCTAAATATACATTATTTGTTACATATATATTAATCTTGATGGGTAAGTGTTGGTGTCTGCTGATGTACGTCTATATCGTAACTCATAGCTGGACATCCGTGATTAAAGAATGTTTTTCAGAAGTCTCTGAATATATAGTTTATGTGTTTTATCCAACAATAGCAATTAAACATGGCATTCTTCGGAAACTTGTGAGAACTTGTCAGCCAATCACAACGCAGTCATTCCAGATTAATTATGAAGATTAAAATGTTATTGGACATGTTAGGGTATGATAGGAAATACATCGACTTGCATGATGTAATGTTGTTGTGTATCTGACTGGAATTACTTATATCGCTTCGGGGTAATAAGTATTGACGTATGGATTCTCAAATTATTCTCGAGCTTGTTATCATGGTGAGAGGACATTTACTGAGTTGTTATGTGCATAATACCTAATTACGCAAACGTTTATGAGGATTTTGGTTGTGTAATGAGTACTTAGTGTGGTTGATATTACAGAATATTAAATTAAATTGTTTTAACTTATGCTATATAAAAAGAACAATAAGTTTAAAAAAAAAACAATTATTTCATTTTTAATTTTAAAGGTGTGTGGGTTTAAACAAATATCGCAAATAATAATTCATTCATACGTATTACCTCGATGGGATTTAAATCAGTGAATATGTTAGTATAGCTGTAATTAGCTTCGTTTTGGTTAAGGTATTGAATAAATCAGTATGTATGTTTAGACTTTCACTTTTTCGAAGTAATAGAATATAGTTACATTTTAACAACTTTTAAGCTTCTTGTGAGATGAACCAAGGTTTATTTGTGTAAATACTTCTTATGAGGTTAAGATCTATGTTACGTAAAAGGGTTGAACAAACAGTTAAAAAGAGCAAATCTTAACGAATATTCATTGATTATAATATTTTTTTTAATAACAATGAATTCCTGTTTGCTAAATGTAGTACCTATGTACCTCTGATGATGTGAAATCGAGTACTGAGCTTATTCGAGTATCCTTATGTTAGATAGAAAAAAATCGATATTTTTAGTATAAATCCTTCCGTAATATCTGATGGTGAGTATAGAGTGAATGTGTGGAAGTAGTAGTATTGATTTCTGATATTATATTATGTGAAGGATTTGTTATGTGATTTATTACAAGCATTAATTTTGAAATATGCAATTAAATATTTTTAATGTATTGTTAAAATATTTGGATTCAACGATTGGAATGTTTTTGAAAGTAAATCAGGTGGTATGTTGTTAGTATTATAGGTTAAAATGGTCTCAAAATATGATCGTGTATGTTGTTGTATGAGTTGTTCATTTCAGTAGTATGATATTTTGTTAAAGTTGTTATGTATTTTGTTTTACTTGTAAAGTTTGATGCTAGGGGTTTTGCAACTGGCTGGTATGGTATGTGCAAATTAGTTGTGTGATTGTGTGTGTATGAGAGAGTGTGTGCATATGTATGTGCGTATGTGTGTATGCATGTGTGTTATGATACCAGGACATCATATTTTCAAATTTTAATTTGTGATGTTGATTTCAATTCAAGGGTGATATTTTTGTAGCAGTATTGTTAATGTGACAGTTAGTTTGAAATCCATCCAATGTACTCGAACACCTAAAAAGAAACGATTGGTTGTGCACAGAACCCAAATTATTTCTCACAGATGCGCGAATAAATTTTTTACGAAATGAAAGATTCACGTGAACAACTTAGGACTACTGGTCCTTAATTTGGTAAAATGTGATTTATCAAAATTCACAGAAGTAACACGAGATAAAATTGCATCGTCATGCAGGTGACAATTAGCCCCCCCCCCCTTTTTTTTTCCATTATCGCAAAAGGTTCAGGGATGAATTATGGAATCATGTCTTGGTAGGCCGAAAATGCATTCCTTCATACTCTGAATACCTATAAAGTTTAAAACTAGAGAGTTTTTTCAAAGTATATAATCACAATTAGCTTTACACTTTATCACACCGCCAATTAAATTAAATTTTTCGCTCGAATGCAGTTTTGAAAAACTGGCCTCATTCAACGAATCTAAATGAAAAATTAAGCTACTTATGAAGTTGGAAACATCCAAATACTGTGAAATCCTGTAAAGGGTCAATTTTGCCATGAGAAAGAAGCATACAGAGAGAGTGGTTCGGGGTAAATATTAACGAAAAAACAATTACAGTGTACCCCCTATCCAACACCCCTCTCCAAAAATAGGATTGCTCCCTAGGCAAACACTATTTGTTAAATTCATATTGGAAAATATTTGAGGTAGTGTAAGTATGTTTCATAGCTTTTGTGTACTACTTATGGGTCAATAAACTCAAAATGGAGTAAAGAACACCTCATTCCCTCATTGTATATTATATGCATAGTGGGAGATTCCGTGCATTCCCTCACCAAGGCATAGACGTTTATTATTAAGTACAATTATTACGAGATTTAAAATCATTAAGTTTTAAAATATACGCAGTCGAAAATTTTTTTTTCCATACTATTACCCCACATGCAGCGATAAATATAGCTATCAGTGATTGCAAATAAAACTTCTTGTACGTGCACACAATTTTCATATAGAAAGTTTAGTGGGCAAAAATTAATATTCCGCAAGGAGATGTTAGCGTAAAGTTGCCACCACGACTAGTACACTACAATAAATACCTGTTACCTTTTTCAAACAAAATTACTGTATTTTCTTGTGTGTGTGCTAAATTAAGAAATATTTCTAAGCTGTAATACGACCCCTGCCTCCCCGCCTCAGCGCAGCCATGCCATAATGCTACGTGATTTATCACTATGAAAAGTGAGAGGTTAACACATGTGTACGATTTCTACTCCAGAAGCAGTCATCAATATTTTTCACTCTTTATAATCCAGACGAACATAAACACTCTTTTATTCTCGAGATGCAAGCCTCCTGTACAGAATTATAAAAAAAATACGAATTCCAGTAGAGGCATGTGTAAATGTCTCTTAATTCATCATTGTCGAATAAATATACATTAAAAAAGTCATTAGTATTCTTATTGTAGCCATACCTCGCAGAATGCTATTTTCCATAATCGGTAAACTCTACAATTATATACTACAAAATACGTAGAAAATATATGGCCACACTACTATTTTGCTAGAATTAAACAGACATACACGATTGAAGAAATAGTTATCCCCGTTCATTATAAGAGAATGTGAATTGCAGCAAGTTATTTCACATCGAGTATACGATATTATAGATCCACGAGCCTTCCTCCTTTATGAAACCAAACAGTAGTCGGTATAGGGGGCTCCGGTACACACAGGGATCAGGGAGTGGAACCGTGGCGCCAAGGTCACCAGCCGCCATCTTGGGATTTCCCATTTTTCTTCAATAAATCGCTCATTTTCACACAAAAACCTACGTTTTAACCCAAAAATAACCATAAAATTTTCCTTTTTTCCCTAAAAATTTCTTGTTTTTCCTTTAAAAACAGCACCAATCTTCAATGTGGGCATCATAAATTACCAGTGTGAGAAAGATACCCGAAATTCACCCACATATTGGGAAGTCGATTAAATAAAATTATTTTCATTATTAATTTTTTAAAATTTAAATATGTTTTTATAATAAAAAAATTTAAATACATATTTATAATTTAAAAAATTAAAGATATAAGTATTAAGTGTTATATATCACCGGGCTCATCTTATCAAGGCGCATACGAACGTCATGTCATACCGTCATTCTGTCTCTCCATTTTTCATGCTCTATCATTCCATGCTGTCTCCCTCTTTCTCTCTTGTCTCACTCATTCCACCTCTTTCTCTCCTCCTCTCGTATCTCTCTTTCTCATATTGCATCTATTTCACTCCTGTCTTATCTCTTTCTTTCTCTCTTTCATTTCTCTCCTACTCTCTCACTCAATCCCTTTCTCTCTTGTCAGTCCACAGATTTTCTCGGAATCCTCAAATGTGTTGTTGTTTTGTTTCTCTTTCTTGTATCTCACATTAGCTTTATCTCTTGTCACTCATTCGTTCTACCATTTACTCACACTTGGTCGATTAGTCACATTTGCTCCACTAATAACTCACACTTGTTAGACTCAAACGTCTACATAGTCCCTGCATCGCCTGCTAGAGTGTGCGAATCGTTGGTGTGCATATTTATTTACGAACTTAAAGATTTAATTTTCCATACACGAGAAGTAATATAAAAATTACTGTAAATTACATTCCAGGCAGGACTTTGTAAAACAGATTCAATTTTCAATACTCATATTATGAAAAAAAAAAAATTTTGTTTCAATTTTTTTTTCTTTATTCAATTTAGTTTCACCTTTGTACGAAAATGAGATCACCTAGCCTTGTAACCACGCATGAACGCATGCGCGGGCAGGCTCACGTAAGCCAGCTGTGACACGCCAAGGGTGAAATCATCAACAGTTGGCAATGGCGGGGGGTTAGAGTGTAGATGACCGCGAGCTACTCTGCTGGCCGACCATCTACACAGTCATCTATGAAGCGATGCATTTATAAATCTATAAGTTGTTAGGTTTTTATTAATTTATGTTATTCATAATTTTAAAAATGCCGAAAATATAATCTTTGAAAACACAGTCTAAACGTATTTTTAATGCATTTACACTGTGATATTCAGTTCAAAGAGCTTAAATTTTCTAAGTTTGACACTTTTCCATTAGAGCTGGTAACATTAAAAAAAAGGATAAATGCTCATGTTTGGACAGGGATTCGAACCTCTGACGTTATGGCTACAAGTCGAGCATGCTAATCACTGTACCATTATTTTTAAACCTTCATTTGATGTTTGTTGTGACATTTTTGACGTTGACGAAGCTCTAGTGAGACCGACCTGTTTACGAATTCCCAGTGCGACAATCGAGCTGAGCATCTGCCACGTCGGAGATACCGGGGCGCGAACCCGCGACCCTCCGACTACGTCGGCCACCCTACCCCTGAGCTGAGCTCACATCGAGCCAATAGCTCAAAGGATGATTATAAGGTGAAGTTAATAAGTTTCATTCTCTCGTGCAATTACATAATTATTGTTAATGTATTATATATTTTTTCAACCAATTTATATATATATAATGTATGAATAATATATTTTAGAGCAGGTTTTGCTTATTTAATGGTAAGCTGTGTACTGTATTACAAATCTTTCGTTATTTTCAGTCAGGGTCTGACTATTATATTACATTATGTGCACATTGATTGTAATATATATTCTTTTTAAATAATTATGTAGCAAGTCGGTCTGTATGCCTACAAATATTTATAGTCACAGGTGGATATAATTTGCGATTAATTAAAACCAGGCTCGCGAAATTTCCGCTTGCAAGAATAATTTCTAGCTCCAAGATTGTATGTTTATGCCCTATATTACCATATTACTTTTATAGGTATAGGATATGCCAAAAAATTATATTTTAACAAATTTTAAAATGTATTTTTTAAAATTGGTATTAAGTTTGAAGTAGAATACAACCAAGATTCTCTCAAATTAATTTCTGTCTCTAATTTCAAGACTGAATACTACACAATGTTAATGATTTATTATCTCACCTATACTTTCGTATGCATAAATTGCCTAGTCGGATTTTATTCAACTAATGTATTTGTGAATAAACCAAGCACCATTATGCTCCATAAAACCGGCAGGATACAACACCAGCGATAAATCAAAGACTTTTTTATTTATATATTTACATAATTCAGACTAGAA
Source organism: Dryococelus australis (assembly GCA_029891345.1). Taxonomy (NCBI): domain Eukaryota; kingdom Metazoa; phylum Arthropoda; class Insecta; order Phasmatodea; family Phasmatidae; genus Dryococelus; species Dryococelus australis. The sequence continues at coordinate 228,985,561 of CM057009.1, read as the reverse complement.
ACATGAAAAACAGAATACTTAAAATTTTCCACACCATACATGTAGTGTCTTTACAAGAACATAGTGAACATAATCTGCTTATGCACAGCTAAAGACAGTCTATTCTAGCAAGCATTTAACCAGAACACTTGGACATATTTTCTTCTCGACAACCTTTTCACGACTGCTACAGTCAAACAGCGACTCGCAAGCAGGCACTGGAACATTTAATGTTCCTCCCACTCTAACTCATGCATACCGTATGCTTTACCGACTAACGCCAGATTAGCATACGCCAGCAATAAGTTTAATATTTTAATTACTCTCTCACACACACACACACACACACATATATATATTAACTAACATATAATATTCTATTACTATCCCAGACTTATTTTTCAGATTTTTTTTACGTAGTATTCGGATTTAAACATATGTAATTTTTAAGTATTTTATTTACATTTTAGAGCTTCTTTACACTGACCTTACAAAAAAAAATTACTTACCGCTCATACATTCCGCTCTACTGGTCGACACCAGATAAGTGTATCCTTACCACCCATACTATCCATTTACAACCCAAGTCATACCAGACCACTCAAAACCCCTTCTCCTATAACCAAACGAGATTTCAATTCAGCGGCACCGCACAACTACCAAGCACAATATCCATCATAATTCGAGCACTTACAAAGCTGAGGCCAACCCATAACATAACATCCATTCTACTTTTTCTACCAAAAAACACCACTTACATCTACCGACTATACGACCCACTAAAACTCTACAATACCTTACCCATTCGTCCACACAGACCATACGAAGCAAACATATAGTCCATACCAGTGATAAAGTCATTTTATTCATATTTATTCTCATGCCATCCACAATGCCGACTGGCACGTCAAGATGCTCTGACCATCCACACAAAACACTTTAAATCAAGCATGCCTTTGCATTATATGCATACATACTGTCAACACAATTTGTAATACAACAACCATCACAAGACAGATATTCTGGAAAACATATCACCCAACATACAAACCATGATAACCCAAGCGTACTTGAGTAGGATGAGGAGGAGGAGTATTAGGAACAGGAGCAGGAGGAGTTAAAATAAACAAGCTTCTTGATGTCTTTAAGCAAGTTTTAAAATGTCTCTTCAAATTATGTAGATCCAAAGTTCCATCGATCCAACCCAATAAGTCAAATATATACTAGTCACTGTAACACCATATCAACGATTATAACTCACGTCATACCAGTCCACCCAATACCCACCTCTTATATCCCAATAAAAATTAAATTCAATCATACCTCAGCCCACACCCACTAAATGTACCAAAAATTATAACTCCAACATGTTTGTCATTGCCATCATCCATCCATCAGCAAAATATAATACCACACATAAAATAAACTACATATTTATACCAAACATCACCTGACTAAATATTCTCATCACTCATACTGTCCACTAGAATTCAAGCATACCTCATTACACACCCACTAAAAAAAATATATACTTAAAATCGTAACTTCAACATGTCTATCACAACATCATTAGCTTCAGACACGAGCCAAATATATACTAATCACTATACAACCATACCAACCTTTATAATCCAAGTCATACCACGTCAACCAACATGCCATCACCTATAACTAAAGAAAAAATTATGTAACCATACCACCCATACCATCTGCTCTACCAACCGTCATCAGACAAAAAATATACACCGTTTAGTAGAATTCAAGCAGTCCGCAGCCCAAACCGACTTTACAAAAAAATCACACGTCCAACATGTTTGTCATACCATCAGAACCCAGCCAAATATAATAACAGCATTAATATAAATAACTCTATCAACCATCCAATCCCAAAAAAAAATATGCTGACCACCAGAACTCAGACATACAAAACAAAATATGGGTAAACCTTCAGACCTGGAGTACTAGGTACTATACCAACCATAACCCCAGTATTTATCGGTCATGCCACACAGATCGCCAACCAAAATACATACAGTGCAAACCTTATCATTCACTATAACCCAAGCATACCTTATTCATGATGTAAACGATGCAGAACATATCCACCACCATACCTCAGACACATTGATCAATAATACCTGTAAACAATATTGACTACTATATCAGCCCTTGTAACTTCCCCAGTTACAAATATAAACAAGCCATATCAAATGCATAACCAATAAAATATTCCAACCATGCTATCACAAGATCAGTACTATTAATTTAATTATCTACAGAATCAAAACCGTATTAATTCCCATCAAAACATTCCTCGCTTACTAACCAATTATAGAGCTAAGCATTCTGCCCTTCTCATACTAACTAAATATCCCATCAAATCCATTCCTCTCTTACAAAAACAAATCGCACAATTTAACCATTCTCCTCACCCCATCGAAGCTACACTTTTTTCATTCTGCCAAAACGACCGAAAATGGATCAGGTCATACCAATCAACATAACAGTTATGCCAACTATACAAGAAACTAACTGTACAACCAAATCATACCAATAGGTTATAACATCAAGAAATACTAGATATACAAATCCCAAACTATACAGACAGCACCCACAGGCATACAATACCATATTGTTACTCCATTCATTTCAGCCATCCCGAGAGACCATACCAACCAAAAATATACTAGTCAGACACACTAACAAAACATATTACCAAAACAAGCTACCTATCACAACTATGCAGAGAGGTCATGCAGTATAAACATTCTAAAAGCACCTCTACCAATGATGAGCCTACATACAATTCATACTATTATCATACTGACCAACATAATATTCAAGTTATACATTCCGACATTTTATACTTACCATCACACCTGTCGTCATACCTACTTCCCTCCTGTTTACCAGTCATACAGGCACATCACACTCAGAGACAAAGCTATTCCATCAAAATTAAATCTCTCCTACCATCAACCGAAATTACTACAATATCCCAATCTCACATTTCAGACATTGCTACTTACATACTGATATGCCAAACAAGCTTGGCACACCACCAAACCAGTCAACAAATGAATTTACATAGGTCATCATATAGAATAGTAAAAAAAAATAATAAAAGAGACTGCACTCATATTTCCAGAAACTCTCTTCAGAGGTTAGATCTCTCGAACGGCAGAAGCGAGTACGATCGACCAACTTACAAATGAGATGAAGTCAAAGGTTATCAGAGGTGCATGTTGACAAGACATTTGTTCCCCACCTCCCGACTAGATCACATTCACTTAATATGATTGCTTGGAGGATATCCAGACAACCCTTGCGAATAGTAACTTTACTGTTCGCTACAAAACATATCTAACAAGTTACCGCATAAAATAAAACATATATACATCTCATCCATCACACACAACCCTGCACAAACTTCTCAGCAGACGAAAGACAGTCATTGATCATTTTGTCAATGACTCATGCGAATCAACATTTCTGGTTTAAAAAGTACATATCGGTTCTTACTATAGTTTCCACACAAACACACGTGTACACACACAAAATGAAGTAATTATCTAAACCTTCATTGCATGCTACCAATCTGGTTTACCTAAACACACCAAAAATTTATACCCGTCGTGAACGTAGTAACATACGAGGGAAGAATATATTATATTTAACATACAGCCAAGGGTGATTAAACAGATCATAAAGGTTCTAATTTATAACTTTTAAAAAATTATATGTGCAAAAATCTTTAAAAAGTATATCTTCTTATACAGTTTACATACAAGAAATAACCAACATATAACCATTGTCGTGTATCACGTGAAGGCAAATAATATATTTATACACATATTCGGAAGGACGCAGGTTCGAACATTCTACCAACTCCTAACTGTACACATCCAAGGTCTTCCATTTACTTGAGAACATTCCCTATCAGTATTCCATTTCATCACTCCTAAAGACAAATATTTTGAACTCTCATAGCTAACATCTTACCACCAGCTTTTACCCAATGCCCAATCAATATTTAATGTCATATCAAAATACTATATAAAAAACCTCCATATGGCCATCTAAAATTTTTAAAATGTCTCATAATATTTTGATACCATACCATAGTCGCTGCAAAAAAAAAAAAGCAGGAAAAAATCAATTTATATATATATTTTTTCCAGACAAAATATTCTAACTGGTTATATTCCAAAATTTCCGAACAGTACCTACATTCCATTCCATTACATCATATCGGGTTATACCAAAATACTTCAGTGCATAATGTAGTGGGCTCCAGAAGGCCACGGTACTACAGGATATAGATTCCTTTGCGAGCCTCCTGTTTATACAACATGCCTGGCTGACCCACTGTGGCCAGGATATAAATTATCTGATTGAGTACCCCCACTCCCAGGTGGCATCGAGAACTTGTATTGCAACGATGTAAGTTCCGGAGTGGCACGAAGCAGAAGGCTATGAGTTAAGAGTCTAGAGGAGCTCTAGCCTGGACAGCAATCAACCCATCTGATAATTGGTGAGCATAACTCTGGCTAAGCTTTAGGGTGTCATCCCTTATCTCGAGGTCCTGTTATAAGACCTAAATAATACGTTGTCATGGTTAGGAGTAGCTGCATGGTAATATTCTTAATAGTATTGTAATTAACTTGTAATTTCCAATTAAACGTAAAGTATTTGTGATCCTTGTTGTGTGTAATTAATGTACTAGTCAATTAAGAGTTCAGTTAGTGTAATAAAGGTGTTTTGTAGTAGTTAATCCCTCTTTTATTGAATAGCCATCTGCAGTAAGCTAACACTCCCCCCCCCCCCCTTGTTGGCCTCTTTAACATATTGAGTTGATAGTAAGCTGGCTAGCAGCAGCCATAGGCTCAGGAGTAGCAGTGAAGTTATAGTTATAGTTAAGCTCGATCTTAAGCGAGTAGCTTCATTTTACCTAGAACTTTTAAATGCACTTTGCTAAAGTTCCTGATTGCAGCTGGAAGGACACATGGCCGACCAACCAGCCACGATGCACAGTAAGCCACGACGCGCATAAACATAATATATTCTTACAGATTCATGTTCCTGTCTTGCTTTAATTGTATTTTCTGATTAACTTTAAGTTCTTTTTACAGTGTCATCCCATTGCCAGTTCGGTTAATTAAATATGTGTAGAACACAGCAAACCATCATGAGCGTGCAACAGCTGTTAGCTTCCCTGCAGCATTGAGGTAGGTTAATGCAACAGAGCCAGTCAGCGAAGCATGCAGTAGTCGTTGCCAACCAAGCTGCCCGACATCATGGCGCCCATCCCACTCCCTCTTGAAATGCTTCCTGCTTATTTTTATTTAATGTATGGTCAGTTTGAATTTGTATTAAAGGACATCTGTTTCTTTTGTTACATAAATACTCACTTGTGTTTATATGTGTTTTAGGAGTGCTTTCCCAACTCATGTTTTCTTTGTCGTCTGAATTAATTATAAGTTACACTATGTGTTCATAACCAAGTACACCACACCACCTATGCTAACATGCCATCATGAACACCGAAAACATATCTACTACACAAAACATACACAAGCTAGTTAAAACCCTGTTGTTAGACTTAAGTGATACGAAACATGCTGTAGAAGTACACAAACATTTGAGATCCCAGCTAGCAACAGATAACATAGAACACATAACACCCATTGAACACATTTCCACCACACAGCAGAACACAGCATTAGATTACACATTTCAAGACACACACGAACCCAGTACCAGTGGATATCTCCGACCCTGCCCACTTTCCACACTACAAACAACAAATATATTTTCAACTTCCATTCCCAGCATGAATTCTCATATCCCAAAACACCAGTACACAAACACCAATAATACAACAGAACATCAATCTGTCAACACCATTAATGCCACAGTACAAACCCTACAATTATATAACATTCAAATGCCCACACAAGTCATTTTACAGCACTCACAACCCATCCCCACCTTCTCTGAGGGAAATCACGAAAATGTCGAAGAAATTTTTGACAATTTCAGCGCCGCAAGTGAAGTTAATGGGTGGCTAGACCTTGAAAAACTATGGCGCTTGAAGCTCTATTTACGAGGTACGGCAAAGAGGGCCTTCAAAAATCTTTATTACGCCAATCAGCAGGAAATCTCATGACAACAGAGTATAGATTAGTTATTACAGACCTTCCGAAAACTCGACACTACAGGCAGCTTCTTCACACCAACAAACAACACCCAGGCCATAGTATTTTGCACATGTAGAAAACTTGACATTTTATAAAAACAAGTGTGATCCACAAATACCCGAGTTGAACTTTCATAATATAATCTGCACCTCACTGACACCAGCTCTTGCTGACAAACTTGTCCCTTTCGAGAATACCACATTCAGCCAATTACACAAAATATAAAAATATTGAGTTGGGTATGTACAGACACCAACAAATAATACAACAGGTTTCACAGACCACACATCACGCTAAACTCCAAGAAGAGCTAGAATTGTTGAAGCAGCAAATACACAACCTCAAAAATACAAACAAATATATTGCACCATGCCCCCATACAGTCATAAACACTCACATAACTACATCTCCACCCCACCCACCATCCACAGAGACACACACCATCACACACGGTACAACCTGCCAACAGTCAATGAGTGGAGACAGCATAGGGAACCATACAGACAAACAAAACACCCAGGGCCCTATAAACACCGCACACGCCCCCAGACAGGCCCCTTCAGGGCAGAACACAGACAATATGGTCAGGTGCAAGAACACATTTCCAGAGAACGGTACAAGCAAACTAGTCCCACCCCCACCCAGGAAAGTAACGACCGGGTCCGGGATGTTTCTAGTGCTATGTTTAATAAAGTTGTGCCACAGCGAACCTACACCGAAATTGCGAAGTTCAATTCCTACAGTAACCTGCCTAAAGCACGTAAACCACACCTAATACAAAGACATGTGTGTGCAATTCCATGAAATACAACACAACACCCCATATCTCACATAGAGTTTACACAGCGGGTGAAGCCAGCGTATGCTAGTAGTACACGAAGAACTTGGACACGTCAAACAGACAAGAATACACCCGCGGGAAAAAGACAACACAAGGCCTTCCTGCAAAACATTTCCGTATTGTCAGTGAAATCAGAGGCTGTAGGTAGATCAGGCGATTTAGCGTCCAAACAAATACCACAGAAACAGATGATGGTTCCAAGGACAGGTCAACAGCGAATTGTCAGCATACATACTTCAAGGCCAGTTACCATAGCTACACTCGGCCATGTCTCTAAACATCATGCCGTGCGAGTGCAGCCAGCCCCATGTGATAATTACAGGTGCAACACTTCTTTCCCCATGCACAGCCGGCCGACGTTGCCACACCACTACCACGCCGCGACCTACAAGGTGGTGTTGCCATATCTTCGCAACACACACCTCACAAACAGGAAACCGCTGGCCCACGTAGCCTTGTACACAACACATGCACACTTTGTTTTTACGCCGGACACAAGGCCAAACATTGTCAGCTGTTCCCCAAGCAATGCTTTGAATTTGCAATGGATATCGGAGTCCGTTACAAACATTTCAAAAATGAATTTGGCCTCACACCGCAAACTGTTTACATACAAACTACACACAGGAACTGCGCCACAGCCAATACACACTATTTTAAAAATACACCGTGGCAACCTCGCAATGATGAAAATGTGTTAAAGAAAAACATGCTACCAACCAAAAAACATACAGCCTAACCTAACCATCTGTTTTGGTACTCAGTACTGCTGTGGCTGCCAACAGCTATGCTTGCCAGGAGGCGCGTAAACACTGGGTGCAGCGCTACCTCGGCAAGCCTGAACGGCTGTTTTATTAACACTCCCAGGGGAAAGGGTTACGAGGTCGGGTCTGTCAGTATATAAGGACAGGACAATGGCGGCTCGAGGCGCCATCTGGTTCTAGTCCGCCGAAGGCCCTGCCAGTTCGACGGAATCGTCCGGAATCGTCGCCCTCCACATCCACCGTCGAGAGAGCTTCCTCGTTGCCGAAATCGTTACCCAGGGTAATTATATTTCCTAATAGGGCGACCCAGGCTGCGCGAGACATCGGGATAGGCGAAGGCCAATATTAAGCTCATTAATGTGACATGTTTGGCTCTTTTAAGTAAGTCAGAGTATTTCTTGCCACTTTTAACAGCACTTGCTCAGCGGTATTTGTATTGTTATTGCTTTGAAAAAAGTAGCGTTTGTATAAACGAGTGCCTTTACCTCTGTCTACGAGTATCCCCCTATTGAGTGCGTGACCTCACCCCTCTGGAGGAGTCACAGCAAATGGTGGAGGCGCCGTTCGCTTCCGACCTTCCCCTATACCTTGCATTAAAATTAAAACAAATTTTAATGTAAATCAATAAATACAACAAGTCAGGAATTAGTGCAGACGCCTATCACTCACCTCCCACCAGGATTGATTTCCCTCGTAACTTACGAGTCAACATAATACAATCTGTAAACTTGTACGGCACCGCAGTAAACAGTGAAAAAGTTCATTCAAAGCCTACAGTCAGTTGCTACTAAGAAAACTGTGGTCGCGCGAGTGCGTGGGAGCACATTTCCCATGTCGCCAACACCGTCACCGTACAATCGCCCATTGTCTTCTAGAGTAGTAAGTGTGTATGGACTTATGCTTTCAAATTATTGCATGATAAACCACAGCACCGCCTTTCGGGCAATTTTGCTTTGGCAATATGTAATTTTCAACACAAGGTGTGTGCAATAGTGGAAATAAAAATATTTTTATAAACGCTTTCTGTGATCTTGGTAGATATTAAGGCTCCGTTACACAACATTACACTGATATGCGGACATGAGTAATCCAAGTAAGTCTGCATCCAAATCGGTACGGAAACTGACGAAATCCATAAAAATCGATACAAGCATACCGAGAGCGCAAAACAGAACAAAACACACCCCGAGTTACCCAGTGAGAATACAGAATTATTTGACTTGCAACACACTTCACCCACCCAACAAAGTACAGCATTAGACTATTCGTTTAATGACACAATCATCACACATAACAAAATAGCTCGAGTGGCTATCTGAGACCACGCCCACTGAAAAAACTTCAAGCAACCGAACTAGTTTTAATTTCCATACCCAGTACAGAATCTGACATTACAGAACATGATTACACCAACATTCATATCATCACAGATCACCAGTATGCCAATGCCTAGAACGGCACAGTTCAAATTCCACAACCAATTAACATTCCAAATCCAACACAGGTTATTTTGAAACACTCAGAACCCATCCCCACATTTGCAGGGGAAAATAACGAAGATGTGGTGGAATTCTTGGAAACTTACAATGCAGCTAGCGATATAAATAGGTGGTCAGATATCGAAAAATGCAGGTCCTTAATATTTTACTTACAAGGTACTGCTAAGCGGGCATATGAAACATTTACTACACCCACCCACAAGATTAAACTTGACAAATTATTGAATCCAAATTAAAATCACTTTTCATACCCATAGACGAAATTGACAAATACACAAACTTACTTTACACAAAGAAACACAGACAAGGGGAAAGTTGTCAGTCCCATGTAGAGGACCTCATATTCTATAAGAAAAAAATACAAACCATACTTTCCAGAGGAGAAGTTCATAAAAATAATTTGGCTATAATTATTACCAGCAGTAGCAGGCAAGATAACACCATTGCGAAATGATACCTTTGAACAACTGCTCCTAAACTTAAATACTGTTGAGGTAGGAATTTATAGATATATTCAACTCATTGAAATCCAATCAAAATTTGTGGAAAATGCCTAACTTTAGGAAGAAATTAAAACACTAAAGCATCAGTTAGCTAGTCTGTGTGAACAAGTAAAGCACAAGAAACCCACCACACCACCGTACCATGACGACAAAACACATCAAAACTCATTCCAACAAAAACACAGGCACCCCAACCATCAAATCACCCCAATTTACATCAGTGCGGAATATAACACACAACTTTACGGAACTCACACAAAGAAAAATTACAGAAACCCATCCCACAATAAAGAATTTTCAGGATGCCAAACGCAGGCAGACAGGGCCCTTAAGAATAGAGAATAGCCAACAGGAACGCCTGCAGGGCGACAATACTCGACAATGCTACACAGAAAGAAACAACCCCCCACCCCCAGCAGTAAAAGTGCAGCGTGTCATAAACGCCCGTGAGGCGTTCTGTAGTAAATGTGTTCCCGCAAGATCGTATGCGGAAATAGCCAAATTTAACTCCCGCAGCGACAATTTCCAAATGACAAGGCGTCCAACATTACATTGCATACAAAAAATTCAGACAGAGGAAATCGCGGAAAACAAGTCATCCTGTATTACATTTCGGGACACTAAAAGCAGGTCAGGGATACATATCTGTAATAGAGACGATGCCCGCAAAAACACCAAGCATAAACACAACACCATGCCCATGAAAATTGACATGGTACCCCACATGGAAGCAATGGCGTGTGCCGATTCCAACCTAGAAGAATGCGCGAGTCAGCACGGTAATGACGTCAGAAGCGTGCGCATGGCCTTCATAGGTCCCCACTCACTGGCGGCCATGAGATGCACCTTGTGCCACTATTCGGTTCACTCAGCGGCGGCATGCCCACTCTTCGCCAGTCAAAACCAGCAGTTTCATAGTGACATTGTGGCGTGTTATAACAAATTTAAAAAATATTTTTTTTCCATTCGGCAAACAAAATTCCGTATCCCAAGCACTGGAAAAGACACTACACTGTCAACAACTGCGAATCACAACATCAACGCGGAACCTCGTGGCAATGATGACAAGAGTAAGCAGAAACTGAGCCACAGGTCCCAATCACACGACACAAACAAACACGCTTCGCCGACCGTAAAGAAAGAATGCTGCGTCAGTTACATGAAAACGCCAATACCCCGTGTACTTGTCAGGGTGGGCAGCAATATATACAATGCGTTACTGGACACCGGCTGCTCGCACTCGTGCATAGCATCGACACTGATTACCAAACACAAGTGTGGACCTGTGAATGAAACATTTACTCTAGTGGGAGCCACAAATGACCTTGATTTTCCAAGATACGAAACTAAGTCCAACATCAGCATTTCTGACTACAATTTTCAGCAAGGATTTCTATTTATAGACAATCTCAAATGAACTATAATTCTATGTGTGGAATTCATTAAAAAAATTTCGTAGTTCCAGTTCTATCTAAAGACATTTTCATGTACGCATCCAATAATAACAAGATCATTGAAATACCTATCAATACAAACACACTAGAGCACGAAATGAGTAATTGCATTGAACATTATATAAACAAAATAGTCGCAGGAAGAACCCACACAGAACCATTCACTTGGTAACATAAACTCCACACTACCACTACAACAAAACTGCTGGGCCATACTGTGGCATTCTATTTCTAAATTTTCTTTAATTACTTTTCTGGCAATTAATAATGTTTTTGCAAAACCTCTTTCTACCATCTTTCCTTGTTTTTTTTCGGAATATAATTTTGTCTCTGTCTATAAACAAAAGTTGCTCTTATGTGAAATATATATTGTATATTCTAATAAAAAGGTAGTGTTTTTCAATTTATGTTATGTATTTCAAATTCTGCAAGTGACAAGGAAGTTACTATGTATTCTTTGTATTTGTATCAATTTCTAAGGTAACTGGTTGGTATAGCTAATTTTCGTAAACATAGAGGCAGCACTTAAATTAAAGGTCTAACTTTTGTTTGAATTTCTGTAAAACTGTCTCAGTGTGTTCAAAGAAAAGAATGTTAAATAAACCCAGACACCAATTTGTTTATCAATATTAACTTTTTTAATAATCATATTTTTGTGTCTTTCCATCTACATTTATATTCCCTCATGGTCGTTCTATATAATATGTATCGATAGATCATGTAGTGACTGTTGGAACTCTTCCAGGAAGATAGTAGCTGAAAGGATTCGCTGACTCTTTTCTTCTTCATTTTTCACACGCAACATGTAGTTCATTATTTTCTCCTTGCTTCAACTTTCAACGCAACGTTTAATAGTAAACTCCTTCCTACGACCGCAAAGGTGAGTGCTTTTATTGTAGTTTGTGTTCGTGTCTCCCGATAAATGTTTGTGGCGAAGGCCATTGATATTAAATCATGTTTTTCGTGTTTTGAAACTTTAATGGGGTCGTCGGCATGGGCGACCATTCCCTGCACCGTGATTAATTCTTGAGGGCATCTGCTGCCTGTCCCATGGCCCTTTTGGGTTGGGAGCCGAGTTGAGATCATGCGCGGTGTGTTGGAGTTTCTGGAGCACCGTTTGCAGTATTTGGTCAGAATATCTTTTGGTTTTTTTGCATGCAGTCCTCTATATTTCAACATGTAGTGGAAGCCAATGTTTTTCGTCATTCTTTTGGAACTATTCCAACATCATTACATACTGCAACTGGAACTTTAATACAAGATTATAGTTACAAGTTTTTTTTTTTTTTCATTGGACCTAACCTTTTTCAAAAATGCTGTTGTACCTAAATACAAAAATCATGTGAGAAGCTTTCGTTTTATGGTGTTTGGGGCAATGGCCCCTAAATTTCCTCTTTGTAAAATCTTTTTTTTTATTGTGCATGCACCCCTTAACTTTAAAGTTTGAAATGTAACTGAACAAAATAAGAAAATGATAGTGCATATTAATTTAATTGCTGAAATGCAGAATACTCACTGTTATGTATTACATGTATTATATATGTTGTTGCCTTCAGGTTTTGCACTTGCGTTTGCATTAGAAAAAAATATTTTTTGTTTGAAAGTAATAAACCTATAAACTAAAGCCATGCTTTTATTTTCACTAACAAACTTAGGAGACAATATTACCCCTCTTATGCAATCAAGTTCATGATTTCAAATGACCTATTTTACCTTTGTTGGTAATATATCTTTTTGCATCAAAAGAAAAGTAAATTCAAAACATGTAAAATTCAATATTGACACCTATCTGCTGGTTAATGGGGCAAGGCTTACAACATTATGTGACTGAGAGGAAGATAAGGTAAGACGGTATTATTTTGTGCGGGGGCTGGGCTTTCTTTACTGACTTATGGTTGCTGCACTGAGAGGTCGCAATTGCAGTGGATTATTTTTCATTTCACATTGGCCTCTGGGACTTCTTGGTGTTTGGATTAGAACCTTTCAGTTGGGCCAATTTCTGTGATTTTGACTCAGCTGTTATTTTGGGAGGCTCTGATCTCTGGTGCTGAGAAGTTGGCTCAACACCAATTAAAAACCTACTACAACTATACAAATTCTGGTTTGCCAGTTCTATCACAGAACTCACAGAAACTAAAAACTTCGAGATAAAGCTCGAGCTCACAACAGACAAACCAATTCACACAAGGGCTTACAGAATTAAGCCCAAACTGCGAGAACAAGTAATAAATCAAATACAACAGATGCTAGACGCTCAGATAATAACTTCATCGGAATCCCCTTATGCTGCAACAATTCTTGTTGTACAGAAACACCAAGGCGGTATACGGTTCATCAAGAACTTCTGACTTCTAAATCAACATCTTAATTAACAATATTCAATATCTAATATTTCGAAAAAAGGATACAATGAACGTGTCACAAAACTCAAAGTATATAAGCTCTATCATAATGTTCAGAGGCTTCTATACAATTCCTGTATGTAAACAAGATCGAGAGAAACTCGCATTTGGTGTTGACGGTGTCGGGGTATACGAATACGCCCATACGCCAATGGGCCTCGCAACAAGTCCAAATTATTTCCAGACCTTCGTCGATATTATGCTAGGTCCCCTGCATTGGAACATGGCTGTCGCCTGTATAGATGACATTTTCACTATAGGTAACACCTTCAATGAGCAACTTCAAAATATTTGGAAAGTTATGGAACATTTGCGCAAATATAATGGCAAAATAAACCACAAGACATGCTCTTTCGCTCAACAAGAGATTAAGATATTAGGGCACTATATTACCCCAGCTGGCATACAGACTGACTTCGAAAAGATCACATCTATAAAGCACATAACACCTCCAAAAAACGTAAAACAGCTGTGCAACTTCCTCGGACCTACGTTCTATCTGTGCAGATACATTCATAATTACTCTCTTTTCGTGGAACCATTAAAACAGCTCACAATAGACAATGTACCCTTCCAGTGGACAGCACATGAACAAGACGCATTCGAAAAATTTAAATTGGCACTACATCAACCGCCAATCTTAGCAAGATTTCACGAAAACCGCCGAACGATTCTTGCCTGCGACGAATCACAAACAGCAATTTAATATCCTCCAAAAAAAAGAGCTATTTGACACAAAATTTCGCGAATCGACCTCAAAATCGGTCAATTCATTTGAGTGAAAAATCACGTTGGGTAAAAAGTGCTCAACTTCAAATATCAGTTACCATACCACATCCATGACATTTTAGGACCATTTTCAATCACTGTAGAAATACACGAACTAGGTTAAATAAAAATTGACATTATTAGGACAAGGAATGTAAAAGTGGCCCATATCAAAAACTAATTTTACTTTATATGCTAGAGGTAATACTTTCTTGTCATGGGCACCAACCAAATCAGCTCGGTGTTCCTTGTGCTGGGGTTAATCATGGGTACTGAGGGTGTGCAATTGTACAAAATGCACGCAGATGTATACTTCCAGCAGATATTCTACAAACAAGTGCAGTACACCACTCCAGCAGCCACTTGGTGTCAACCACACAGCTGAAGAAATAGTTGCAGCTTCCATCAGAAGAGCAACTGCCTATTTTGGCTGCACCAGGGTGTACTTAATGGTACGTGTGCCAGGAGAAAGTACACTGCAATATAGCCAAGAATATGTTATAGTGTATAGAGAATAAATATAAGATATGTGCAATGTGTATACTTCCCTTTCAAGCTGCCAAGAACGAGTGTGTGGAAGCAGTATGAAGCCACGAGTGGCGCAGGTAAACACTGTAAACAAAACACAGCATGCCACCATTTTAATGGCACAGGCGAAGCCACACTCGTGGTGATAAAGAGTTAAACACCGTGGGTAGCCATGCTACGTAAGAAACTAAAATAATTACTTTTTAGTTAGTTACCAGTGTCTAGGAAATAAATAATTGAATATTCCATAATTGAAAAAAGAATTTAAGCATTTTGTTTTAACATTTAAATTGTGCCAGAGTAAAGATAATGACTTACATGTGGTAGGATATATGAGGATGGCAACATGTCAGGTAAATTGCTTAAACCAACAAGAAACATAAACAGCGCTGAGATCTTGTTGGAAAATTGCAAATTTTTGTTGTGAAACAGATAATCCATTGTTTGTTCATGCAATTGACCCTGACCATTATGTTACCACCACTGCGGCTGGCACTGGCGCCTACTTGTGAAATTTATTAGGGTTTGGGGGGGGGGGGGACTGGAACTTAATCTTATGGAAATAATATTTGAGGGCGTGGAACCAAATAATCCAGTGATTTTATATACATACACATTCATACTGATACACAGCAGTCCAAAGCACCATTTTCACTATGTTTGCAGTCTCCGAATTGGTACTTTTAATTCACACGACATCGAAGTACTCATCTGAACACGCCTGAAATGTATTTTATTTTTGTATTACATTAATTTGACGCACGTGAAACAGTTTTCTAAAGAAAAAAAAAAAAACAAATAATTATGACACATTGCGTAGTTTGAGCACTGAGTTGGTGGAAGCATTAAAACGATAATTCTCTTTTAGAATGTAAGGGAAATTCGAAACAATAATAATTAATACAGGACATCACAGTTTTATTTAAAAAAAAAGAATTAGAATATTAAATAAGAAATATTATTATATTTCATACACTTAAACTAGCAAAGGGAATATGAATGCCTTTCCAGAGAGCGTTAATACTATACAAGTCTATCGACAATTGTAGCTCTTGGTATAGCTCATGAATTAATATATTACAAACAAATACTAATAGCCCTTTTACTGAATAAAATGGCACAAGCTGCATAAAGATAGTGTACGCAGTATTACGGTAATGGAGTATATAGTATATTTATTATTTCGCTATGGGCCAGATGCCATTTTGCAGAGACTTATATATGAAAACTGTATAGTAAGAGCACGTAATGATATGCACGTCCGTTGTCAATATTAATAATTATTTCACACCTAGGCACTACATGTAAATGTGCGCAAATTATAATAATATGAAAGAGGCGACCATATGGCACGCTGCCATTTTTATAGGGCCAGTACAGCACAAGACTGCGTCAGCCCATAGAGTTAAATAGCTACATAGTAGCTCTATACAATAAGTTACCACTCTTAAATGCAATACCACTTGTGTTAATTATGTCTTCTAGAGGTGCACAATAAGTTAGCTGCTGACGTAAGTTAACATATGCCATACCCAGATATGTACAGTTAGCATCAGAAGTTACATGCCTGAATTTGAAAATGATAGTACAGACTGCGCACCCTAGTAGCAAACATTCAAACTTGCTTATGAGACGTTCTTGGACAGGTAACAAAAATAGCATACTCTACCTGCAGAGGGCAGCAGCTCACAGTAGCAAAGTCAACAGTTCACTATTTCAGCTCTACAGAGCACTTCAAGATGGCTTAGACCCGTGCGGCGACTACACCATACCAAATTGTCTTATATTTTCATTTGGGGCCCCTTGAATATATTTCTATTACTTCTTTTTCGATATAATTTTTGTATATAATTGCCCAGTAACTTGCATGTACAGATATCCACTAAGACATAATATGTAAAGTATTTGTATATACTATTTACAGATGTCACAATATCGTCTCTTGTCCAGAGAAGTAAGACTGAAGTCTCTTATTATATACTTGTATTACATTAACAACTCATGTAGATTTTAGAAGCATTTCCCACATATATTAAGGCTGCTATTGCGAACTGTTGACTGCAAAAGGTGCACCATAACCCCAATTTCCCTTACCACCGTGTTCGGTGCAAGATCTAATAATCTAATAATCTTTACATTATTTTTAATATGGTGACTAGTCATAAAACGGAGCTGAGCACAATCCTGTCTTCTCTAGCATGTCAACACAAACCAGTAGCGACCAAAATTAAGTAGTAATGACTTGCCAGCACAACAAAAACATAATTTATATTTGTATCTATTGTTATCTTCATAGTTTAGTGATATGAGCCATCCAACTGGTAACACATTATACCATGTAGATTTAAATATGTCCTAAAAACTCATTAACAATATGTATAAATCTACAGAAATTGTCCTAGTATAGTGAAAATAGTCAACAATCTAAGTTATATAGAACTTTCATAAACATTTTACTATATACATGCCCTAGCATATAGTGTAAATTTACGTTAAATACTATTATATTCCATACACTGTCTATTGGATACTTACATCCAATAAATCACTATTTCACATTCATATAACAAGTTGAGGGCTTACACGATTAACAATTATAACAATTCTCACATTATTATATAGTTCAAACCGACATCAAGAATTAAATATAATTCATATGAGTTAACAACACCATACATGTAAAGCCTCATGTAGCTAACAGCGCTATTAGGGAACCAACAATTATAGTGCGCGAAAGACACTCTGTAAAGCATTAGCCTGTCGGCTGCCCAAACAAGAAAGGCTCTCTCCGGCGGATTTATACTGTTTAGTGCCGGGGGTGCCTAGGCTCCCCCTTGCCTTAGAGCCACAATACTGCAACTGCGACCCGACCTCTCTTGTACCTTCCCCCGCATCATACGGCCCCAGTCTTCCCATGAGAGGCCGCATGGGTGTTCCGAAGACGAGGGGGCATACTGTGGCTGCCAACAGCAAGGCTTGGCAGGAGGCGCCTAAATGCTAGGTGAAGCGCGACCTTGGCAAGCCTGATCAGCTGTTTATTAAACACTCCCGGGGGAAAGGGTTACGAGTTCGGGTCCGTCAGTATATAAGTACAGGACTATAGCGATTCGGGGCACCATCTTTCTCCAGTCTGCCAAAGGCCCTGCCGGTTCGACGCCTGACAGGAGGACCACCAGTGCCCGAGGTCCGGGACCGTCGCCCTCCGCATCCGCAGTTGAGGGATCCTCCTCAATGCCGACATCGTTACCCAAGGTAATTATATTTCCTAATGGGGTGACCCAGGCTGCGCTAGGCATCGGGATAGGCGAAGGCCAATTATAAGCTCATTAAGAGCAAGTGTTCGTTAAGATTACTTGTTTGACTCGCTTAAGTAACTCAGAGTATTTCTTACCACTAACTAATGTAGTTGTATTAGTTTAACCACACTTACTCAACGGTAATTGTATTGCTTTTGCTTTGAATAAGGTAGAGTCTATATAAACGAGTGTCTTTACCTCTGTCTACTAGAATCCCCCTTTGAGTGTGTGACCTCACCCCTCTGTAGGGGTCACAGCAGTACCATTATGCTATCGATATGTTTTTTTAAGTATGTTGGATGTATGTTACCTGGTAAGTTTCGTAAGATAAGCTTTTAGTTAGGATAACTGGCCTAATTAACTGTTTTGTTGGTTGGCAGAGTGATTTATATTAATGTTAGGGATGCTGGAAGGTTGTCATCTTGTGTGTTTTGGTTGGTGGAGTTAATGGATGGCGCAGGGGTGGTATGAATTGAGTAGTTGTTATGTTGCATATACAATCTGATCTGTGTGACATGACTAGTTTGCTGGTGTTATGGTAGATATAGTACCCAGTACTCCTGTTCTGCATGGTTAGACATATTTTGTTTCGTTTATTTGAGATGTAGTGGTTATCATTTTTATTGGTGTGGATGGTTGATACAGTGAATATTATTAATGTCTGGCATGATATTTTGCTGGGTCCTGATGGTATGTCAAACATGTTGGACGTGTGTTTTTTTTGTAAGGTCAGTGTGTGCTGATTACTGCTTGAATTTTAGTAATCAGTGTGTATATTTTTTCTGATTATGGTTGGTAGAGCAGATGGTATGGGTGGAATGGTTGAATTCAGTTTTTCTTTTGTTATAGGTGATAGCATGTTGGTTGGCCTGGTATGACTTGGGTTATAAAGTTTGCTATGGTTACATAGTGATTAATATATAATTGGCTGGTGTCTGAAGGTAATGTTGATGTGACAGAAATGGTGATGTTACGATTTTGGTATATTTTACTGGGTGTGTGCTGAGGTAAGCTTGAATTCTAGTGGACAGGATGAGTGGTGAGTATACTCGGTCTGGGGTTGTTTTGTATTATCAAGTAAAGGTGGTTCATGGTAAAATGAGCACTTTTGAAAGCCATACTTATAAATATTTTTGTATACATGTTTTGTATTCATCCACCTTATGGAAAATTAACATTAACATAGACCTCGTCACTTTATTTATGTGTCGGTCAAGTGAAACCGTGAAATTATTAACATAGTAAATACTTTACAAATCAGCTCATTTTTACACTTCGATGTATTCAAAAACATGAAGCGAAAGAAATAATTTTAGCTTAACACAAATTGTTACTTTAAACATCATATTCTATGTTTATATATGGAACTACATTCCATCTATCGTTACCAACATGACTGGGCGAATGTCACTGAGTGCATTCATGAAAATATATGCATGCAGGGGCAGTAACTTTTATTTAAGGTTCATTTCAAAAGTGCTCAGTTTATCGTGAACAGCCTTTGATTTATTTTATGGGTGGTATGAAATTTGGCTGATGTCTGATGGTAATGACAAACATGTTTGAGTTATGATTTTTTGTATATTTTAGTGGCTGTGGGTTGAAGAATGGTTGAATTAAATTTTTCTTTGGTTATAGGAGATTGATGTTAGGTGAACTAGTAATACTTGGGTTATAAAGGTTGGTACTGTGGTATAGTGACTAATATGTATTTGACTGATTGTATTGAATCGATGTATCTATGGAGCTAGACAATTAGATAAGCCATTCTAAAACATGTTCAACGTCATCAAGAAGTTTGTTTATACTAACTCCTGCTCCTCCTCTTCTTCCTCCTCCTTTACTCCTCCCCCGCCATCAGTTCGCTTGGGTTGTCATGGATGGTACGTTGAAAGGTATTTTTCCAAAATATCTGTCTTGTGATTGTTGGTGTACTTCGAATGGTGTGGACAGTATGTATGCATGTAATGCTAAGGCATGTTTGAGTTAAAGTATTTGGTATGGTATGAATGGTCAGTGTATTTTGACTAGTGTCAGTCGGCATGGTGGATGGTACGAGAATAAGTTGATTGTGTCACTAGTATGGGCTGTATTTTTGTTTTGTATGGTCTCTGTGGACGAATAGGTAAGGAATGCTATGTTATAGTGGGTGGTATTGTTGGTTGGTATAAGCGGTGTTGGTTGGTAGAAAAAGTAGAATGGATTTTATCTTTTGAGTTGGCCTAAGCTGTATAGTTGCTCGAGTTATGATGGATATTGTGTTTGGTGTATTGAGTAGTGCAATTGAATTGAATTTTTTCTTTGGTTATAGGAGATGGGGTGTAGAGTGGCCTGGTATGACTTGGATTAGCCTATATAATGGATTGTATGGATGGTCAGTATATATTTGTCTGATGTCGACCAGTAGAGCAGAAAGTATGAGCAGTAAGTAAAATTTTCTGGTAAGGTCAGTGTAACAAAGCTCTTGGCTGTAAATAAAATACTTAAAAATTACATATGTTTAAATCTGAATACTAAATTTTAAAAAATTCTGAAAAATAAGTCGTGTTTAGCATTAAAATATTATATGCATGTTAAATTTTTTACATATATATATATACTTACAATATTTAAACTTAAAATGTTAAACATATTGCTGGCCTATGTTAGTCTGGTGTTGGTCGGTAGAGCAGATGGTACGCACGAGTTACAATGGGCGGACACTGAATATTCAGGTGCTTACTTGCGAGTATATAAGCCGTTGCGTTCATTTTGTGGAGCTGTTTGATAGGTATTTAGGACGACCATTTAGCACCCGATTCGTTGTTGGTACATTCGATAATGCTATAAATATATACCAACATGAGGCAATATTATTCGCTTCGAACTCCTACCTAGCAGTATTTAAGAGATTCACTCCCGCAAATTTTAGTATACTTTTCAAAAAGTGCTATAACATTTGGTTAAAGAAACACACAGACTATTCCATCTGCATGCTTCCGCATATACAAGTGCAGTCCTCCATTCATGGAAATAATATTTAACCTTCTTGTGTTGCGGATATCCAAACACATTATAAACTGAAAACATATACCCTTTCATGAACACAGATGCAGGTAGAGGAATTTAGCCGCCCTTCGCATAAATAGGCGAAAAATTCCCAGGAATGAACTTGAAACATTATGCTGTCTGAACAGCACTACATATTTTATTTCCGAATGTTCGCTCTATATCAAGATGAATAAAAGCTTCTAATATTAAGGTAGATAAACTCTGCACTTTCAGCAAGAAATGCCACTTTACACACAGGCATTACACGATGTCATATTATGTTATATGATGATGTAATAGGAATATCGATTATAAAATAATTCCAGTCAATCATTAAATTCGAATCTGCAGTGACACATACGCATATTTACCCAGGCATGTCAGTGTATCATAACCATTCGCAAAAAAAATTTTCGAATGGCTGGAAGTGAACTATAGCTCATTCATTATTGTTGTTAATTTTTGTGGCAAACTTTGTGCTCACATGGTCTGCTTCCTCCATAAACACCAGGAAGATTTCCGACGCTTGCTAACATACTTCCGCCTCATTGGCACTGCATGGTGCCACAAAGATAAAAATAAATATGTGTTCGGGTGATGTTTCTGCTGGCTGGCAGGTTTTCTTGCATCACATGGTGACAGCACCCTGAGGGCAATTAGTGGGTTACTGATGAGAACCCTAAACGTTAAAAAATTTTTTAGAGACAGTGACTCATGAACTGGGCGATATATTGACCCAGAAAATAATCTGCAAAATACAGTTTTTCCACTTAGTTCTGTATCATCACTATGCCCTGCGTGACCGATATGGATATAGTGGATTGTGCAACTTGTATGAGTGGTATGATCGTCATTGTTAGTATAGGCCGTATTGAAGTCAATTCTGAAGCTGTGCGAACAGTAACTTCTGCACCGAACCAGTTAACACATTCCTTGATTTATAGAATTTAGAGACTTCATTCACCATTGGCTAAAAACGGGACTGTGATTACTACGAGTAGAAAACGTGAATATTTGAATCTTCGCTCCTCATTCATTACCAAAAATATTGTAAAACTGGTTACGAGAAAAATGCAACTGCAATAAATGTAAGCCCTCTTTTCAATGCATACCTAAATGCGAACTCTCCTCTGTAAACCATCATAACCAGCATTTCAGGAAAATAATTTAAATATGGATACAAAAAATTGCCAAGTCGAAACAAACATGAAAGATATCGTACTCCCAATTTTAGATCTCACCCTTCTACCAATCAAATCCGTGGAGGCCAGACACCCTATCAATATGATAATTTTACATAGCTACATGGATGATGCAGAATCGAGCACACAAGGTGCCAAAATGCAATCCAAACAGTGGCTGGTTGTGTATTGGTTAGTGTACTTCTCTTCCACCAATACGAACAGAGTTCGAGTCTTGTAGGTATTACCTTTATTTCCGCATGTGGGAACTCCGGCTATCGTGTTTGTTGATCGGCGGGTTATTTTGAGGTACTCCTATATCACTTTTTGAATTTTACCGCCGCACTATGACCATCTCACTTCACCTTAATCGACACCAATGATTCCAGATAAGTTAGGGGCCGCCAAAACCTCATTCAATTTGGCAATCCAATACCATGTCCACCACGAAAATGAATTGGATCGGATACAATGATCACCTCGATTTTTTGTGCATGTAAAAAAATCAGTCGATACTGCCATAAATTAAACGAGGTGAAACCGAAGTGCGAAAAAACATTTCCCTTTATTATTGCAAACATTCAGCAATTTCGCATTATTCAGTTCAGCGGAATGACTGGTGAAAGAGAGGAAATGAGTGAAAAAGCAGAGGGAAAAAGGCAAAGCCCTCGAATTAGCAAAGGAGCAGCAGTGAGGCAGTGGCTAGAACACTTATGCCGTCTAATTTCCATCGTCAGTGGGGATTTTCCGCGCGTGGGAATCGTGCCGGACGATGCCGCTGACTGGCCCGGGGGAATGGATTTTTCTCGGTGGAACTCATTTTCCCCTCACCCTTGCTCCAGTCACCATATTCATTACTCAAGTCGGCCAGGAGTGTCCCTCTGATAGGGCAGCCAGCTCTGCTTAGACACCAGCCTTCCGTCATCGCGTCCACAGACCCTACCCTTGGCGGGAACTGCAAGCAGATATTCATTTTCTTGAGGCAAGTGTTGGAAACAGTGCAAACGACCAATTTATCAAGTGGAAGATATAAAAGTTCTAGGGATTTGTTGGCCGAGAATCAGTATGCTTATTACTCAGAATAGACAAGCGGCCGTCAACAGGAATATTGTAACTGTGTATATAAGACAGAAAATAAAAATATATAATAATTAAAAAAATATAAAACACGACAACTACCTAAGGAAACCTTCATACTTTATTCGCAACAACAAGATGCCCCGAGAAAATAGAAAACGCGCAGATACTTATGCCTAAGCATAAACATATATTTATATTTAAGTATAATATACTTTAGTCATATGTTTTATATAACAGTATAATAGTACTGTATATATATACATCCATAGTATACCCTCTGGGGATCGTTCAAGTGAGAGGCAAGATTTCTAGCTACTGTGTGGCAGCCACTCATTTGCTGATTCAAGGGCCTTGTTTCCTGCTTTTATCACTAATTTCTCCCTTATTCCGGTCATTCAATTATTCGAGTGATATAAAATAGCTGAATGTTTCCAATCAAACCGGGAAAATATTTTTCCGCGCTTCGGATTCTCCTCGTGTTACTGACAGCAGTATTGAACGTATCTTTATTGAAGGTACGAAAATATCTCGGTGATTATTGTACCCATTCCAATACATTTTCGAGGTGGTTAACCGATTGGATTGCCGAATTGAAAGAATGAATGAGTGAAGAGATTTGGGCAGCTCATAACTTCGAGGCACTGAGAGCCGATGAGGGTGAAGTGAGGTGAGCATAGAGCAACAACGGAATGAAAGGGTGGAGGAAACGGGAGGTCCCCGAGAAAACCAGCCGATCAGAGGCATGGACTGGCATCATTCCCACGTACGAAAACCTGGGAGTGACACCGCCTGAATCGAACCTGGTTCGCCCTGGTGGAAGGCGAGTAGACTAAACACTATACTTCTGCGGCCCCTCGAATTGAAAGAGATTTTTGCGGCTCTTATAACTTAAATCGTTTGTATCGATTAGAGTGAAGAGGGTTGGGTATCGTACAGCGATGAAAGGCAGGGAGGGATACAGGAGTACCTTAAGAAAACCCGCCGATAGCATTCGTGAGCACTCAATTTAATTATATTTTTCATGAGAAATATTTCTTAGTAGGCATTGCCAACACACCCATATTCTTACGGTTATTATTCGCATTTTTTCGAAATCAAAATTTTTTAATTTATAAACAAAATTAAAATAAAAGTTAAATGTAACTAAAGATAAAATACTTTTATGATAATAGAAGTTTAAAATGTTTGCGGTACGTATTTAATAAGAAACAACCAAACACATCAAACCAGGGGTGATTTTTCAAATGTTTGATTCAAAAAGTGTGATGAAACCGCGAATAAACTGTAACCAGAAGTAGATGGGAATGGTAGGTTCGGGCACACCGTTTTTGGCTGGTGAATCGTGGATCTGGCCGTTATATTGGAAATTTCCATTCTTTTTTCAAAAATCGTTCATTTTCATACAAAGTCGTACGTTTAAGCCCAAAAATGCCTTAAAAGTGACTTTTTGTTCTTAAATTTCCCGTTTTTCCCTCAATAAAGTAAAAGCCGCACCAACATCCCCGAAAGCCATCTTTTGAGATATTTTAAATGTTTGGGGGCTTCCTTGATGTTTCCAGCCTACATAATGAAGAATCGATAAAATAAAAAAAATTTTAAAAATTATTTCTTATCAAACTAGATATATTTTTATAAATAAAATTTTAAATGTGTAAGTATTAAGTGTTGTGTATCACCGGACTTGTGTTTTCAAGGCGCATACGATTGTGATGTCATACCACACTTCTGTCTCGATTTTTCATGCTCTATAATTTCATGACGTCTCTCATTCTCTCTCTTGTCTCACTCATTCCATCACTTTCTCTCCTTCTATTGTGTCTATCTTTCTCTATTTCCTTTCTCTTTCTCTCTTTCTCTATTTCCTTTCTATTTCTCTCTTTTTATCTTTCCATTTCTTTCCCTCTTTATTTTCTCTTTCTCTCCTTTTCTCTGTCTATCTCATTCTATCTCTTCCTCACTTTCATTTCTCTCCTTCTCTTGTGTCTCTCTCATTCTCTCTCTTACTCTCTTTCGTTTCTCTTTCACTCTCTCGTTCCATCTCTTTCCCTCTTGTCTCCATTATTCCTTAGGCTTCCATAGGTTTTCTCGGAGTCCTCCCATTTTTGTTGTTTCACTCTCTACCTTTTCTCTCTTGATTCTCACATTCGCTTTCTATCTTTACTTTCTCTCTTGTCTCTCTCATTTGCCTTACCAATTACTAACACTTGTTCGATTAGTCACATTTGCTCCACTCCATCATCTACATTGTTCCTTCGTCGCCCGCTAGAGTGCGCGAATATTCTGTTTGTATATTTATTTACGAATTTAAAGATGTAATTTTCCAGACACGAAAATGAACATAAAATTATTGTAAAGCACATTCCAGGCCGGTCTTTGTAAAACATTTTCGAATTTTAATACTTTAATAATCAATTCAATGGAATTTTTTTTTAAATATTAGCGTTATTGAATTCGCTTTTTCTTTTGTACAAATATGAAGTCGTCAAGCTTTGTAACTACACAGGTATTCATGCGCCTGCAGGCCCCACGAGCCAGCTGCGACAGGCAAATAGTGACGTCAGCAGTCGCCGCGCGGGGTGAGAATGGGCTGAGTATAGACGACCTACAAGTCAAATGCATGCGAACTTAAATTGACCACTCGGCTGACTGGCCCTGCCAATCAGTCATCTATGAAGTGATATATGTATAAATTATTGGAATTATTTAAATTAATTTTATTTAATATCTGAAAAATGCCGGAAAAAAAATCTTTCGAAATACAGAAAAAATTAATTAAAATGCATTTGCAATGTTAATTTCTTTCAAAGAGTTTAAATTTGGTAAATTTTACACATTCCCATGACAGCCGGTAACATTTTAAAAAACCAATATTTATCGTGCACGTATGGGATTCGAACTTGTGACCATAGCACTAGGAGCCCGGCATACTAACCACTGGACCATCGAATACAGATCTTGCCAACTACTTAAATGTTGTATTTTTAACCTTTCATTATTTTTTTCGTTTGGAGTCTGAACGCTTAAGGCCAAATCTAATTTTTTTTATATATTTTTTTAAATTATGTAGCAAGTCAGGCTGTGAGCAAACAAATATTTTTAGTCATCGGTGAATATAATTTGCGAACTATTAAGACCAGGCCCATGAAATTCAATTTGCATGTATCATTTATAGTTCCAAGAATGTATGCATGTTTCTGGTAACCATATAACTTTTATATGCATAGGACAGGGCTGCCACCAGCCCTGAAGCTGCAATCCTGGTTCCTGTGTATACAAATCCGGTAAAATCCTGGAACCATTTGGTCAAATCCTGTAAAATACTTGAAATTAAAAAAAAATTGAAAATTGCAGGAAAAAAAGTGGACATGGCAGACGTTTACATATATAATGTAGTTGTTTTGGTTTGGAATGTAAAAACCACGGAAATTTTTATCTCCACTCACACTTAAACTTTCGTTATACAACAACTGTATCGGCGATGATTTTCGTTTACTCACCACTGTGATATCAATACCAAACGCCAAATACAGACCTGAAAATCGGATGGCATCAGTAAAAATGACAATTCGAAGCGAAGGTTCTTTTCAATAATAGCCTTGGCCTTTAAATGTGATCATACAGCCACGATCAGAAATATGTAGATAATTGTATACCTGCGCCAGTGAATAATTAAGCAAAATATTTTGGACATACACTATTGAAGCAATAACATTTGTTCAAAGTATTTTGCTTAATTATTCACCTCCGTTGTAAGAAGTAAGAATCTATGAAAACAAATGAATCAGTGCAACTGACATACTTCGCTGTGGGTGCTATTGTCGCATGTAGGCAGCATCCACTTTGCGCAAATTCAAATACAAATGCAAATGAAAAAAAAAACCGCCACCTAACATTTCGTTTTGGATTTCTCTAGTGTGTTAAAAATTTGTAAAAACGTATGAATACCGTTAAAACGGCAGACCTGGCATAGGATATGTCAAATAAAAATCTTATGTTTTAACTAATTCTACACTTTTTAAAAGTTATGCTTAAAATGTACATAGAGTACTACAGCAGAATTATGCAAAAAGTCTTTCATTAACTTACTAAATTTCCAGTCTCTTATTTTCAAGACTTAATATTATACAATGTAAATTATTCACCGCCTGACTATTTTTCATAGTGGCGTTGTCATAATTAGCCAGGGTTGGCAGGCGACGCTGGAGAGTCCAGGATGGCACGACCTCGGCAGGCCAGCCCGGCTGTTTGTAAACCCCCCGCGAAGGAAGGTAGTGAGGTCAGGCGTGCCCCTACAAAAGGCTAGGGCGATGGTGGCTCGCGGCCATCTTGATTCAAAGGGACGACGGGATGACTTGAGGGAGGACGACCAGGCCAGTGGTCCCCACTTCGACGCCAGCCCCTGCCACTGTCGAGGAGGTATTCACGTTGGCGACGATGAGACACATCCAGGCACCCCAGGTCGTGCAGTGTTAATATCAGAGTGTAAATCTTAAGACTCCCTCTGATTCACGAGCACGCAGATTATAGACATAGCATTAGCGTATTACAGTCGACTAACTGTACCTTCTAATTGCGGAGCATTGAGATATTCTGTTTATTATAATAATATATTATTATTATTCGGGAATACATTCCTGAACATTCAGAAAGTATCCGAAAGTTTATGGGGCACCTGAGAAAATTCAATGTAAAAAACAATATAGGCTGTTCACGGTAAAGTGAGCACTTTTTAAGACCCTTCTAAATTTTTCTTTTCATCCAATTTCAGTCTTCCTACTGCTTTTTAATATAAAAATTGAAATGTGAACAATAAATACAGTGAATACATTCCACCACCCTCAAAATTTAAAGCCTGATGCTACAATTATATATATTTATTAGTTGTTAATGCCTGTTGGAACGGCCTTTAAAAGTGCTCACTTTACCGTGAACAGCCTATAGCAAGAAATGCGATTTTGCAAACCACAACATAAAATTCTAGGACACTACATAAAGCCCCAAGGAATACAAACTGACCCGGAAAAGATAGCCACTATACAACAAATGGCGCCACCGAATAAGTTTAACCGAACACGGACATTTCTAGGGCTTACATCCTACTTGATGCGATACATACTTAATTATGCCCTGATAGCGGAACCACTAACCAAATTACCTAAGGAAACTTTACCGTTCAAATTGGATGACAAAGAACAACTTGCATTTCATAAGCTGACAACAGCATTAAGTAACCCACCCATATTAGCAAAATTTGATTGCCAATGCCGAACAATACTCGTGTGTTACGTGTCAAAAACCGCTCTAGGTGGTGTGGTATTACAGGAAAACCCCATAACTAAGGGACGCGACATAATAGCTTTCGCATCAAAGAAATTGTCCTTAAATGGTCAGCTACCGAGAGAGAGAGCTGTCCGCCATGAAGTATTTTGTGGTTTATTTTAAACAATATCTTTGTGGCCGTAAATTCAGCAAAGAAACGGATCATGCAAGTTTACGATATTTGAAGGCAATTGAGGAACATAATATAAGAAATTAGAAGATGGCCATAGCAATAACCGAATATGACTCAGAGGCGAAGATAGTCAAAGGAAAATTAAACACACTTGCAAGTGCCGTGAGTCGCATACCTACTGTAGAAGTAGCTGACACTACACCCATTACTGTCAAAAATGTAATCTACCAAATAAAATGCCAGTTCCTACCATATCCGTCATTCTAAACAGCACTAGCTGAGGCACTATTACAAAATCCCACAAAAGACACAGAAGTAAAAGTCAGTATAGCCAAATATATCACCAACAACTGGGGTGACATTAAATAATTGATGAAATATGATCTCCACATTACAGACAAGGCACGAGTTCCTAAAGTAATCACAAATGAAGAATTATTGCCTATGCAGTCAATTGCAAAGATGTTCACTACTATTTACAATGTCAATGTCGAAATTATTAAGCAAAACTATGCCAACAAAATTTCGACCACATGTCATGATCTGCGATTGCATTGTCGTATACTTATCATTTATGATAACAAACACAAAGTATTCTATTTACCCGTATATATCCACAAGCAGGAATATATCATAGTCGACGACGACACACACCTATCATTACTACCCCTGATTGACCAGCCGGCATCGCCGTTTCTAGCAGAATACGCCAACAACCCCCATATTCAACAATTAATGTTAGCCCTAACTGACCTGGACAACACTACTCCAAAATATCGCCGCTTTGCTAGACGATACGCCATTTCCGAAAATGGTGAAATTAATATGAACCAACATACGCCATACGGGCAATGCAAATTGACACTTCCAAAATATTATGTCCCTGAAATCATCACAGCCCACCCCTGTTAGATGAGGGAGGGGGGGGGGAGGTATTTTGGTCAGTTTAAGATGTTGGAGAAAATTAAAACAGCTTACTATTGGAATACAATGAACAAAGATGGTAAAGAGTATGCAAATATTTGTCCCACATGTCAATGTATAAAAGCACCTAATCAGAGTCCTATAGGTCAGATGACATCCGTCCCAAACCCCCTCTCCACCAGTCATGGGGTCTTGATGCGAAAGGGCCTCTACAGACGTCAGCCAGAGGTAACAAATATATATTATTATGACAGAGTTTGCCACTCGATACGCCATCGCCCGTCCCCTAAAATCGATTGATGTGTGAACTTGTGCCAATTTTGTTAGAGACATAATTTTAGAATTTTGTTGTCTGAAATCCATCCTTAGGGATAGAGGTACTTCATTTAAAAATAAAATGATAGTGGAACTTTTACACAAATTATAAAATAAAGAAATTACAAACCACGGTGTATAACTCAGCTTGCAATTGTTTGACTGAGCAAGGTATGAAGATTTTGTCCCAAGATATAACTTCTTGTGCCAGCGACGATCCAGTTCACTGGGAAAAGTATATCTCTAATATAATTTTCAACTATAATACGACCAAAAACCACAGGATAAAGTTCACCCCTTCTACCTTTTGCATTGGGTCGAGGCTATCCAACCATTGCATGTCATTAGTAATTTGTATTCCCCCTGCACAAACGATTGGCGAGAACATCTTTAAAAAATAAGGGAACAAGCGCTTGTCAATTTAGTTGCCTCCCAGCAACAACAAAATCCGATATTTGACATCACGCATCGTCCTAACGAACTAAAAGTAGGCCAGTTTGTGTGGGTGAAAACACATGCCAGACAGAAGGCATTCTTGTTTAAATACTAAGTGCCCTACAGAATAGTTGAAGTACTCAGTCCCTCTATGATTTCAGTAGAAATACGTAGCAGAGGATTTAATAATGTAGAGACTGTTAGTATTCGAAATGTAAAACTTGCAAATGTCCGACAGTAACGCCCTCCTTGTGTTAGAGAGGGAGAGGACTTGTGAACCAAGGCTATTCCAGTTCCAGGATGTACCAGGCTGCCCACTGCACCTTGCTACTTTTACTGAGCCTTGCAGAGACATTGAATGCAGACCCGCTATTCAAGACACACCACGGAGTCTACTTCAGCCAGCTGATGCCGCAAATCCAATACGAGGAAACTGTGCCGCTGCTGTTTATGCTGCCCCTGTAGAAACAGCGGCCTCCAGCCAACGTTGACGAATGGTTCCACAGTGCCTGTACCATTCGCAACTCGACAGTCTGCAGAAACGCCGAGATGCTTTAAGCAATTTTTAATGTGACATGTGTATACATTGTAAACCTTTCTAACAAACAGATGTTGGCAGTATAAATAAGTGACATCGAAAATATTGTTGAGGCATCTATCAATGATCTCAACCTCGCAGTTAATATTGTGGCAGAAATTAAAGAACAAGTTCAGGTAACAATTATTGATATGTTAAATAAATTTCAATAGCTAGCCAATAATTTTCATTCACAAGAAAAATAAATTGAAAGATCTGAAGTTCAAAGCCAAATGTTGGTAGGCATTATTTTAGAACTGATCAACAACATCGTAACTGAAATAAATTTAAACACCTATATTCATGTCTGCCATGATAATCTTCTACCATTAGAAGCAGTATCTAGGTCTCTCTTAACAAGAGAATTGATAAAATTAAAATTTAAACTTAGTCAAATAAATTTGAAACTCAGTATTCCTGTCAACCAAATATTAACTTATTATACTATCCTCATGACAGAGTGCTCTTTTTCGCCCAATCAGATCATGATAACAATTCAAGTGTCTCTATTAAGTACTAAATTCTCTTGGCAATTTTTTAGAGCGGTACACACTCCGTAGTTCTTAAAAAATTAATTGTGTACCATTGACTTACCTCAAGGCATTATAGCTGTAGACATGTTAACTCATACGACTAGGGATATGGCCGACGAAAAGAGCCAGTTTCAAGGCATGTATCTTATCTCTAAACATTCTACAGAGTCCAGGGAGGTGAGTTATTTCAAAGACGCTATTAAGTTACAAAACCTTGAAAAGTTGTATAACTTTTGTAAATTTACGTGTGCTGATAGTAAGCAAGTGCAGGTTATGGCTATTCAGCCTCGCCATTATGTGATCACAAATCCCTCTGGTAATTTAGCGGTATGATGTGTAAACAAATCACTTAGCCAGACAATTTTATAATCAGACATTGGCTCTATTAAAAAAAAAAGTCCCACGTGGTTGTAAGGTCACCTTGGATAGAGTAACGCTAATTGAAGCTACCAATGAGTGCGATACAAAAAATGCCATCACCGCTGTTACACATACTATCTTACCAATACAGTGGCTTAAGATCAGAAATTTCGAAGCGACACAGCTATCCCTCTCTGAAGGTATAACCTTTTTCTCTATTAATGATACAAATGACAAGGACTGGAAAAGTTTGCATCCTAACTTACCCACAGTGCAGTATGTTTCAAATACAAATACCATAAGGTCGAAATATGTGTTCTCAGTCATGTCTCAAGAACATTTTAATTACGCCAGTTCCTTGCTTATTATAGTATTACTGTTAGCAATAAGTCTGCTTTAGTATAAATTTATTAGGATATACATGTTGTTGGAAAAAGCAGTATCACTTAATGGTAATCACAGATGAGAGTCAGTCAGCAACCACAATGTGCCTACAAATAAGAAAGATTAGGGAATACTTTTTACTGCTAATAATGGGTTAAAACGACACTGAAATATAGTTGTGTATACTGGACAATAATGTAAAACAGGGATAGCCCAGATAGCAAGTCAGGCCTGTCGGTATTCCTTGGATTACACAATTTCGTCCGCCAACAAGGTGATCACTGCGACTGACAGCGCGTTCTCTCAGCTGATGAGGTAAATAATTCGTGCAACAGTCAGTACTATGAACAATAGGTGTCACCAGCAGCCAGGACAGCTGGAGTTTTATTTCAGAATTAAGCGCTAGATCGCTTGACAGATGGGAAACTACCGTGGGGCGAGCATGCCATAATATTTAATTTAATATTCATTTCAAACATATCAGGCCTGTGTAAATATGTAAATATAAATGTCAAGTACAATTACCCACAAAACAAGCTTGGCCAAGTATTGTTAGGATAGAAGCGTAATTTTTTATGTACATTTTAAAATGAGACTGATTTTAAACAACCTTTTAACAATGTTCCAATAACATAGATATTTTCCTTGAGTCACAGACTAAGGTAGCAATCATTTTTTACACGACTATGGCAGAGCGTATATCATAAAAACATGCACATAAACCCTTTCCCCAAATACCCTCACGGATGGCGCTGAGGATTAATTTTCTAATATACTTTTATTGGTGTAGTTTTATATATTACGAAGCCAAACGTATTACCTCCTTCCCCACCGTATGATTTTGCGAAACCATATTGGCTTACTATTACCATGCCGTCACATACTAAAGAAAATGTTCACAGAATTTTAAATACCTGTTGATACTTCTAGATTCCTAGATGCATAAAGAGAATATTTTTATTATGCAGAATACCTTATAAGTGTGAAAATAATATTCAAACTAATAGCTGAGAGCTAACAA
The DNA here is from genome assembly GCA_029891345.1 of Dryococelus australis. NCBI lineage: Eukaryota > Metazoa > Arthropoda > Insecta > Phasmatodea > Phasmatidae > Dryococelus > Dryococelus australis. The sequence continues at coordinate 228,952,035 of CM057009.1, read as the reverse complement.
GATATATATTGTCGAATTAGATGTTTTGAAAGTTGAGTTATAAGCGAAGGAATTCGCCAGCCATATAGTAGTACGACACAGCGTAATAATAAATGTATATAAGAAATAACTAGTGTCAAAAGTAAAGTAAATTATGTTTTAGCTTCAAATATGGTAACACTATGCCGTGTAAAAGACACGTTTTTACGTTTTCATAAATCTCATAGTGCAGTCTGTATAGAAAAAAATCCATTTGAATTATTAATTAAGAGTAAAATATATACATTTTCTATTTATACTCTGAATAATACATGTATTCACATGCCCAGAAACCTGTACAACAATAATTTTACAAGTGCTCTTTTCTTTTCCTTTAAATATGAACGAGATCTTAACTTCACCACTGACAGCGCTCTAGGAGAACTAACGAAATTAAGTGCGCGATGGACACTGATTAATATAAATAACCTATCGGCTTCCGAGGACATGAGAGACCTCTTCCTGTGGCACCACTCAACCCCTACTGATGGTATCTGGTTCACCCCTCTGCCGCTGAGCCACCCGACTGTTCTTCGGCCTGGCCTCTCTCATTACCTTCCAATCATCAGATGGTCCAATATAATCATGCAGGGACGCATGGACTTTATGGAGAACGGGGGCCTTGGTGTGGTCACCATTAGCCAGGGCTGGCATGCGACACTCGAGAATCCAGGATTGCACGACCTCGACGGGCCAGCCCGGCTGTTTGTAAAACATCCCCCCGCCAAGGAAGGTAGTGAGGTCAGGTGTATCCCTATATAAGACTGGGGCGATGGCGGCTCGCGGACATCTTGATTCCAAGGACGACGGGACGACTTCAGGGAGGACCACTAGGTCAGTGGTCGCCACTTCGATGCCAGCCACTGCCACTGTCGAGGAGGTCTTCATGTTAGCGACGACGAGACACATCTAGAGTTATTATAATCCTGGAAGGGCGCCCCAGGTGGTGAAGTGTTAGGACCATCGTGTAAATATTAGAGCATCAGAGTCCACTAACTGTACCTGCTAATTGCGGAGCTTTGAGATAGTCTGTTTATTATCAAATAACACCAAGTGCAAGTTATGAGTAATTGTGTATAAAAGCTGTGAGTTTAATAAAATAGTATTTTGTATATTGAGTGCTCTATTCGTATAGTTACGACTACCCCCTTCCTTGCATAGCCTGATTCATCCTCAGGACAAGTCACATCAATATATCCTACTCGGGTTTTATTAACTTTATGTATATGTGAACAAACCAGTCACTATTATATTATTTATATATCAGGCAGGGTAGAACACCAGCGAGAAATTAAAGACTCTTTTGATTTATATATTTACAGACCTTAGACTACAAAAATAAAAACAGAAACTTTAAATTTGCCACACCATTGATGTAGTGACTTTACAGCAGCACATAGTGAACATAATATTTTTATACACAGCTCAAGACAGTCCATTCTAGCAAGCATCTAACCAGAACACTTGGCCGTAAATTCTATTCGACAAAGTTCCACGACTGCCATTGTCAAACAGCTCCATAAAATGAACCAGATGTTTTATATACGCACAAGCAGGCACCTTAACATTCAATGCTCCACCCGCTGCAACTCATGCATTTCGTCAGCTCTACCAACTAACACCAGACTAACAGAGGGCAGCAATAAGTTGAAAATTTTATGTTTAATAGTTTAAGTGTGTATATATATATTTTTAAACTTACATAATATTTTATTTGTATACCAGATTTAAGTATTTACATACAGGGAATTGTACGCTATGTTGAACATTGAAATGCATGTGATACGTGTATGTATGGTACATAAATTGTGAAATGATATTGCAGCTGGCAGCAGGAAAAGATGCTTCCAAGTGCACCCTAAATAAGTTGGTTTGTAAATTCGTAGATATCACTTCAGACATGATAGCTTTGTTGAAAGCAATGTTGAAGATTGCCGAAATCTGTATAGTAACAACGCTCATAAAATAAAAATATATCATGGAAAAATTTGTATACAAACAGAGGTTTTTGACACTGACATTCGCAACATATGCGGAAATGGTATGAACGAGTTTTCTGTATCTTCTTAAGTTATGATTCTTGTTTGCCGTGTACCATTAATACATATACCTAAACTGCACATCAACATATGGATTATTTAATGCGATCAACAATTTTTGCTCTAACAGGTAGATCACCTACCAAAATTGTTGAAGCCATAAATAATATTCGTCCCTCCAAATTTCAGAACCCATGGATTCCTATCATATAAAAACAACAGCCTACAGCTTTGTAGAAAACAGCTCCGAATACTTAGTGCTGTGATCTGCCAAGAGAGTATCCGACGCTTGGCTGGAAGATGGCCCGACCACGATGGAATCCGGAACGAAGCCTTAAGCAGCGGATTGGTTAATAAGCCCACGGCACTATTTAATGCACGCGTGGCATCGAAGAAGTGCCTGTCGTCAGCCTGCCGCCTGCCGCCGACGAACCTCTAGACAGCTGCCACCTGAAGACGGAATGCAAGAGGGCGTTCCGTTGCCGTCGACTCGAGACTTGTGCACAGCAGCATTCGATTACATTCAAGTGACCATTGCGATAATTTGTACAAGTTGTGTCATTTGTATATTGGGTAAAGTGCATAAAGACGCTGGAGACAACTAGGGTCTTTACTCTGACTTCACCTTCAGTATTACGACCCTTAACGCAAGCTGCTATTAACGTAATAAGAGTGTCTGTTGGACGAGGGCAGCCTGTTTGACTGAGCTACGCTGTCCCCCTAGTTAATGCGTGGTCCGCTCCCCTCAGGACGGACACAGCAAATGGTAGAGGTCAAGCCAGTAAAGTAAATAACTAATAGCCAATTGATAATAACGCTGAATAGTGGAAAAAGTTGTGTTCTTCCATACTCGCGGGCTAAAGATCGCAATTAACTACCTTACATAATTTGTTGGAAGCTAGACTCAGTGGCTTGTGGTGAAACGTTTGTGGGGGTAAGCTTCAAGAGAGGGTCGTAACATAACAATACACATATATGCGTGCGCACAAATTTATATAGTATCATCTATTAAATAATAAAAAATTAACTGTTCAGATAAGAACATAGCATAATACAAGTTGCTAAAAAAAAAAAATGGAAAATCTTAGGGGCAATATCTGTCATATAATATGCAGAAACAAATTTATCAGTTTTCCATACATCTAAACAAGAAAAAACATATATAACACTTGTACGCATACTAAAACTCTGACAGTTCAATTTTACGAATACTACTGATATGTAAAATTATCAACTTCTTATAGTCTACACATGAAGCAAACATGACACATAACATTGCTATTATACTTAATGAATAGTTTACCTAACTACAAATCAACAACACTTACTTATAGGTAAGCTCAATTCTTCTCTCGTTCTTTGAAAACTCATCTATTACACAGTCATAAAAGTTTTGTTCACTTTGCATTTCATTCAGTAGATCTTTTTCAATGGACAATAACGCCAATTTTGAAAGCCTTTCTTGTTGTTGTGTACTGCGGCTGTACGACTTTATTCTCTTCAGTGCTGAGAAACTTCTTTCTGTGGAGGCGCTAGTGGCGGGAATAAGTGTCAGTTTGCACAACTACTTCTGAATATGCCTTATCTAAGCTGTTAGAAAAAAATGAAAAATAAAACTTCCCCTACATTTTTTCCTGAAAATTCCTCGATATATATAAACTGCAACAAGTTGTGCTCGCAGTGCAACAACATCAAAAACTTACTCTACAGATTTAAGACCGACTCCAAAGCTATTTTCTGGAAAACATTCTTTATGTTTTTTTTACAGTTACTTGGGTCTAGAAGCTCTAGAAACTGCAGAGATTCTAAATTCGAAAATCTGTTGTCCATTTGCTGAATAATTGTGTCAATAATTACATAATACTGACGCCTGAAAAATGTTTGAAGATCACGACCATCCCTGTACTTAAAATGTTTCCTGTTCAACTCTTGTACTTCAGCTTCTGGTTCGGCATTTGTTTGCTCCCAAAAAGTTTCAAAACTATTTCGTTTTGTTTGAAGTAGGTTAGAGAACTCCCTTACTTTCGTAGTGCAGTACTCAGTGTCATGAAGCTTAGTTTGAAGAATACTGTACAAAACATCTGTATGAGGGAAAATGTCGGCAAAAACCTTTAAAAAAAAATTGAAATTTTAAGTCGTTCAATGAAGCTAGAAAATCTTTGGCACTTGACAGACTCCTGGTCCCAGTTTTATTCAGGGTTATTGGTTTTCTCCAACAGGCAAGTAAGATAGTCTCTGTATTCATGTACTGAGGCAACAAAACGCGACTTAAAATTCCAGCGCGTAGCTGAAAATCGTGGCAATCTCTTATTTACCACATCATCAAGGGTCTTTGTTTGTTTTGTGGATTTTGCAAAAAAATGCCGCCAATCCACTCAATGTACTGAAAAAATTCTGCATTCTTTCATTAAGCATGAAGATTGTTCCACACCAAACCTAACCTGTGAGCCATGCAATGAACAAAAATTGCCTGGGGACACTTGTGTCTTACTTTCACTTGCAGAACATTCAAAAGACCAGCCGTAACAGCAGCAACGTCGTAGCTTTGAGCTACCAGTTTTTTCTCACAGCTGTAATCGGCTCTAATTTGCTGACAACGATGTACATTTTCTGACACATAAAAAAAACCTATACATTTTTCTTGAACTTTACCATCCTCCCCAGTGTACCGAAATATGTAGGAAAGTTGAGCCTGATTGTTTATATCTGTTGTTTCGTCAAGGCTAATAGAAACGAATGTAGCTATTTCTATTTCATTTCTTATGCTTTCGCTGACAACAGAGGATACCCTAGAAATCAAAGAATTTTGTATGAGATTTGAGAGACCCGTAAAAACTGCGGAAGTTTGAATATGATGTTTCAAAGTTAAATCATACGGACTGATGAGGTTTATAAGTTCAACCTAATTCCCTTTGTTTTTTGAATCACTTACTTGGTTGTGACCTCTGAAAGGAAGCTCCTGCTTTGCTAGATAACAATCAACATCTACAAAACGTCTCAAAATTTATCTGTTCTTTTTAAAAAGTTCATGGCGTTGTTGATAACGTATTTTTTTTTTTTTGTTCGTCAAGCAAGTGGCCAATCCTAATTTTGCCAAAGGTTTTCTCACGAACGATTTCTCTCAGAAACGATTGTTTTCAAATGAGTCTGGGACAAACAATGATTCGTTAAAACTTTGTGCAAATTGCCCCTATCACTGTAACCAGTTTTCCTTCACACATTTCTTCCAACAATCATAGCGCATGTTCATCGACGCAATATTTTTGGAAAATCATTAAAAACTAACAGAGCTTCCTCATTCTGTCAAGGGAGTCAAATGACAGCAAATGCATATTTACTTTCTTACAGAAGATGGCAGTAAAAACGTTAAAACTTGACTCAAATAAATAAGCGTGGCTGTGCCTGCTGGTGCCTGTTGAGGGTCGCTCCATCCTGGACAGCAGAACTCGGATTCACAGTTTACTCTACAGAGATGGCAGTAAAAAACTAAGCACTGCAGCGCTTCATACGTCAAAAGGAGTCAAATGACATCAAACTGCACATTTTATTCTAATCTTAGACACCTCTGAGAATAACAACTGATTTATATTTACACTCGATGTAACAAACTGCAGCGGCCTTTGCTCTGCCTACAGCCATTTCCGAAGTAGTGTACGAAGGCACACGAACCCTTCCCCCACGCTCATGTTACCATGACAACCGGAACCAACAAACGCGAAAAGAAAACGTGAACTAAGGGAAATGAAAACACAGTAAAACAAAACCTGAAACCCTGGCCCCGTGTCGTAGAGTGAAGTGTGTGTGCGAGACAGAGAGATATTTTTGGGCACAGAGGTGTTTCGCGGCTCGCGGGAGCGAAAGTTCAAGCGCGCGGAAATTTAAATATGTAAAAATATGGATTCTCCGGACTGGTAAATAACATATAATATTACAGTAATAGCACAAGGTAAGCAGTGCTTACCTAGCGTCTATTGAATACACGCCACTGGCTTTACTTGACCTCAAAGCACGCTCAGCTTTGATATAGTTCAATATAGTGACATCGAAATTTAAGAAATTAATTCGAGTAAAGAGTCAAAACCAGTTGTGAGGAATAGTAGATACCACCTCCCCCCATTTAGAGTTGTTACCCCTCCCTCCCACACAAAAGTAATAATTGTTTAAAGTGATAGAATATAAAGAGCGTAAGGCGAAAAACTAATGAAACGAGGGTTAAATATAATAACATTAAGAATTGTTACTTCGTGCCATTGCAAGTGAAAGTACACATATCACGCCCCTTGTATAAGTTTATCAGATTACAAATAGTCAGAGCCACGAAATTGATAGAAACTAGAATAAGTGTCTCAAATTGCAGTACCGAACAAATTTTGTGTGCATGGTAGATGGTAACATGGTAGATTACTACAGCCACGTAGTTCACGTAAACATATGTCAAGTTCACTAGCGGGCAGGTGACGACACTGTTACGAGTGCACACGTATCAGAGAACTTGTGCAGCAAGCAGTTCGAGTGCGACCGAGCACGCACTGGTGTAAACCACCACGCTGCCCTCCAGCGCACATCAATTTCATTCACATTATCATTAGATATATCGGGCATACTCTAAGGACACTGTTTCCCGCCTGAGTGAGAACATTTTGTGGTACATACGAAAAGTAAAAAACAGAGCTCAGACGTGTAGTTGTACAGAGGGCAAGTTGGAAGTCATTCCAGGACGCAATGGCAGAAATGAAACGGAAATGTGAAAATGGGTTAAAATGTTACGATCAATATGTCGCACTAGCGGTGCAGAAATGGCTCGTCGCGTACAGATTATGCTGCGATAATGTACCAGATGCCACTAATATACAACAAGGCTATTATAAAGTGAAAAACCCCTCACGGATAGAGTGTCTTACAGAGATAATGGGCTGCCATAAGTAATAGTTGTGATAAGTAAAGCTAAATTAAGTATTTAGTTACTTCAAATTAAGCACACATTAAATAGTAACACTTGCGTATTGTACTAAAATTAATGTTTTCCATTATGCACATTAGAGAAATGTGAAGGTGAAAATTGATATGTTGCAAAGTGCACGGGGTTGAAATGTCATTAAATATAGAATTAATTACTAAGAAAATGCTACAAATGGTATGTATATATATATATATTTATATAAACAAGCATGGCATAGTAATATTTGAAGCTTGAAAGCATAGGCCATTCAAGTAACTAATCCAGGTAGTTTATTTTATAAATTAATGCAAGAGAATTTACAGTATGCTGCTATGTAGGAGAAACTCCCATAAAGTCATTTTGTGTGTATATATAATAAAATACAATTATATACAGCAAACAGTTTATGTAACATTCATTGGTAACTAGCAAACTAAAATGGAAGAATTGCGTAAGGCATATATATATAATTTGGTATCATAACAAATATAAATTATATTTCATAAATTAAATAATGATGAATATTGATTGTAAGTTGACAGGGGCGAGATACTTCTACAAAGGTGTCGAAATAATGTAAATTATGGGGTGTTAAAAAGTTTTGTAGCAAAATATAGAGTCGTACAGCGGAATAATAAGTTAAGTGAAATGTATGCAATTTTTGATTGATTCAGAGCGCAGAGAAGCTTGCTGTCACGCACCCAGGACACAGGCCGCTCGGCACGACCTCGTTTCCCACATGTCGACACATTCCACTCTCTCAGCAGACACACTGAGGAGCGGACTTCCGCATCGCAAGCGGCTGGTACTGCAACTTCAAAACGTGCCACCGGACTTTCTGTCAATATACCGCGTGTTCATTTCACGCAAAATTGTTTTCAAACAAGCGCCCAAAGCGTGATCCCCTTTTACCACATAAAAATTGTAATTAGAAATGGAAATTATATTAAAAGTGTTAGACACAGAATAAATGTAATAAGTAAATGTTATATGTTTCATTGCTTCAAAATGTTCATCTAGCTTGAAAGTGTTAAAGGGACAACGCAACAACTACGAGCGCCGACGTGCAGACATGCCGTCTACGCCACTGGGTACAGCGATCTTCTCAGCGCGCAGCCGAACAGCCACTCGCGGTGATGTCATCAATGCGCGCATAAGATACAACAAAGCATTATGAGATAAAACAGCGGAAACTAATTAACATATACACTAACATAATCTTACACTCAATAGTACTGGTACTTACACAATCACACACACATGATACAGAAACGACATATAATACACTAGCGCGTACAGTGACGAGAATGTAATTATTAAGAAACGAAATAAAACATAAGTATGCCGGCATTAGGAAGTTATATACAACAAGGCAGTTCCTATAGCATATAACAAAATTATTTTTATATTATAATTATAATAAACAGTAATAAACTGCAATTATACTACAGACATGTATGTACACAAAATGAAATTCATTATGCTACACAAAAGAATAACAGAGGGTAATCCATTATAATTCTATCTTGAATTAGCCATTCCCATATAAACAGAAAGCAATAATTTAAAAAAGGACATGGCATTTTTAAACGTGTAATATCTTGACTATTCTATGCCAATAGTCCATACAGCATTTATTGCTAACCTATCAAGATGAAAATTTTACACACTTTTGGATAGTAATGGTGAAATATTCCTTTATTATTGTCTAATTTGACCCACACTATCTGCAGTGGACATAATACTATTATTAGGCATGTTAAGTCAATCTTAAATACGATTATGCTAAAGTACTATGACTGAAATTAAACATTGATTACTTGGGCAACCTGCAGCATAATTATTAGGCATGTTAAGTCAATCTTAAATACGATTATGTTAAAATACTATGACTGAAATTAAACATTGATTACTTGGTCAACTTGCAGCATACATGCCAATACCTTGTAACCTATTATGACCACAGATAGAATATATTTTACATTGGTTAAAGTAATCTATAATTTAACTATTTAAAATATTTTATGTATAAACTGGATGATTTATAAGTATAAGTTATGGTACTACTTTCCCTTACCCCATACCCAAGTAAGGAAACGTAGAAAATGGGCAACAGATTGTTAAGAAGTTTAATAACAGATCACTTAGGGAATAAAATCTGCGTTTCTTTATTCAATTTAATCTATACATCCAAGCATAACTTCTATGTGCATATATGTAATACTAGTCTTAAGAAGTTAGTAACTAATGAAGGTTAAATTAATTTAAGGTCCATGGAATTGAAATGATTGTACTGGTTGCAAAAATGTTAAGCTAAGGGCTTAAGAATGTTTCTACTTACATTTACACTTAAAATAATTCACTATAAGGTAGACACTTTTTCCAATGAACACGTGTACAAGTGTTAAATTACTACAATAACTTTAATAACGTTTTCCTCGTGAGTACCATAATCATTATATAAACACCAAAGTGTTTCTATTTACACACACATATATATATATATAATTTTTGTCTGTATACAAATGTATAATCGTGTCTTCCTTTCAGCTACAAAATAATTGTATCCACGAAATCATGTATACCATGATAACTGTAATAATCATGTATAACTGTAACAGACGGAGATTCAATTGTTTGACAAATTAAAAACATAAAACTTAATTTTGATGTATTAATGACATTCATTTTTCAATAAAGTTTAGTAATCAAAAAGCCACGTTAGGTAAGCTGTAGGGTATCAAGCAGGCTGTCGGTTATGCGCCCACAAACTCGCTTGTGTCAGCCGCGCTTCCCCGTAAGAAGTACGCCCCGTAAAAGCAGAAATTCAGGGTCATTACCACCAAACATTGAATTTCATTAACGCTTCAAGTTTTCATGACTGAAAGGAAGTACAGAGGCACAGTCAGAAGAAATGTAAACAAATACGCTCAATTATCTGTCTTAGTTGAACACATTACACTAAGCAGACAAAATAGTCCAGGCAAAATAGGAAAAATAGACTTACTGAAACATGTAGTTCCAATAGTTTTTGGAATTTGTAGGAGTAGGTCCCCTGAAAAATATATAATAAAATCCTATCGATTTTCCGGTCCACGGAAATGTATTTGGGGGGGGGGGGGGGGGGAGTTTAATAGTCCCTTTTTTCACTTTTCCGTTCACAACACGAAAATAATGCGCCGTACAGAAAATTTATACGGTAGCGCAATGAAAGAGGATTAATTTCCTTATAAAATTATATGGATACATTGGTTCCTATCTCTTATCATTTCCGGGATATCCACCGGCACAAATGTATAATTTAAAAAAAAGTTTTTACACCTAACGTTTTTCGTTGGAAAGAAAATGGTAGAGCATTAAATTAGCTTCAAATAAATAAATAAATAAGTATGTGTGTGTGTATATATATATATATATATATATATATATATATATATATATATATATATATATATATATATATATAGACAAACACACACACACACAAATTTATCTTCTACTGGTCAAAAGTTAGAGCGATTTGAATTTATAAGGTTAATCTCGAGATTCTGCTAGATTCGATAAATGTTTTCCTGTTGGCGTGTAGGCGAGTCAGGTGGTCGAGGCAGGGGCCAGTTGCCGGTCGGAGCTCTCCTTCGTTCCTTTCAAGATAAGAAGTTCACGACCCATCTCCCTTCCACATATCCCCTACTCTTATAGTATCCAGATAGTCCTCAGTCTTCCGTCTTATTTCATCGAACTCAGACGATATGGTGCTATTCTTCAAGTTTAGTAAGGTTGTGTAAGGCATTCAGAATGGATGAAAAGTGTTTAATACGCGAGGAATCAGCTGAAAGTGATACAAACCGTGTCAGTGAAAAATTGATTAAAACGTTGTTAAGTGCTAAACTTACAAGAAGAGATGGAAAAGATAGTTTGTTTAGAGCGAGCGAAACAGGGGTTCATGTGGAGTCCAGAAAACAGTACACAAGACCTCCCTATATCAATAGAACAGGTAAATTATCACATCCTTCTACCTCGGGTTCTGCCACTTCCTTGCGTTCAACACAACCCCAATTTAAATTCTTAACTAAATGTTTTCTATACACAGAGAACATTGACGATAAGTTTCATATTAATTCGAAGAAACTAAAAGTCCACCGTCGTAAAGTGTTCCATGTGCGATCAATTGATTTTGACAGAACTGTAGCAAAGCAAGCTCATGCTCGAAATGATGATTGGGGAGAAACAGTTTTGAGGCGCATAAACAACGTAGGAGATTAACATGCCGCAGATGCTATAAAAAATTCCTCTTGGTTAAAGCACCGACTGGGCAAAAAAGAGGCAGGCCGCAGAAAGATTATGTTGGTGAAGCTGCGGAAGAGATATCCCGTTATCTGGATGAACTGGATAAAGACCAGTATTCCATTGTAGAGTTGATGGATCAGATAAGTGGGGCAAAGCCAGTCATAAAGTGGGCGATCGTTAAAATGGTGGAAAAATATGGTGAAAGAATCGTTTTCAGTAAGATCCGTAAACATAAAATGATTGTATGCTTTCGTGATGTTGGTGAGAAAATTCTGAACGATTACGGGGGGATATGTCCCAATATATCACCCCCCCTCCCGGTTGCACCGCTTTATATCTTTAATGAGCATAATAATCAATCCTGTGCTCATCCCAAAGAGGAGAAGGAGGAGTAAAGAGGAAGCTGCGAAGAAAGGAGTGTGCATTTCCCACGCCATGGTTTCAGCAGTCCGTCCACGATCATTTCTTTCCCCGGTACTCATAGGTATCGCCTTTTTCATTCACCAGAAAATTCGGGTCAAGGAAATTGATTAATTTACTGACTGGCTTAGGATTCAGCGCGTCATAATACGAAGTTCAACAACTGGAACTGTCGTCCATCTACCATCCCCAGAAACCTACACCTGCGAAAACATTTTGCCAATATGTTTTCGACAATGCAGATTTAAATGTTGCCACTTTAGATGGACTTAATATTTTCATATTTTCGGAGTCATCAAATGTGTTACTCCAGCAGCTCTTCCTAAATCAGATGAGATTTAACGACTGACATCAGCTCCTCCTGCCCTAGAAGTAGTAAAGTTGGGTGCTTAAGAAATCAGTCTTATGATAATGTAGAGAAATGGGGTTACAGAATGTCGCGGTTCAGGATGTGAAGACTTTGAATCATATTCCTCGCGATGCACTCGTACCGAGTCTTCCAGATACATTATGGATGTGTGGTAAATGGCTATCAGGCCAGACCACCCCAAAGATGCCAGAGATTCCAGAATGGAAGGGTTTCATGTATTTGGTGTGTGAGCCAATTAATTTTGAAAAAATTACAGTTGTACCCCATCCATTCATAAATTCACCGCCGAGCGATGACGACACGTTGTACACTGGCCTCAGATATGTTGCAAAAGATGCCACTCATGTTGGATTGACCACTTGTTTCGTAACTATGGATTAGCCACTGTACTTAAAAGCTCGGGAAATCATATATTCCTACTCCAACGATCCTTTCCTTAACAAAGTTGAAATTATACTCGGAGGATTTCATATGTTAATGTCTTTTTTGGGGTATATTGGCCAAACAATGGCAGGAAGTGGGCTGAAGACCTGTTGTGCCATGTTTTCGCTCCCAATTCAGTTGATAAAATGTTGAGTGGAAAGGCTTACAGCAGATCTATTAGAGGCCAGTTACTTTTCCATACTACTTCAGTACATATAATTTTGGAAGGTGCCAGTTTTACACCAAAAGAACAACAAGAAATTATGAACATAACTCCGATCCCAGGAAGAATGGACTCCAGAAAAAGTCTGCTGAAATACCACCCTCAACTATGTTCAAGAGAAGTTGATCAATGCGCTTTCAAGATTGAAAGATAACGGACCAAACAGCAGCTTTGTGGGTACAGTATTTCCATATGATTGCCTTAATGAAAAAGTTCAATGCATCACAGTGTTGTGGTGATTGGCAAGGTCACCTATCATGTGCCCAACAGATGACCCCATACTTTTACGCCAGTGGGCATTTTCATTATCAAAAATGTACACATCTATATGTGCAGGACATGCTGTCATTACCTAATCGCCACCCAAATCTAAACCAGCAGTGCAAAGATTTTGCATAATTCAGCATAAATAGAAGTGGCACACTATGGGCAGGGGTGTGGTCTGACATGGCAATTGAGCAGACACTGATGTTCGTCATGAAAAGCAAAGGAGGACAAACACGAGGGATAGGTTTGAGTGATTCTGTATTGTGGGTTGGAGGTGCGCACACTGCAACTGCCATATTTTTGTCACTGGAGGTGTTTGCCGGCGTCCATTTTACGAGTGGAGAACAACATGTTGACTTTCGTGCGTCACGAATAAACAGAAATTATTATAATAGAGGAAAGCTTACTCAATGGTTGGCAGACCATACTCATTTTCCTGTACGTGATTATACCATGTCCCTTTTGACCAGGGTAATAGGAAAGAGCAACATAAATTGTCACAAAACAAAGAAAATTGGCTCCTGTACAACGGGAACATTCGTTGGGACGAACTTTGCAGACATTAAACAATCTAAGACGAATTCAGTAGTTCCTTTGGCTGCTATGAGCAATACTATTAAAGTAAACAATGAAACATTGGTGGTCGACCCTTTGATGATTTTTCAAAGAACGCTGATAAACAAGGAAAGAGATGAGGATGTAGCAGACCTCTTGAAGTATGAGTTATCTCCATAACTAATGACTCTGTTTGACGAAGGGTGTATGCGGAAAACTGAAATGTCAGCTCTGTACGATGCCTTCCCTTTGTGCAGCAGTTCAGTAGACCTCAAAACGAGTTACACTGTAGTGATTTGTGGCTTCCTCCTTCTTAGAGTTAAGTGGAATGTTGGTACCAAGTTCTTTTCCATCTGCGAGCAGTACGTATTATACCTTGTCAATCATTACATTGCCAACACTGCAGTAGTTTTTGATGGGTATGAATACATTAATTCCACTAAATGCGCTGAACAGAAGCAGAGATGAACATGTAAAACATCAGTGGATGTTATCTTTGATGAAAGTATGCTAGCCACTGTTCAGAAGGAGAACTTTCTTGCCAATGAGAAGAAGACCAAGCCAATAGAGTTTTTAGCTGAAACATTGACTGCTAGAACGATAGAGGCAAGTACTGCTAAAGGAGATGCTGATGATAGTATCGTATGATGTGACTTAAAGAAGGTTACTTCTCATTCGTCTGTGGTTGTTATTGGATAAGATGTTGACCTGCTCGTCCTACTAACAGCTCTCACATCACCAGACAGAAATGTATATTTCATGAAGCCTGGAAGAGGAAATATTGAGGACAAGGTATACTCCACCAGACAATTGCAGGAGCTACCCTTTAGTGGATCTATCCTCTTCGTCCACAGTTTCACAGGGCGTGACACAATATGTGAGACATTCAACAAAAGTAAATTGTCTATCCTGAAGTGTTTCCTAAAATTGCCAAATGAGACTAAAGCCATAGCTGACATATTCTCTGACCCCACATCAACACCTGATGCAGTAGCCCAAGCTGGATATGAGACGTTTCTCACTCTGTACCAGGCCCGACAGAGTGAATGTGATTTGAACAATAACCGACACAACTGCTTCGTGAAATCCTCCACCAAGGTGAAATCCAATCTAGCTTCACTGCCACCGACCAAAGGTGCAGCCAAGCAACACTCTCCAGAGTGTATTTACAGACACAACAATGGCTTGACAACTACTCTCTCAATCCAGAACATAGGAGGTTGGGCACGATACGATGGCGGAGTCCTCAACACCGCCAAAACAACGGCTCCAATAGCTCCTGACAGCATCCTGAATTCAATTATTTGCCGTTGTGCTACTGGCTATGGTGGCTAATGTAAATGCCGGAAGATAGGTATCGACTGCTCAACTATCTGTGGATGCGATGGAGCTCGTATGGACAGCGCACCGATACTAGAGAAAGATGTGGAATAAGATGAAGGTTTTATGGATTTTTAAGATACAACTGAACTTTGAAGATATTTTGAAAATAAATTTCTTACTTAATATTTTTTACCTTTGTTTGCAAATAAAACGATTTCGTTCTAATTGGAAGAGCAAAAGAGAATTGTACCATTGAAAAATTTACCACATATAGCAGATGTTTCCACTATACATATCGGAAAAGAAATTGCTAAAAATATTAATTATATTAATGAGAAATTTTGTTTACGATGAGTTGGTCAATATTTTGAAATTGGCGACACCAAAGTAAAACTAGATGGTAATTTTTTATGTTTCACAAATAAAAAATATTAATTAACAGAAGTTCTTATTAATTTGTTAACAAAAACTACTTATGAACAACTCTAAGGTAATGTTAATATTGTTGTTGACCTTAAAAATTACACAATACTATTTCAGCAACGAATGCTATATTTAAAAAAGATATTCATTATAAGAAAATGAATAATCCAAGTTCAAGTAGCAATACAAAGTATATTAAGATAATTAGTTTAATTTATGGTGAATATATAAATAATTCACAGTCACTATCAATACCAAATACACCGGAAAGAATGGTTTCTCCAAGAATTCCTATATCTGGAGAAGGCATAAAAAATATAATAATATGCCCATAGAATATGTTTGAATGGAATGCTGGAAATAATAGTTTTTACTATGAAAGCATGAGCTTAATGAATATGTTATGCAATAAATTTTCTGAATTTGTTATAATTATTCCAAAAGGCATATAATATCTTTTTAAATGTTATTCCACACAAATTTTGGAATTCTGAACATCACGGAAAAGGTGTGATAAACTGGGAACTAAACAATTTTAATTTGCCCAAATTACATTTGCCCTGTTATAATTATTGTGGTCCATTTACAAAATTAAAAGAAACACTTGAAAGAGGTTATAAAGGAGTAAAAAAATTAGATGAAGCATGCAAATATCATGATATTGCTTAGCAAGATCAAAAATATTAAGATTCTAGATATGAAGCAGATAAAGTTTTACAAAAAATCAAAAGAAATTACGTTAAATAAATATAATCCAATTGGTGAAAAAATTGCTCCTGCTGCTGTTGCCTCAACTATATTTACAAAAAGAAAATAAGAATAGGGTATTAAAATTTATTAAATTATTAATATATCTTACTTATAAATTAAGATAACAAATATAACATTTCATATTCCTTATGAGGAAAAAAAAAGGTGTTATAGGATAATATTTAACAGATCATCAAATTGCAAAAAAAAAAAAAAAGTAAGAGAACAAAAATTTCAAATTAACTTTACAATTACCAACAGTTACAAAAATGGCTAAAGAAAAAACTGGCAATGTTTTACATCATGGAGGAATTATTTACACTGTACTCGCCGCTTTAGAAGAGGCTGCTGCAATTTATAGTGCTGTTGAACAAACCAGCAAAAATACAAAAAAATAGGACAACAGAGACATAATCTAGCAATTGAAAATAAATCATGAAAGGGTTTAAAATGAGGAAGACCAAAAAAAAATTAGAATTAATCACCATTATCTAATGTTGATATAGAAAAATATGGAAAAAATTTAATATTAAATATGTCAGAAATGTTTATATGATTGATGGATTACCAAAAAATATGCCCAAAAATGAATGTGCTGTGGCTAATTTTGATAATTCAACAAATCATGGCACTAATTGGGTTTGCTATTTTAAATAAATTATGATGTTCACAATTTTGATCCATTTGGAGGCAATATTCCCAGAATTTAATTAATTATTTCCAGAATGGAAACATTTATTATAATGATGATAGAAATAATAATTTTAATTCATTTATATGTGGACATCTATGTTTAATTGTATTACATCTTGTTTCAAGAGAATATAAGTTTAATGAAATAATTTCTATATTATTAAATGACAGATATATTTAGGAAACCATTAATAAAATCTTTAAATAAAGATTTCGATAAAATTGCTGAAGATTTAAAAACATATGTAGATAGAAAATGCAATTCGAGTGTTTCTTCTTTACAAAGTGAGTTAAGCACTTGTTTTGATTTTACAAAATCGACAAAGAATTCTTAATATAGGTGAACATGTAGATAAAATTAAAATATTTTTTTATATATACACACACAGCAGATTACGCTTTAAAAAAAGATGTTGATTCAAAATATAAAAATGTTGTTTCTGATTATGCTCTAAAAGTATATATAAATTTAAAATTCAATATCATTATTGCTTATTATGTGAAGCGAATAAATAATGCAAAAGAGACTTTAAAAAAAGAAACAGATTCGAAATATAAAACTATTGTTACTGATTATGCATTAAAAAGATGTCGATTCAAAATATAAAACTATTGCTTGTGACTATGCTTTAAAAACTGATGTCAAAGCATTACACAACACTAGTGTTTCTGATATAAAATCATATGTAGAATCAAAATATAATATAATTGTTTCTGCTTTACAAGATCAACTACGTCAAGTTTTTTATTACACAACAGTGTGTGATTCTCTTCATAATCGCAGAATTAATAACATGGCTGATGTATTAGATGGAAAAGATGCTGTACAATAAACAATTTTTTGATAAAGAAATAGTTGATAAGTTACAAAATTTAAACCAATCAGTTTTAAATTATTGTGAGACGCTTGTTAACTTAAAAATTGAAAAATATAAGGAAGAAAAGTCTCATATATTTTATTTAAGTGGAAAGTGGAATAAAAGTAATATATTTTTTGCTTAGAAAATAATTAAATTTTCTTTACTTTTTTTTATTGTGATGTTTAAAAAATAATTTTTGTTAATAATAATTTACCCATTGAAGATGTGACTGTTATGATGTATTCTAAACAAATGGGTTACAGTAAACCATTTGATGTTGACACAGGTGATATTTTATCTTTTAAAATAAAAAAATATAGTTAGTTATGATGATGGTTTGATGACTACAATAGCAATATTCGTAAAGTGTAAAGATTAATTTTTTTTACTATTAACTGGATAACACTTGATGCTTGATGTGTAAGATCACTTAAAATAATAATATAAAAAATTTAAATACAAAAATGGATCTTTAGATCAGAAAAGGATATGTTCGTAGTGCAATTCTAAAAAATCACCATTAAAAAAAATTGCTCAATGTGAGAGAAGGAATAATTATATAAATTATATAAACCTGCACAAAAATTTTCTTCCAACAAGTAAAATAATTTTGTATGGAATTAATGATTTATGGCAAATTGATCTCATAGAAATGAATACTGGTAATTTAAAAGTTATGTCACATATAAACAATGGTTACAAATATATTATGACAATTATTTATGTTTTTTTTTTTAATTTGCATTTGCTATATCAATTAAAAATAAAACAGCTTAAAATGTAGCAAACGGTTTAGAAACTATATTAATTAAAAGAAAATCAAATCAAATACAATCTGATAATGGTTCAGAATTTTATAATAAAACATTTAAGGTGCCCATGGAAAAATATAACTTCAACCATTATTCTATATTTTCTTAATTAAAAGCATGCATCGTTGAAATATTTAATCGAACTTAAAAAAATACAAAGTGGAAAAAATTTTCTTTGAATAGTTATTATAAATGGGTAAATAAATTATAAGATTTTGTGAAAGTACGTAATACTTAAAACCACAGAACTATTGAAATGAAGTCAATTGAAGTTAATAAAAAAAATTAAAATAATTTATTGCAAACAAATTTTGTGTTTGCAAAACCAAAATATGAAGTTGGAGATGTTCATGTGAGCAAACTGATAATTTTTTTTTTGGAAAGGTTAAAGTGATAATTGGTAGACAGAATTATTTAATATTATTACAGTTTTAAATTATGGTGTACCAACTTACAAATAAAAAGATGTTAGTGGAGAAGAAATAAAAGGAAATTTTTTATGAATGGGAAATTATGAAAACTGATTATCCAAATTAACATTTAGATGAAAAAGTATTAAAAACTAGGGCAAACAAATTTTTGTAGAATGGTTAGGTTTTGGGAATTCAAACAACTCGTGGATTAAGAAAACATAAATTTGCACAGCTGAGTCTGCTCTAGCTAACGTTTGGTAAAATTTAAATGTTTTTAAAAAATAATAATCTAATTCAAACACAAAAATGTAACACATATTCTTTTAACATTCATTTTAATGTCTGTTTTAACATTTGTTCGCCATTGTCATTGAGTTGTCGTTGTGTCATTGTTGTGCCATGTCGTTGTATTGTTGTTCAATTTAACAAACTTGTTTCAAAAATGTTCAAATTTAATAAAATCTTTAATTTTATTTATATACATCTTTTCTTTTATTTTTCTACTAAGATCTAGTTAAATAAAACCATAATCTTCATTATAGCATTTCGAACAAATATCTTTAAATTTCTCATGTCATATTACCTCCAACAAAATCATTAAAAATATGCTCTAAATTAGTTCTATATTGTCTAAATGTACACAAAAATGTTGTATTATCTCCTACCAATTGTTAAGGTATTTTTAAATATATTTGAGCTAAATAAAATAAATCGATGTTTTTATGTCTGCGCCAATTAAAATAATCGCGAATAATGTCTTGATTTTCTAAAATTACATCATCAAATATAACTAGTGAATCTTCTTTGCACTCGTCTAAAGTACGCATTTCATCAGTATTATTAAAAGGTGAGATTTTAGTTTTTTGGCCACCCCATCGAGATCATTTTGTAACTGAATGTATTTACATTGGTTTAAACTTTTTGAACAAACATAGAGGTTGTTAAAACTTAACCAACCTGTTTTATAAATAAAATGAATTATAAAATTTGTTTTTCTACAACTGCTCAGTGCAACAATTATTGTGTGTATATTATAGGCATTAAGTCACCTTTTTTTATTTTTTGATGCTACTTCGGAAATTAAAATGCCAACACCCCAGTCAGTTTTTTGCATATATATGTTAATAATTTTATATAAAAGGATAATAAATTAAATAATTTTACAAGCAACAAATCTATTGTAAGGAAAAAAACTTTGTTATGTTATAATACTTAATGAAAAATGGATCGCATTAATATGTTTCCATACAAAATTTATAACGCCAAATATAAATAATAATACTATAACAACAATTAAAAAAATTAGTCATGTTATTGATATATATGAAGTTATAACTATTTGAAGAGGTCAATATGACACAAAAATCATTAAAAGATACTATAAATACAATTGATCAATTTTAACATATAGTATTGAATTAATAGCAGATAATGTAAAAAATAGAATATATATCCAATATAAATTAGATATTAAACCTGATGATCGATTATCTGATATTCTTGGTTTTGAAAGAAAATTAACTATTGAAAAAGTCAAAGTTGTTGCAGGCACTAAATTACCCAATTTTAATTCATTAACAATAAATAGTCACTGTAATTTAGCATATGGTATTTCATTATGTCATAAAATATGATGAGTCTAATCATTTAGAAACTGATAAAATTGTGAGTTTTCCTCCAAAAACTATGATTGGTTTTAGAGATTTTATATTTAATGATCCGGCATATCTATTTTTTAATAAAATTTAATCATGAGAGTTTTAATCATATTCATTTGGAAATTAGAGATTAAAATGACAAACTGATTGATTGCGATGGTACTGATATTGATGTTGTTTTCGAAAGTAAAGAGGCTTAAAATATAACAATATAACAATATAAAAATTAATTATATATTATTCTTTTTGGTATCCAAATGGTAGTGTGTCTATTTTATTTTCTAATATAATTCATTTGTTATCATAAGGACTTAATGCTATTTTATTAATTGTGTCTGCATATATTTCATGTTTTTTTTGCTTCTTAATAGATTCATTGTTCTATATTGTATTTTCTCTTTAAACATAACAATTCTTACAGTCATCAGATATAATTCGCTTATTAACTACGCATTTTTTCACAACTTTAGATTTTTATTTTCTTTATCGTCAATTTATCAGCATACTTTTTTTTATCATAAACCAAAAAATTCTTTCATTATTTTACCATTACATTAATGTTTCACAATTCCTAAAACTTTATTATTTATTTGAGGCATGTTATAATAATTCTCATTTGGATAACCACTTGTATAAAATTTTTCTATCATCGACATCATATATTCGTAAAATTTTCTGTTTTTAAGTTATAAATTTATGAATCACTATCTTGATAACATAATTAAATTTTATCACCATATTTTGGTTTTATTATATTATTATGAAAATCGTACATTTATTCTTTTAAAATATCTAAAATTTATATACACACATAAATTGGTTTATTAAATTTAACATTTGTTTTATTTATATGTATAGCTGCAAGATTTTAATTAAATATAGAACTTCTTTTGAAATTTGGTGTTGCTACTAGTTTTTCACGTGTTTCAGCATCTGGTACTAGTTTTATATCGACCCTGTTGCTAATATTTTCCATAGTTTTACCAAACACTGAATTATTTATAAGCTTATAAATATCTTTTTCCAAATAATTTTTAGCATTAGTTATAATTATAATATTCTGTGTATTTTTGTAAGTTTCAATCAATTTCTTAAACACTGTTTTAAATTATTATAGTGAATTACATTTTTTTGTATGTGAAGTTGTTAATAATTAAGATTGATTTATTTTTGGAATTACCTTATTTTCAGGACAAAAATGTATATCTTTATGTAAATTACGTAGTTTTTGTGGATATTCCAAATCAAATTCTAATATATAACCATACTCAGAATCATTCTCCAAATCTAACATTATTTTACTCCAGTACTCTTAATGATTTAAAACCACCTTTCAAAACCACCATATGGCAAATATTGAGACATTGCCCATCCATACAGATTATTTGCATCGGGATATGCTAAATAATTTGATTCTTGGTTAGCTTTAAAAACATATAAATATTTGTTATTAGGTGTAACATATCGCTTACAACATTGTGATATTCCATTTCTAATTCCTTTTTCAATCCTTAAAATCAAATCACAATTGTGTAATAAACTTAGTGGTTGTTTAGCCATTTTTAACATTGCATTCCATGATAAACCTGGTGCTGTAAAATACCATGCAGGATCTAAATCATAAGTATTTATACATGCATATGTAAAATTTTCGAATTTATCTGCTTATCAAAATACATTACTTTTTAAATATAAATCATGGCATTCATCAAGATTTTTATTTTAAATTGGTTCCATAAGCATTTCGCATGTTCAAAATCAGTACAGCTATATCACATTAATTTAATTGATTGTAAAATTCGCTCCTTGGTGGAAGATCTATTTCTTAAAATTTTTTCCAACTACCCATATAGTCATAAGGATAAACACCATTTTTAATAACTAATTCCACATGTTCTTTTGGAAAATGTTTCCGTCTGTGTTTCATTTGACCTTACATAAATTAAATGATAATTTATTTAAACTATTGGCCATCAATTTAAATGTGTCTATAAATCTCATTTTTTAATTTTCTGTTTGTTTCCCAAAAACAAAAAAGATCTCTTCATTATTTGCAATTAATTATATTTTATTATCATCATATCCGAGCTCTTTAATAAATAAATGAGCATCATATCCAGCTAAATTATGAAAATAATTTGAAAGAAAATTTAATTATTTTAATTTTAGATTTTACATTATTACATACTGGATTAATGAATTTTCCACTTACATGATCGTGGTGACGTCCTTTTTATTTTCCTCCGGATATTCATATTTGCATGCACTACATCTTTTTGATTTCCTATATATAATATCTTTTTCTTCTTTTGTTATTAGATGCATTGGTTCAATTTGGGACAATATTTCCAAAATTTCTTCCACATCCCTTTTTATCGATAGTATAAAAACTTTATGAGCATTTGAACCTTGATATATTGCTGGAGGCTTATAATCACCGTAATTAGATTCAATATAATAACAAATACCAGATGCTTTGTGTAATTAATATTTCATTGTGTATGATTCATCATTCAATTTTAAATCAATGCTTTTTATTTGTTCGTTAGTAAGTTTATATCTTCCTTTAAGTGTTTCTTTATAAAAAAACCCATTATCAATATTATATTCAGTTAAAATTGGATATTTTTTAATTAATTTAAAATTTTTATTTCTCTTGGATTTAGTTTATTTGTTGATATTTTCTTTAATATTGATTCAAAATTTGCATATATTGCAAATGGAACCTTCTTTGTATGTTTATAATTTTTAGATTTAATTTGCTTCCCTTTTTGGGTAAAGTGATTTTTACAGCTTCACTTTTCGAGCAATCTTCGGTACGTTTATTTAATTTTTCTTGAGAATAAAAGAATTGAAGACACACATCACTTATCTAAGTTTTATGTTGTTGACTATTTTTTGTGCAGAGGGCAGTTTCGATAAATCTTTTATCCAACCATAATGGGAGTTTGTATCATTTTTGAAATATAGTCAATTTATGTTTTTCCTTTTTATTTTTATGAGTTTTAGGGATATACCATGGATTTTTGATCTTCAATAGAGTATACATTTTTAGATGTATCAATTTGATTTTCTATTTTTGTTATATCATCTATTTTAATTAGATATTAATATCTACCTATTACTTTATCATTATTAAGCCCCAATTTTTGTATTTAGATAATCTTTGTGGATATTTTTCTACTGCAAACAACACAGATTTCATTGCCCTATGAAAACATTTTTGATCATCATTTTTAACATTTAAGCTTTTTTTTTTAATTTTGAATCACGTCTGGTAGATCAATATAGGATGAGCCTCTTAATAGATTATACTTATTTATTGCTAATTGTATTCTAATTATTTT
The DNA here is from genome assembly GCA_029891345.1 of Dryococelus australis. Taxonomy (NCBI): domain Eukaryota; kingdom Metazoa; phylum Arthropoda; class Insecta; order Phasmatodea; family Phasmatidae; genus Dryococelus; species Dryococelus australis. The sequence goes on along the minus strand of CM057009.1, from coordinate 228,928,215 downwards.
ATCTAAACCCCATCCAGAACGTCTTTTTATGAAATTCAGATATTTGTGTAAGTATTTCTTGTATTACGAATTTATAAATTTCTTTAATATTTCCAGCATTCATTAATTTATAATTAATTGGGTGATTGAAAGGTGAACAATTTTTCTTGATTATTTTCTTGGTTATGAAAATTAGCATATAATTTAATACTGGTTTTCACACCTCTAAATATTTTAAGATTATTGTGTGTTATCTCAAATATCTTATATTTTGCTGAAGTCAAAAAATGAATGGGCTGTATAAAATTTAAAGAATTTTCAATGTTACATGTTGATATCCTACTTTTAAATGCTTAATTAACTAAGTAATTTTAGTTGCTTCTTCTTCTATTTCTTGTTAACAAATACATTATTATAAAATGGAAATATTTCTGTTAATTCTTTTTATCTTTCGGGTATAATTAATTGATATTTGTGTCAGCCGAAGGTAAATTTGCAAAATTTTTCTTTGTTATTTTAATCTGCTTTCTTTTTCTCAGCTTGTCTATAACCAGTGACATAAAAAATGGTACGAGTTATAACTAGATTGTTTTTTCTTAGTCTGGTTATATATTTTATTTTTAAAATTTTTAGCAATACGTTTCAAACGCCTCGCATCATCATTGTTCAACACAGCTGTTATACAAGCCTCCATTTTGATAGTTGAATTTATAAGAAAAAAATTGAAAAATAAAAAGAAAAACTGATATACTGAACAAAAAAAAGTGCTTAGATTATTGGGAAAACAGTATTTAACTACTTGTTATGACGATAATTCTTCATATAATCACAAAAACATTTTTTTACATGTGATTGAATATTTGACCATGCAATTTTTATTAAGAGAAAATAATTTTATACATTTACTCTCACTTCACACTTACATGATTTTGTTGGATAGTTACCATAATTGTCGTTTAAATAATCTAATACCGTATTGATTATTTACGATTTTTATACTTTTTGAGAGATGCATAAAAATATTTTTTCCACATTCGCACATTACACTCTCTTTTTTTAAATTCATAACGACTACTAGCATATTCACTATAACATATGTTTATGTGGCGCAAAACTTTCTATGTTTAATACTTTGCCATACTTTTCACATTGCTTGTTATTATTTTCCATTTTATTTTTTAAGAGAATATTTTATAAAAGAGAAAAACATTTTTTTTTATTTCAAAGTTTTTGTAGTCTTATTAAATTTGTTTACTTTTAAGTAACACAACCCAAAAAAATGGAGGCTCTGCTCAACAAGCTGAACAATTCATATGAATTGACTAAACTATATGACCTCGAAATTCATAAATGATATGGAGCTACAGAATTTCAAATTTATGAATCTAAGTTTGGCAAAAAAATTGATTGCAATCTAGATGGTAATTACAAAATCACTTCACCAGATTGATATGCAAAAATAATTGATGAAAACAGCTAAAAATGATGAATGATGGGTGAGTTTATATAGTCTATAAAGGTTTAAGAGAAATGAAAAATAGAAATTTTGTACATGATATTGAGTTTAACTTTAAATTTTATCAATTATCATTTCATTTGATTTGCTTGTTTTATTCTTAAATTTGCTTGAATTTTGCATAATTTTGCTTGTTTTACCTGTGTTAAGTCCCGCACGCTCAATTTCGAAAAATTGCTAAAACTTTCTTTATTTTTTTTTATTTGCCAATTTTTTAGAGCTCCTTTCAAAAAAGCCGGTTGAGCTTAAATTTAACCCTCAAATACATTGATGTTGACTTTAATTTTTTTATAGAATTTCAGATTTTGAGTTTTTAACTTTTTCCTGTACTTTTAGACGAAATAACCCTATTAGTAAAGAGAAATTTTTGTTGTTTTTTAGGATTTATAACCCCAAAAATGGTTCTGCACCAAGATCGGCATTATACATCTACTTGTAACAACTCTCAGTTTCGGTATTACAATTTATTACTAACATTAATTGAAAATCAAATAATTTATATTCTCACAACTCTAACAACGAAAACAAAAACTTGTAATATTCTTGTCTGAGTAATAATTTTTTACAGTTGAATTATGAGTATTCTATTTTAGGTGTAGATTGAAAGCTAATACCTTATTTATGCAAGGAGCAGAAAAATTAACAGATCAAACAAGTCTTAAGAAAGTGAATTGAAGTGAATCGCAACGAGCAGAAAAAATAATTTAGAGATAAATAAGCGTTTAGGAAAAACCCTTATCCTACTGTGAACCTCGGTTCCAGTCTGCTGTAATCTGCATGGCCTACTGCTTATGGCCCGTGCATAACTTCTCTATGTTTGTCCAGGCTAGACATGACGTCGATCATCATTCACCCTCAACTCTCCCTCTCTACACTACCAAAGACAAATTACTGTAGAACAAAATTATTCTTAACTTTGAAAACATAACAATTAGCTGAAAAACTTCTACATCTTTCAAAACTCAGCAACCTCCTCTGGGTCGTCACGCTTCGGATCCTTTCGCTATCGCTGCTCCTACAACAACATACATACTTCCACTATAACCGATGTCACTGCGCATCATCAGTCCTCCCCTCCTGGCTGCCTGCACAGCCAATCACAACACCTCCTTCATGCCATCAACACGTGCTACTCTGCTTCGCATCACGTCTGCCATCACTCCCTCTCCCCTCAGCCGCCTATTCGCTACATCCACACTTCTGACATTGTCGATCGGTTAGTCCAGTGACCGGAAAATGCTACTAGACCAGGTGAGAGGGGCACATGCTAAATTGCCATACTGTGACTCGTACTGCAGCGCAAAAGCCAGCATAAAAAGTACGCGTCTCAACTCTGACCATTTCTGCACAAAGACAAATAGTGCAAATACACTACCTACTCATACCCCTTCGTACATCGACACAAAATAAATGCTTTCGCTCGCGCTGTGTTAAACAGCTCCGAACATAAAAATAAAAGAAACCACTTCTGCTGCCTGCTCGTACTGCCACATCAAGACAAACAGGAGTATTAATGTACATGAAGGAAAGAATAAATCCTACGAAATGAAACTCTACCAATAAAATTAAGACAAAAGAAATTACAAACAATTTGTAAAATAATTAAAAATTAACACCTTTTCCAACACCTCCTCACAAAAACCAGGTATTTTAACCAAAAACCAATAAAAATGTGAAAACACTTAAGAAAAAAGCAAAACCTGAAACACTAGCTGCACAACCCTTCCTTGCTTGTACTGATGTGTGGTCTCCACAAATATCAAAATTATTCAATTATTTCTCAATTCACAATGGAAATCACAAAAGAAATATACTAACCCACCCACCAGTACAAGGTGACTACCCAAGAGTAGTCCTTAGCATTCCTTCCAGTCCAAAATTTATCAGAATATTGATTGTGATTTATTTATTTTTCATAAATTTGTATCCTTCAGTATATATATATATAAACAATTTCTTAACCACATCAGTTCTATCGCTATTCCCACTTGAGGACTTGCTGCACCAGCAACTGGATAAGTCATAATGTCCAGGAGATCCAGCTACTCCAACTGATCCACCATCTTCCAACAATGCATCCTGCATTGATCTCCCAGACTGCATGTACCATGCCAGCCACCACACTGCAAGCCACTCCCCATCATGACAGGGTAACTCGAACATAAACCAGGCAGCATCAACCTGGGAAGTACAAAAATAATAAGATCTACTTGACAGAGCGGGGATTTTGTCCTTTTGTACAGTAGAGAATTCTTGGATAAGACATACAACTTTGTAGTTACAGAGGCTTTTTGAAACAATATCCAAAAAAAGCATTTTCATGGACAACATTTAACTTAATTTTATACCTGGTGGGAGAATAAAAGTACCACAATCAAGTCTGTTTCCTCAAACATAACCTATCCTGTTCACTCCCACCCAGACACTGATTTTACTTAACTTACATGAAGCTAAACCTAATACCGCTACTGAAACAGTCTCTAACACACACAAATGTCTTGAAGTGATGTGCACCACAGTTCCACCTGGGTCAGTCTTCACTCAACTCTGTAATTGCACCCTCAATGTGGTTATGCACTAACCACAGACTGAAAGGTAATTTCCGAAGACTCAGCCCCACCACGAATTAGGCATCGCCACAGCCATCCATCAGGTGAGTGCAGGCCGCTTGAGGCAGGAGCTAACTCCTAATCCTCGTTTTCTTCAGACCATATTGCTTTCAAATCACCAGCTGCTGATAATGTAGAGACAAACGATATCTTCAACATGATGGGTCCACCAGCACTGGGAGAGTGGCCTGACCTATGGGGAAGAACACTCCACCCCAAAACAAAGTGAGGGACTCAATCCCCAATAATCCACATAGTCCAAATGAACCTGGGATAAACACAGTTCCTACAGTAAGTTCCCATGTTCCACCCAGTTCATGGTACTGAAAGCAGCAATTCTTCTTTTAGACACGAGCCAACCTGCTAGGTTCTCCTCAAACAGCACTCGTATCTTGTTCATGCTAACCACAGTTCGAACAAATAGCCCAATCCTCTGCCTTGTCAGCACAGACCAACGCATCCTTTTCATTTTGTAGAAATGTTTGGGGTACGTGTTTTACCTCCTTCATGTGATACAAAAGAAACTAAAGCATTTGCCTGCACTCTGCTCAATATTAATCACCCTTACCATTTAGCATCTTTATCCCCAATAAGCAAACAAAACAATAAACAACACACACAATAACCTTAAAACTTTTCTGCCAATTAATACCTAACCTAGCTTTAATTCTTAACCTTACTCATCGTCTAAGGGCACTCTGGATTCTCCATCAGATACAGCCTTTTAAAAACAAATAGGTCTTTTTTTTAACATTTAGTTATTAGAAATAACTCTTTACCATGTGTTCTGCTCTTACTGGCAGAAATCCTCCTGATACATTTACTCAGCTTATATGTTTTGTATGTCTAACATACAACAACAAAAATTACAATAGAGCCTATTTGTGCTTACAGGCCAATTGATGATGCATTTTGCTCCATTTGTGGCAAAATATATTTATTTATTAGGACACAAAGTTAAATTCTTACAAATTTATCTTTGAACTATTCATTTAAACAAAAAAAAATTATGTTTATTCCTCTAGTGACAAATAGATGTTAATTTTACAACCACCTGTGCCTTTCATGGTGGTAACTTGAGAGTGAAGTTGTTCTACCACCAACTGTACAGAATGAACAGCAGAAACCGTGGGTATAGTTGTTCAAACTGACGGTCTCTCCTGGGGTTTCCTTCTTTATCTTAAACATCTCCAACAAAAAAAAAGAGCAAAAGCATAACTTCTAACACTATTATTGTGACAGTTGATACAATTTAAAAGTTAAAAGCTTCAGCTCGTGGCATGGTTCCCAAACCTATAAAAATAGATGTTAAAAAATTATTACTAACAGAATGAGAATCACAAAACCTAATGAAATACTTCGTAAGTTTCAGTACAAGAAATTTCCGTACTCTATATAAGTATCCGACAAAATTTGGGAATTTTCTTTTCCACTGGTGTCAAATGTTAAATATAAGTGTGGAATAACTGAAGGCCAATTATCTTCTAAACAGTCTTGAACTTAGACCAGGTGTTTGGGATTCCACTTATTACCTCAAAATTTAGATTTGGCCTTAAAATCACAAGGATAGGTTTCTCCTATTCTCAGTTCGTAATTAAAAAATAACTTAGGGTCACAAGGAACAGCCACATCAATAGCTCCTTGGCTGCCTTTACTGGTTATAATTCTATACTCACTATTACTCAAAGTACACTTCAAATCTAATTTTCCTTCTGCATATGTCAAAAATAATCTTCAGGTCTTACCTGAGTCATAATTATATTTGTGCCAGCTTGACAACTAAAAGCACATACTTCCCCTAGTCTCTCGACTGTAGCTACATTAAAATGTGTTATTGGGCATTAGGCCCCTGTTACTGTATCACCAGAAATTCTAAGCACAACACAAAGGTGATCCAGAAAAGGTCTGCAATCTTATGAAGCTCTACTTCTAATCGTCCTAACATCATCTCCATTTACTACCAAAAATGTCGGTTCATGGTGTAAAAAAAAATCGATTTTTGCCTATGAAATCGCACTGCCAAAAAAATTATACAATTTCCCATTCGATTCCTTTTGAATATTTGGGACTTTTATTTTCACAAAGATATTTTCATAAAAAAACTGGCAGGTACAAATTTGTGAATGATAGTACACGTATACTTCCGTGTACAGTGTAGCCAAATTATACCTGTATTTGTCAATCACTTTCGCCAAAATTTCCAATCTCGATTTCAATATTTAAGGTGTAACTGGAGCAGTGAGAAGTTTATGTGACAAGCACTGGTCCAAAATGTATACTCTAAACGAAGCGAATGTTTGTTTACCCATTAGGCCTGCCATTAAAAATTGTGTCTATCTTACGTGTAATAATTCTTGCCTAGCCTGTGAACTGCTACTTTCGGAAGCCTCTTTGCATTCATGAAAATATCTTGAAATGTTACTAAATTTTGCCTGCACTATAACAAAAAGATGAGCAACTACTGTGATTACTACATTGATTTTATTCCAAAGATTTGCCAAAGAAACACAATTTGTCAGAACTTGTTTATTCATCTGTACTAAGTGCTCAACTAACATATTATCATATTTGAAAAGTGTTTCAATTTAGTTGGCAGTCGCATTGTCACAACTCCAGTTAGCTTTACTCGACTAGGCCCAGGTTATATCAACTAAATCCTCGCCTGCCGCTTCGTTGAGAGAGCTTAACTTGTTTTGTACAAATATCATAAATATTTGTGTCTTCTCATGGAGGTAACATACCTATTTACCACTTGTTGCTGCACAGACTCATTGCTTGCTTAGGTTATCAAGTTTATTGTCCAATTTATGGGGTCAAACTGACTGAAAATTTAATGGAATGGAAGATGAGTATACCTTTAACTTATTCATCGGCTGAACCTGTGCTCCGGAACCACTCCTACTGGGATTGACTCGTCAGTAGTCTGGGTCACCTCTGCTACCCATGACGCCAACAACAGGTACAGCAACTAATTCAGGATGCAGAGCCTACCATGTTTAGGATTGTTTTCTCTCCCTACCATGAAGTATCATGGTTACTAATAGACACAGATGATATTCCTATAACCCAATCCAAACACAGTGCTTCATAACATAGCCCTTATGAACATATTTACTCACCTTTTTTTTTAAACGAAAAAAAAAACCTAATGTGGTCCAAACAAGGGAAGCAAATATAAAACTAAATAACAATTTACTCTCTCATGAGTATCCCTCCTATCATACAAAAAGAAGAAGAACCAAAGTAAATAAACAAAATATTTATGTTAAATTTATTTCTACCCCCTTTTTTTTTCAACACCTGCTCATAAACGCTTTGAAAGTACTTTATGTGTTCAATGTTAACCACCTCTCACCTAGGCTACCTACAGGTTAGCTTTTTCAACATTTATATATCTGAAAATCTTATCATTATTTTGCAAGTCTATTACACTGGTGGAAGAACTTGTGTGACAGGCATTTCTTCCTAATGGAGGTGATGATGAGCACCTCCTGGCCTGGCTGGTACTCAACATGCATCCAATGTTGGTCCTACTGCTATTTCTCCTTCTGTTGTTTCTTTTGCCTTCTATTGGAGGGTCTTCCACTTTTATCGGATTTTTATTTGGTGTGGAGTGTCTACAGATCATTGTGTCCAACATAAATTGAGCTACTGCCTGCATTTTCCCTGTGAGCGCAGTCCGTGTTTCAGCTCGCCTAGTACTGTAGTCAAAACACATAACATAGTATCTATTACCGATGGTGGTTTTTGGAAAAGGGCCTACCAGGTGAATCTATATTCTATCAAAGGTTTCTCCTGGCAGATTGGGTTGCCACAAACTGGCAGGCTTCTTGTTTGTGTCTTTCTTTGTCTGATGGTCATTACATGCCCTAATGTATGACTCTACTTGCTTGTACATCTCATTCCGATAGTGTCGTCTTCTTATTTGTCCAATATTCTGGCAAGCCCCAGGTGTCAACCAACAAAAATTCTTGGCCAATCTATTTAGTTTGGAGTCTACTTCAGATGGTTTTCTACTTCTATAATTAAAGGTGCAAACTTGGGGTCACCTCTCTAGGCCTTGTCCATATCGAAACCTGGTAGCGATAACACTGGCAACTCTAAAACTTTTTCTCCATCCTTTTCTGTTTCTATGTCAACTGGGTGTCTACTCAGTCTATCTACTTGGGTATGTTTCTTGCCACTGGAATACCTGTTCTCAAAGTTGTACTCTATCATCTTCAGTGCCTATCATGTGATCCTACCTGATATATGCACATTCATTTTCAATATACCTAGGTAGCACAGACAGTGATGATCTGTGTCTACTGTGAAAAGTTTTAGGTAAATGTATGGCGAAAACTGATTAAGGGAATACACAAAGGTCAAACATCCTAGGTGGGTGACAGGATACCAAGGCTCAGCTGGTGTGAGTATCCTACTAGCATAAGCTACTGGGCACATCTTACAATCTCGCTTCTGCATTATATAGCTCCTATCATATGTGTGCTGGCTTCTGCATGTATTTCAATAGGGTCTACATTAATAAAATATATCAAAATTGGATATAATATAAACTTTTCCTTAAAAGTCCTAAAAGCATTTTCCTGTTCCTTGCCCTAGACAATCATTTGATTTTTTTTTAACAATTGAAACAAGGGTTTAGCAATTTTAGAACAACTTTGGGCGAACTTCCTGAAGAATGACACTCGACCAAGAAAACTCCTTGCAACATTTGCATCTGTGGGGGTAGTAAATTATTTCACCACTTTCACCTTATTAGGATGGAATTGTATCCATTGGTTGTTTAGAACATGCCCTAACACTTCTGGTTCTTCATCCCCAAACTTACATTTCGCAGGTTTTAAAGTTTGGTTAGTTTTCTGAAATCTCCTTAGCAAATGTTCTAACCTGTCCAGATACTGATCGAAGGTACTTCCACCAATAAGAATATGACCAAAATCAACTAGGCAGGATCCCCATTTAAACCCAGCAAATATCTTATCCATAAATCTCTGCAAAATTAACAGGGCTATTTTGAGACCAAAGGGCAAAATCCCGAAACAATATGTATCGTCAGGTGTCAGTTACTTTTAATTGATGGTACCCAGAGTTCATATCCAAATGAATGCAATATTCTGCAACTATCAGATAACTAAGGAAATCATATATCCTAAGTAATGGGTGTTTGTCATTCTTCAGAATGGAGTTAATGCAATTGTAGTCTATTCACATACTATGCTATCCATCTTTTTTCTTAATAATACTACATGGGAACAGCAACTCGTACTGCAATGTATCACAATACCATTCATAACGTGTTCATGCACTAGGTCATGTATAACCACACGATCTCTTGGTGACACCTTAAATTGTACCTCTCTAAATGGAGGATATGTCACCAGTATCCAAAGTTACCACCTTGTCACGGGTCCGACCGATCTGACCTTGTTTACAATTAAATAACTGTCTGTACTTATGCAAAAGATTTTTCATTATAATTTTCATTTTTGGAAGTAAATTGGGATTTATATTTAATATAGCTTCATCAAAAACATCTTTCTCACGGCTTGTAAAACCGAAAAATAATTCGGTTGAAAATTTGTTGTGAAATCATCAAACTGACATAATGGGCCTAATTTCGTACACGTGGGTGGAGTAACTTCATGATTTTCTGTATTCGTGTACCACGTTTTGGTTTGCTTTTCAATAGACAAAATACTGCAAGGCACCTAAACAGAATGTTCATCATAAACATGCATGTGGGGTTCCACCAATATTAGTTCATGTCAATGTTCACATCAATCCATTGGTGCATATGAGGAGCTAGTCTAACATGTTCTGTAAAAGTAATATAACATAACCTCAACCCTGGATCATCTTTACTCATCTCTGGTCAGAGGACTAGTCTCCTCTACCACTGGGTTAGGTTTCGCCTCATTATTAACCTCCCTCATAGCACTCACCATTTCCTTCATGACTGAAGATTTTGAGTGTAAACTCTTACTCATTTAATTTAACGACGAGTAACAGGTCCAACTAAAATCGAACGGCAAATGTGCCTGGTAGTTATTTAGAAAATCACAACCTAAAATCAGTCAATTAGAAGGAGTTGACACCACTTCCACAGGATGAGTGCACATACACTTGCCTGTCCTATACCTCAAATGTATTATGTATTATATTAATTGATTTTGTCCTGAAACACCTGTAAGAATTATGTGTTCTGCAGCCTTCCAAAAAGTTGTGGTATTAATCGATTGTCAATTAAATATATTGCTGTCCGTCTGTCCACAAAAATGGAGGTTGTTATACCAAACATATAAGAATACAAAATCATGACTACTGAAAATGATGAGAGAGACACCTAGAGCTTACCAGGCGAACCACCAGCCCTTATATGATTCGTATTTAAGAGTTTCCATGCAGGTCGCATTTTCCCTTACTACCCCATGGAATTGTTTAACACTGTCTCCTGATGTGACCAGTTTTGCCAAAGCCAAAACATAACGGTCTACACTCAGCTGATCTTTACGGTGTAAACAGTGTTGTATTCTCCTCTGTTTGCCTATCTGCTCCTTGTCCTACACTATAGCTATGTTTTACCTTTGAATAGTCACTAAATAGTTTTAAAACATGGAATTTTTTTGTGTCTCTCAAATCGTTGTTTTTACTCAACTTTTTTATTTGCCCTACCATGCCTTACATTTATTTCCCAGGGGCCTCTATTCTCTTTTGTAGATGTGCTACCTCACTTGAGCCTACAGCTCCCTCATCTTGAGTCGCTTGTGCCAATTTTAGTTTATTGTTACTTTAACACCACGCTATTGACCCCTGTCTATTTCTGGCAAAATAACAACCAGCTTCTTGATTCCTTAAAATCTGAATCAACTGTGACACTGTGATTTTCTCCAATATCATGATCATTTGTACTATTACTGGCAAAGGACATGCATAATGTATCTCATTTTGGTGCCTTCTGTCATCTCATTGTCTTACTTACAGCACATGCTAATAATGTTCTTGGCAAACTCCTCCATCGACTTATGGTTACCCTAGACCCTTATGCACAATCGCATATCTAGGTGTTCTGCCTCACCAACTCTGCAATATAATTTTTCACTGCAGCTGAAAGAGTCTCAAATGGGTTTAGAGCCTCCACCTGAGTCCTTAAAACATCTCACCATCTTGCAGCAATACTCCTCATAAAACTCAGTAAGTAGGTGACACATTTTTTGTCATCTCACGGATTCACTATAGCCATGGTCTTAAAATATTTGATGTACTTAGATACATCCTCTGAGCTCTTCCCACAGGAAAACCTTGTATCCATAGCAATTCTACCAGCCTCCATGTTAATCTCTTCTTCCAGATTATGCTGTGTATCTCCTAAATTATCTGATTGCTCATCCAAATCTTCCTTTTTGTCTATAATCTCTGGCTCCTGTGAGCCCAATGTGTCAATAACATTTGCAAATGATGTGACTAATTATATAGGTGTTGTCACCATTTCCCCAGACTCAGTATCTGAATCACTGTTTGGTTGACTGCTTACTTCAAGTTTTAAATTATAGCTACCCTACTTCTTCGTGTGACTTTGCAATATACACTCCCAGAACTTGAAAACACCGTAAATTGTATACCAATATACTTACGATAGTCTGTCAGGAAAAAACATAAAAAACTACATAACTTATACAGAATTATGAAACAGCTGCTGCATTAGATTCGAATTCCTCCTGAACAGCTAAGTAAAACAAAACATAACACCCTCCTAGGTTACCTCCCCTGTAAACACTCAACGTTTAGTAAGCACTCTCAATATCCATAGACTACTCTGTTATCTGTGATATCATTGTTTCAAATTACACAAATTTAATAAAAACTGAGCCTACACACAATGATACCTCTCACACCTATTTCCAGTGTTGTGATTCAAGTGTTAGGAATAAGTTCACAAGCAAACAAACATGTTTATTTGCCTGTTCACAGTCCAAGTACTTTAAAACAAACACTAGCTGGCACCTCCACAAAACTTTGTCGGGAGGTGGGATGGGAAATAAGAAGGGGAGGAAAAGGATATCCCCCAGGGAATAATAATTAGGCCGTACAATGGCCTATCATACTAATTCCATTAGGTTGGAACCCATAGCTTGTTACAGCAACTCTCCAGGTATGTCTACCCAATATATCAACATTGATATCTCAATACTTCAACCAAGACATTAAGAAGCCTTCTTTAGAATGTATTAAATACATGGGAGAGGTAGGGTTCATTGTGTTGCTGCGAGAGGTCTCGAACCTCAATCCCAAAATATTATCTTAAAAATAAAAGAAAACAAACGGCAAATTATCACCCTGAAAATAAATCACCGGAAAAGGGGGGAGGGGGATAAAGGAAATAGGTGGGATCGATACTTGAGATCAGAGGAAATGCACTCCGATTGTCCAGTCTTACCAAGGCACTAAAATAACTTACCATAACTAGTACTATTTCTCCGTGGTTTACTAGAGCTAGGCTGGTGAAATTTACCTTCAAACAACTAAGATCAAACCATAAGGAAAAATCTCATTGAAATAAAAATTGTGAACTTTCTGACAGACACCAAAACACAACCTTTATTTTAAACACGAGTTTTGTTACAACTCTTATTTTCGATGTTCCAATTCATTAGCAACATTCATAGAAATTAAAATAATTATTTATTCACAACTTAAAGAATGAAAAGAAATACTTGTAATATTCTTGGCTGAATATTGATATTATTTTACAGTTGATTCACGAGTATTCCATTTAATGTAGTGATTGAATGGGAATACCTTATATATTAAGAAGCGGAAAAATGAATAATCCAAATAAGTGTTAAGAACGAATGAAACGAACTATAAAAAAATAAGTAACTTCTATTTAAAATACTGCTAGTAAAATGGCTGATCAAATAAATATGTAATAAAAAATAGAAGTGAACCAAAACGACTAGAAGAAATAAATTAGAAATAATATAAGGCAAATATTTTTAGGAAAAACCCTAACCTTATTGTGATCCTTGACTCAAGTCTACTGTATTCTACATGACTTACTGCTTATGGCCCGCACATCACTTCTCTATGCTCGTCCAGGCTAGACCTGACGAAGGCCAGCACTCACACTCCACTCTCCCTCTCTAAACTACCAAAGACAAGAAACCAGGGTCAACGAAGCGCACCCCATGAAAATTAACGTTATACTTAACTATGAAAAGGAAAATATATGCTGAAAAACTTGTATATCTTTCACAATTCCGCAGCCTCCTCCGGGTCTTCATGCCCCGTGTCCTTTCACTCTCGCTGCTCCCATAACACCATACATAATTCCACTCTAACCGATGCCATCGCGCATCATCAGAACTCCCCTCCTGGCTGCCTGCGCCGCCAATCACAACACCTGATTCATGCCATCAACACGTGCTAATCTGCTGCGCATCAAGGCGCGTGCCACTCCCTCTCACTTCAGTCGCCTACCACGTTACTGCATAAACTTCTGCTATTATCGATCGGTCAGCCCGGCGACTGGAAAACGCTATTAGGACATGGGAGATTGGCAATCAGAAAACTGCCACACCGTGCTTCCTACTGAGTCGCCATAGCCAGCACACAAAGCACGCACTTCATCTCTGACCGTTTCTGTTTTCGTGCAAGGACAACGAGTGCAAACACGCCACCTACTCCAGCCCCTTTGTCCATAGACAAATAACAAATGCTGTCGCATGCACTGTGTTTAACAGCTCCGATCAGAATAATAAAAGTGCGAAATATCCTCTTCCAAAAAAAAAAATCAGTTTTAATATAGTGTTTAATGTTTTGAAAGTAGGTGGTTATACGGAAAATATTGTTGCTACAAAAAAAAATAATAATAATGAATATGGATAAATAGAGTTTATATTTAACAGAAAAATGTGATAATTTATTTTTTGTGAATATCATGTTTGTTATCGTGATAATTGATCTGCAATTACGTGTATTTCGAAAAATTGGCATGTAAATAATATTAAAGACCTTTGTTGAATTATTATATTCTACCTCTTATGGTCATATGTTTTCAACGAAATTATATTTAACGTGTTAAAAAAATGTGTATGCATTGGCAAATTTTGCCTCCTTTCGTTTTTTCGAAGTATAGGAAATATGGTTTGGTCCTACTTTCACCTTTTTACATTGCGAAACTGGAATGATGGCTACTAAGAATTGTGCACAGTATTACAACTAACACTGTTTAATAAAATTAATGTTAATTTATCGCATCCAAAATTTTGTGATAAAAAATTTTCTGTGAGTAACTTGTAAAAACCAATAAAGTAGGTGTAATTTTACACAAATATTCTTAAGAATCTAGAAAGATCTACAAATCTTTGGTGAAAATACATGAATGTACGGCTTAATAAACACATTGTTGGTGTTATTTAACACATTTTGAAGTGTGTGTATAAACAAACCTACTCTATGTATTGAAATCCCAAATTGTAAATTTTTACTGATACATGGACGTTGTATAAACATTTAATTTCACTGTAGATGTACATCTTCCAATGTGTAATTTTACTATGACTACACTAAAAGAAAAATATTGTTGAAGAAACGAAAATTCTGTAGCCGGGACCCTCCAAGACTGTTCAAATAGGGACAACAGTATATTTGGTTGTGGCTACCCTACGAATACTGTTAAAGGTATTTGGTAACGCCAACAGAACATAATGTAGAACGTCAGTGCGTTATGAATCAGTGGCTTCATTACTTTCTACAGATCAGAATGTTGCGATTACAAACGAGTAGGGTTCTGACTACAGTCCAGTATGGTATTCCCTACAATGCTACTCTGATGCCGCTACAGAGCTGATTGTGCACCCAGCAGTAAAATAGGGAAGTGGTAACAAACTGTTCTGTTGTCCTTACTGAGCAGTATGGTGGCCCCAGTAACAGTGTATAGTAATTCCAACTATTTGCTCTGTTGCCTTTACTGAGCGGCATTGTAGCTCTAACCATCTTGTGTATTCTATTTTAATTCCCTCGTCGTCTCATAGGATGCGCTGCTATCTGTACTTATTTTTCAGAACTTGAAAAATTTCTTTTGAAAGCAAGCTGCCTCGAACGGCTGGATCTTGAGTTGACAGACGGACGCCTTAGACCGCTAGCTATTGTTTCAGTTGTGAGATTGGGGTTTTAAAATGTTTTTGTTTTAATTAGTTTAGTTTTTTTAAGCATGTCATGTACTTAATTTGTTTGCAGGCGAATCTCGACGCGACTTGATTTCACATATGAGTTAGCTTATTTATTTAATAAAATAATATTTCCTTTATGTTATTTATATGTTCATATTATACATTATGTTTAATATGATATAAATATGTTTTTACGTGTAACATTTGTGTAAAAAGGTTTTTCTTTCACGTAAGATCATATGCAGTACCAACAAAAACATGGCGGTAGTTATTTAAATTTTATGTCCTGTTTGTGTAAGTGATATACGTCTTTCAAAACTAATAAGGAACTTACAGCACCTTTTTTGCTATTATTACACTTAAGGCAGTGTCTGTCAACACTTTAAAGGGTGCACATTACCCTCACAGATTGTCACCAGCCTCCACTAAATAAATATTTCTTCACAATAGGAACGTTTTCCTATTAACCTTCTGTATTGTCAACTCTACTAGTTATATAGACTTTAAATGAATTAGAGGGTGTCTTTAATAGTCTGTTACACTGTTGTAATTACCATACTTGTTTCTTAACTGTGATCTTAACAGAATCGGAGGGTACCTCCAACAGTCCACGACACTGTTGTTGTAGTTACCATACCTTTTCTGTAAGGTTTCGATAAAAGCGAGGTGATTTCCACAGAACACTCCGTTGCAGTTACCAAACAGCACTGTTGGGTTTACAATATCTCGTTCAGTTTTCGTAATAATACTGTAAGATTGTGTTCACAACTATCTGTACAGTTCCTACAACAGAAAACACTGTTCTTGCTACAGAAAAAGATGGTTCCCACAACAAAATAACTTTCAACAATATTTAACAATTCTGATTGTAAAGTATTACAGAACATTGTGCTGCTGGTACTAAAGTATAGTTGTCGCTACCATAAAATGTCATAATATAAATGTTCTGTTAAATTCTCTCTGTTGATATCTTTCAGTGTGTGTGTGTGTGTGTGTGTAAAAACTTGCATTATATTCTCGAGGAGTATACTTAAGTGTATATTTCACACAAATGTTCGATGATTTTACATTTTTATCTGACATCTGCTAAAACATGTTCAATATTTGTAATTTTACTCTAAAGTTCCTAGGAATTCAATGTTAATTACAAATATTCGTTTTAAATATGCAATCTAATGGTAGGGAGTAGAAATACTTCGAACTCCATTTGTGTGTTCAAAAGGAAAACTTTTCTCATACTGATGGGATATGCTGACTTTTGCAAATAACTACATACTCTATAACTGAAGTTAATTGTTATCCACATTTTAGAGATAATATTTTGTAACTGTGTTAAACTACTAAGTTACAAAAGGAAAGCAATAAAGTGAAATTTTGAAAAACTACACATACAATGTATTTGAAATAACATGGCGCAGTTGTAAAAGCATAATTACTGAAGGGTGAAATTGCATACTATGACAGGGAAGAATTTACAGAAATTGTTTACTAACAATTACAGCAAACCTGTGTTTTACTATTTTGCAAGCGAATAAAGACACATACACAGTGGTAAAACTACAATTGCGATTGATGTGTAAATTTACTTGCGTTGAGAAAAAATACACGAATGTTGCAGTTTATTTTCTGCTACATAGTAATAATAATTTGCACCATTCATTGTAAAACTATTTGTGCAATGTACATGTTATTCTACTAATTTGTAGGCTAAATTTACTTTGACGTAAAGTCAAAACACATGGATATATGTAGGTGTAAATTTGGTGTGTTTCAGTGGATACATTTCTGCCACATGCATTATGTGTACAATTACACAATTTGTTATAGTGAATGTAAACTATACTGCAACGTTTGTGAGCCAAGATGGCGCTGGCCAGTTACACAAAGTAATGCAGCTTGTGTCAAATTACTACTATCCAAATAACTCAAGGACTCCGTGCGATGTGCGATGAACATTTTGATATAAATTAATTATTTTATTTCACACAATATCAAATGGAAACAAGAGCCAACTAAATGATTCCCAAACTAGAAATGTAGAAATTTAATTCGCCCTGAATAATTAGGTTGAGAAAAAACGGTGATGCGTTGGCAAACAATTCTCTAACATCGTATGCTCAAACACCTAAAATTAACAAGTCAATTTGGAATAAACAAATTTCGCAAGTTTCTACTAAAATCACGTTAAAAAATGATAGTTATGAACAAGTTAGTAATACAGGTAATGACTTGACTAGTAAAGTATTCCATTCTGATATTTTTTTCAAATTTGATCATATTAATTATGTTTACATGATAGTAAAACTACCGCAAAGACGAAAAAAGTGACGGAAATAGTGGATCTTAGTAGTGTAACTCATGGGAACAAGAAATGGACCGTACTGAAAATTTAAAAAATGTGGTCGATCTTCTTTTTCAGTGGAAATCATGATAAGAGAAGAAAAGAAAAAAAAAATTTATACAGGTTGTGCTTCAAATATAAAATTTCTTTCAAATTGCAGAAATTGCAGATACTTCATTGTATCTAGGTTAACTGCATAGGTTGATCGCTATACCTTAAAAATGTTTTTAAATTGCCCACGAAGAAGGTGCCTATGATCTGACTCAGATGAAGCAGAGTTATCCAGGATATATAGTTCCTTCAAAGCTGCTGTTCCCGTGTCGTTATGGGATAAAGTTTTTGTGCTTGAATTCTCACCTGCTGGTGTTTTTGTAAGTCGTTTCTGCTTTGTTCGCAAAAGTTTTGACACTAAGCAGGATACTCCTACTTTTTTAGCTTAGGGCAGGGCTGCTTTAACTGGAATTTATATTCGGAGAGTAATAGACCTATTTTTAACTATTACAAAAATTCCTTAAAGGATTAAAATATAGTTCTTGAATGCAGTAAGCCTAGTTGAGTCTATCCAAGCAACGATTTTCAGGATCAAGTTACATTTGTACTTAAACAGAAGGGGACTTTAATTGGAATAGTACCATTGCCTTTTGCTCTTTTGTTTGGGAATGTCCAATCGATTGTAAATACAATTGATATTACTCACTAGATTGTGAAACAACGAGGATGTGATGCGCTGTGCATCACTGAGAATTGGTTAATGAAGGTCGATATTCATAACTTTGTCGCACCGAGTTATACAACTGTGTCTCACTATGCCAGAACTGATGAAATCCATGGTGTATCTCTGATGTTGGTTAAAGAAAGTATTTTTTATGTCTATATTACAATTTTTGCGGATGAACTTATTTGTTAGGTGTATGCTGTTTCGTTGCCTAGCGTTAATCTAGTTATTGTGACTGTAGATAGCTCACCAGTAAGTAACCTGTCACTTTTTTAATGATAAAAGGCAAGCAATTTTTTTGAATAAACCTGGTGTGCAACATGATTTAATATTTGCAGCTGATTTTGATGTAAATTTTTGTTTAATACTGATGTAATGATAGTTTTAGTATACAAGTTACGGTAAAGGATATTACATGACCATGCCCAATTGGTAAAGGGGTACTTGAAATTATAATTTGCGTACTACAATACATCCTAAGAGATGGGATTCATCGGTTCCTGATAATGCTGCATCGGATCATAATGCTAATTATTTTTTGGCGTTTTTGGAGACACCGACAAAATTTATTAATGCAAAAAATAAGAACTCTAGGTACACCAGACCTATCATTGATTTAAATTCAGTTCGTTTTTCGAATATTTAAATAAGATGATCTGGTTTAAAGTAAATAGCGCAGAAAGTGACATAAATAGTAAGATTGAAGTATTCTTTGATACCTTGTTATGGGCTTCAGATGTTTATATTCCTCTTAAATATTTTGCATCTAAGAGGAAAGCTTTGAGCTGCAAATTTCATCATGAAGATATTGCAGAATTAAAGACAGAACTTAAAAGTCTTTATTATGTTTTAAATAATTATATTGTTGGTTTGGATAATAATATGAAAGAGTGTATTCAGATTAATAAATTGTACAGATTGAAGTTAAAGAAGGCAAAATTCAATTATAGTGTAAATTTTATTGAGGCCTCAAATAATAAAACAAGAAGATAATGATATAACTAATGAGCCTACTTTGCTCAAAATTGTGGTAAATAATGTTTTATGAAGTTCTTAAAAGTATAGATGGTGGGTAGGTGTTGACGTATTCTTAACAGCAATATCATTAGAGATGCCATCATAAATATATGCAGCAATAGTAATACAATCACAAACTCACACATAATTAACCATCGACTCGAAACTAGAAAATCTCGTTCCATAAACTAGCATGCAATCAGGTGTATTTTGGAGATTGGATAGGGAGCATCCACTTCGAATGTTATCAGTCAATGTTATGAATGATAGGGTTTACTAACATTAAAGATTTATAGGGCTGTTGTTTTGAAAAGAAGTGTCTGAGCCATTTAAAACACGCAAGTATACATGGTCTTTCGTAGTGCTACTTGTGTGAAGAGTGGTGTCAGTGAACAGATCTGGGCGGCTCTTAACAGCGAGGTCTTAAAAGCCTATGAGAGTGATTTAAGTGAATATGGAGCAGCGCCGGAATGAAGGAGCGGAAGCGGGAGATCCCCGAGAAAAACCGCTGACCAATGGCATTATCCGGCACGATTCCCACTTGCGAAAATCCTGCGACCCGGGTGGGGATTGAACCTGGTTCACCTTGGTGGGAGGCGAGGTGAAAAGTGGTGGAAAATTGTTAATTGTTCCCTGAGATATAGCATAAAAACCATTTTTTCTTATTTGCCATTTTCTTACAAACAAATTTGCCTTAAAAAGGCGTCCTGTTTGCAAAGCTTCTAATAGATACTGCAAACATACAAAATACAAAGATTGGTTGAATTTGGTCTTATTGTTTGATATATATGACTATACGACAAACTTATCAACATATTTATATCGCCTCCATTTATATTTCAATGTCTGGCCCCACTTAAATCATGTAAGTAGTATACATGGACTTCTGTAGCAATGATGGTATGCAAAATATTGGCCAGTATCAGTTTAATTTTTCTGGAAATATGGCTAAATGTTAGATTTTTTCACCTGCACTATTTTTCAAAAAATGTGACAAAAAGTATTTTATTATGCATAATATATGCTTCTTATGAATAACATTAGTATACAAAATGTATTTAATTTTTGGAATTATTTAATATATATAACATACTAGCCTAAATTGTTTATATTAACGTTATCGAACAAAGGCCTTCTGTACCTAAAACATGTTAGTTGACATGTCCTACTATAGCACATCTGGCGTGTAAAATTTGGTGGGAATATGTTAATTGGTAAGGTCTACTTGATATATGGCAAAAAAGGTTTTTTTTTTTTTCATTTGACATTAATTATAAATAGTTGATAATAATGTTACGCATAAGCAAGTTTGATGATTAAAATAGATACTGCCAGTAAACAATGTTAAATTAACATCGGTTACATAATTTGTAGATATAGGGTACTAAGCTAAAATTTTATCATAGCTGCCATTCTGAAAATAAGTAGACTATGTGGCACATTTAAATGTATAAATAAATACAGCTCATCACAGTACCACTTCTTCGCTTAATTGTCTAGAAATCGGTTGATTGTGTCTCAAGATATGACCAAAATCTTTACATTTTCACGTGGAACAATTTTACAAATTGGTGGGAAAATGAGACTCTATGGAAAATTTAGACGTTTGTAATATATATTTCTAGCATACAAAGACAGAGCCTAAGTTGAAATTTCTTCAGTATTTTTTTCAATTCAACAAATTTTGCTAAAATACTTATCTGGCCGCCATTTCAAAAATAAGTGTTTCACCAACTCAAAATATAATTAATTTTATGTCTTTGTGTAGCGCTATATTTTTTTTGCCAAATTGTGTAGGGATCAATTAGTTTTCTCGAGAGAAACGCCAACACAAATTTAATTTGCCTTGCAGTAATATTTTACAAGATGGCGGAAAAAAGAGATTTTCTGTGGTGGTTGTAATATATACAACCAGCATACATATCATACTATGTTAAAATGGCTATATGGCTGCCATTTTCACAATAAGTGCCTGAACTACTTAAAACATAACTGTTTAAATCAAGTCCTGCAGAACCACTTTGTTTGTCAAATTTGGTAGGAATCGGTTAATTGTTTCCCGAGATATGAGATAAAGATTTAATTTATTCATGTAGCGCTATATTAAAATACTACTTACAAAAAGGTCGGTGTAGACACATTTTAAGTTGTTATATATACTGCCATAAAAAGTTAACTTAGAATTTATTATGAGGTTTTGACGATATAGGAAAAACAGCTAAGAATACCATATGGCCGCCATTAAAAATAAGCATTAGATCTCCTTAAAACATATCAGTTTACATCACCTATCGCAGTGCTACTTGTTCGCCAAATTTGGTACGGTTTAGTAAATTTTTTTTCGATACATGATACAAAAACTTTATTTGTTCATGTAACACTATCTCACAAAATCGTGAATAAAAGAGACGCCGTGTAGACACACTTGATAATTGTAATTTACATGACAACATACAAAGTTAGTTTGGAGTTGTTTACATGGTTTAGACTATATAACATACTGTGCTGAAATGACTATCTGGCCGCCATTCTGAAAATTAGTGACTGACATTTAAAACACACCTGTTTGCATAACCTCCCACAGTACTACTTGTCTGCCAAATTTGTTAGGAATTGGTCAATAGTTTCCCAGGATGCTCTCTTACAAAATTGATAACAAATGTGGCTATGTGTTGGCAAATATGATGCTTGTAATAGACTCTTTCAGGATGTTAAACTTGGTAGAAATATGTCAAATTGTATGATAGATATATTAAATAAACTTAAAATAATTGTATTACTACCATTTTAAAAATAAGTGCTTTATCATTTTTAATGATAAACATTTACATGACCAACCATCGTTTTATTTACTTGCAAAATTTGGCTAGAATTCATTGTGTAGTTTTCGAGTTATAAAATAAAAACTTTATTATTCATATGGTGCTACGTCCAAAAATGACGGAATATCAGAAATATCAAACTCTATATTAAGTTCATACATTATGCACTGTCAACATACAACATTTGGTTTAAATTGGTTAGATGATTTTTGATATGACATCATCCTATGTTTAAAATGGCCGCAATCTTGAAAGTGAACGCCTGACGTAGTCTAAAACTATGAAGGTCAACTGTGCTTAGTAAGAACTATAAGCATACTGACTTTGGTGAAATTCGGTCAACATGTTTCAAAGGTAAATATTGCAGCCATAGACACGCCAAACACACATGCACACACACACACACACACACGTACACACAGCCACAGAATGTTGATCTCAAAATCCACTCTTTCTTTCGGAAAGTAGGCTAAAAACAAATTCAACATTATTTATTATAAATTAGACTTAGAGTTTAAATACACAATTTCCTCACAAGTAAAGTAATTTGACCCCGTTTGAATATAATTAGTATTTGTTGCGCCTGTAGAACAAATTAGTAAGAGTATCACTTCAAGCTCAAATACTTCCAAATTCTATCTCTATATATCTAGTTAAAATGGAATTGTACATATAGACAATGTAGGTCTTAATTCTTTTAGATTAGCGGAGTTTAGTGTAGACGAGATTCTTAACGCAATTAGTAGCTTTAAGAAACAGTAGATACCTTGATATGTCAGGCATCAATTCTCATATTTTAAAAATAGCAGCTAAACAGTTATGTGAAGTACTGACACATATGTTTAATGAACGTATTAGTCAGGCGTGTGTAGTTCTCAATTTTTCTAACAAAATAAGGGTGAGTTTGAGTGAAGATATTTGGGTGCCTCTTAACAGCGAAGTCTTGAGACCCGATAAGAAAATAATTTTATCCCCATATAAAAGAAGTAATCATCTATATGATAGCAAGAACGATAGGCCTATATATATATATATATATATATATATATATATATATATATATATATATATATAGTGCATTAGGTGTCAAAGGTATTGGAGACACATGTGGTTAAACAAATAATATGTACTGTCGATGATTTCGTTTCGCCGCATCTCATAAATTCCACGTTGTATAACTGTTGACTAGGGGAAGCTACGACGCTCGTTTAGGTTTCAATTGACTGCTCTCGACAAGATCAATCGATCACATGTTTAAAAACATTTGTTTGGTGTGGTTATGGTGAAATTGTATGCGTTTAATGTAAAAAAATTAAGAAAACTTAACACAATTGCGGCATATACTCGCCAAAAAGCCGATTCGATATACATAAAAAACGTATACGGTTAGAGAGAGAATCTCAAAAGCAACCCAGTGATACCCATAAAACCCCATACGATCGAGTGAAGCGGTGCTGGGAATGTAAAATAAACATCAAGGCGTCCGAGCACGTCAACATAGATGTATTAACGTAAAACACAGCCAACACAATTTTTTAAATTTTCCTATAGGCAATATGGCTTCCAAACTAAGCATTGCCCTACTCATGTTGTTCAATCATTAATTAATTACTTCATTTTTGGGAGAGAAGGTAAAGAGCCTGTTCCTTTTATAAATTTTAAGATATCCAATGCCTTAGATCTGAGGCACAATGTGTAATGGTTGATAAGTTGTTATTTTATGGTTTCGAAAGTATAACTGTAAGATTTTAAAATTTTATTTGAAAGATAATTGATGATAAGTTTTTTAAATCGACTTTTCTTCCCCTCTGCCTTTACAGCATTGTGCACTACAAGATTTTTTATGTATAATATAAATAAATATTTTATACATAAAAATCTTGCTATTATTTTTAAATCTGTAGGTGCCATGGGATTTAGTGTACAAAAAAATCTTGAAGAGTTTTGTTTTAATTTAAACTAATAAACAAATATTGTATATGGTTGGTGTGCTGCAAAAATATTGTGTAAATGCAGATCAAGTATTTTATCTGAAAATTGATGTAAGTATTACATTTAATGAAAATGTCTCTGTGCATTAATATTCAGTCAAATTCAAATTGAAAATATCATATTTATATTGCGGCTGGTCGAGGTTGCAAAGGTTATCTTTATTATTCGAGCACTGAAGGATAGTGGAGATCATTCTCGGGTATGTGTATGATGTCATATACATTGTTAATTATCTTATGGTTCTCCTCTGTTGGGTAGTTCCCATTAACCAACAGGTTATTTGTCTAAAAACATCGTATTTGTTAGACTAATATGTCGAGTAGTTACCCGCACTCATTGTGAGTCAATTTTTGTTAGCTTCAGAATATTTTCATGTTCTTCAATTTATGTTATAATTGTTTTTATATCTCCCCCCATCTCACGCTTACGTGGGTGTCACTTACCACTGGTTAGGCAGCTCTCACTTCTCGAATGCTCGGGGCATCCTATAGCCTCCGTGGTGAACCCGGCCGGCGTCACGGCGTCCTGGTGATACCTCCTCCCTGACCTTTTATACTGGCCCCGCTGGCCTCCTTTCGCGTTCCAATCATCCATATTTATTGTTACCCAACCAAACACCGTATATCGCCTTGGATTCCTTGGTCTGGCACCCGAGGCTGATCTCCTCGATGTATTGCTTGTTGTGACCGCAACATGGCTCCCCCTCTCATGAAGAGTTCTGCTTGTCCTCGAGCACTGTGGTGGTAACAGTGAGGGTCGGCGTCGTAGAACAGGAGTAGCCAGCGGAACGCGAGCGTTGTTCGCTTGCAGTGGTGTGGACTGGTAGTGCCCCCTCTTCTTCAGGTCCGCTGTCGTCGCGTTGTTACGGTGCAGTGGCTTATAATTGTCTTTAAAGTGTCTTTCGCACACTTGTTCACTTATGTACCCTTTAAGCGTGAGGTGGGGCTGTGTGGTAAGTTACCTATTATTGCAATAATTTCTGTATTTCTTTACTGTAATGTGAGAGAGGACTCTCATGTAAGTGGGTTGCAATATCTATCTAGATTATTTAATAAATAACCAGTATTCATAAATCAATAGTAATCTGCTATGAAATTTTATATTTAATCATTTACATTTGTAAACATGTTATATACAATTGTCATTATAAGGTTACACCTACAACAAATAGTACATGCCTTGAGAAAATACATTCTTATGTTATAATATTTAAGTCAAGTATACATAGTTACTTTGCGTCGCGACTGGGACAATGGAATGTTGTCGTTCTCTAGCATAACCCTAAAACAATGAATGATTCGGAACCGACCACTAGGATAATGGTTAAGATGGAATGTTGTGCGCGTCGTCTGTCGTGACACTCTGTAACAGGATTATATTTCCTCCTGATTTTGATACTTTACCTTAATATTGTGCATATTATTACATTTGCTAATATATTGCTAAAGGTTTTGCTTCTACACTTAATGAATGATTTATTCATTAAATTTATTACGTCCTAATGGTTAATATATGGTTGCATATTACATTTTTTCCTAATTACTAACATATTTCTGCAATACATGGATTTGAATATTTACATATTACCCTTGTTTAAACTAAATATAGGTCTATATTACAGTTTTCTAAACTCAAATTAAACATATATCTTCAGTATATGGTAAAACTTGTCTTTCGGTATTTCAATATACATTTAACTACTTAATGTATGTCATCTAGTACATGGCCATCAGTACTTATTTGTGTGTAACATTTTGTTTGAACCCCGGTGTAGGTTATCTGATTTTGCGAAGCATCGTGCAGCTCTAGCCGAAAGTGCACTCTAGCAATGGGTTACCACCCGCGTGAAAGAAAAGCTTAACTTGCATTTTTATATGATGTCATTAGTGGGATTGCGACGTGCAGCCAGACGATTCTTGCCGCCCTGTGAGAATGTGTTTATTATTTATTACCTGTAGTGGGGAAACACAGATGTTACAGTGAAATTGCATTTTGTTAGAATATTTTCAAAACTGTTAAGATTAATAACTGCACGCATGCATTCATGTTTTTCGCTATTGAGAGTTTATTTTGGTATATTAAATATGTTATTCTTATTCTTTGCCGTTTTGGGTACTTCTTTGACAAATTTCGATTTTTATTCAATTGCGATATATGTGTCGGCTGTATTGATTTCATTATCACAGTTATACAATATGTTTATAATTTCAAATATGCTCCATTTTACCCGTGTTGTTTTAAGTGGTATTTTAACTTTGATAAACATTTTTGTTTCCATTAATGTACATTGCGTAATATGATTTGAATAATATGATTCTATCCTTGTTATGGGTATAGTGAGTTCTAGGTTAAATTATTTAATTTGTTTCTCGAGGTGTCGAACGTCTTTAATTAATTAAGCATGCAATATCAAATGAAGTGGCAGCTGATTTGCTTTGCAGTGCACAATGTTTGTTAGAATATGTCGTACATTTACTACATTATTTATAACATGTAATATGATAGTGGTAGTTGACTGCTGCAAAATTATTGATGACTCTATTAAGCTTGTGTATTTATTCTTGCCATTTAAACTAGTAGTTATAGAGTTAATGACTTTTATTAGTTTATTTGTCCTTTTTCAGCCTGTGTATTTGATTGTAGTACAGCTGCAATTGTGAGATGAATATTTTGTTAGACGTGGTTACCATGCACGTTCACGTGTTTAATTGTATTGGTAGTTGTAGAGACCGGTGTTTGCGAGTGTTTATTTGTTAGAAAGTTGCAGCACCATGTTTCTATTTCGCTTAGTATTTGTATTCCTCTACATTATCTGGTAGGCAATGCAATTTCATTTCTAAACTGTTCAAGGATATTATCACGAAGAGTGCTAGCGTAGTTATGTATTACCTTCGCGTTGTCGCAACTAGTTGTCAAATTTAGTTCGCATGATTTGTGTAGCCATATTTCCAAACTTAGTGGCACAGTTGGTGGTTACAATGGTACTACATATGTTAGCGGAATCGTTTCCTCATAGTAAAACTCTGTCTCCACTCTTCTCCAATATAATACGGCATGTGTTCTGAATACAGCGTGCGTTATTGTATGTATGTAAAGTAGTGAGAACATGACTATTGCTCTTCTTGAAGTTGTCAAAATTATATGACTCGGGCACCTGAAAAACAACAAAATACGGGTTAGTGCTTAAAATACGCCATTTTAATTTTACGAGTGTTTATGGTGTCGTATTTGTATTTCCCTGTTCTACCTGTTCTGATTTTTACTGTGGATGGTCCTATTACTTTCGTGACATAATAGAGGCCTTTATATTTAAATGTAAGTGCTTTGTTTTTTGCTCTGTTTCGGATCCAGTCCCAATCATTAAATTTACCTTTTTGGTTGGTGTATTTTATGAAAGTGTGTTTTTGTTTTGGTCGTGATTGTAATAAATTTAATTTTGCCTGTTCCCCTTGTGCAAGAAATTTTTCGCCCCAATTGTTCCCTCTTTGTGAATATTTATTAGTTAGGACATGAGTGGGTTGTGTTGCTTCTTATTCCATGTAGCAAATAAAATGGGGTGAATTTTGTGCTGGTTTTAATGGAGATGTTATAATTGAAGACAATAAAGTCTAAATATCCGTCTCAGACAGTGGGGTCTTCGTGGACGCATGCCGTCAGTTGTTGCCCAAGAATATTGTTGAATAATTCCACTTAACTGTTGCATGATGGGTTATATGATGTTGTTTGTAACTTTTTGACTTGAAGTTTTTTAAATAATTCTGTAATGAGTTCATTGTTGAAAGATATACATCTGTACGTTAATATTTTCTGTAGGCAGCCCTATTTAAGCATGACCTCTTTAATGAAAGTAGCGCATGTGGCTGCATCGATTGATTGTACCTCTTTTGCAATGACGTATCTACTGAAGAATTTGATCATAACCAGATATATTTGTTTCCGTGCCTGGATGTTTGAAGAGGACCTTTCACATCTAAAGCCCATGATCTGCGAATGGTCGGGGAAGGGGGGGGGGGGGAGGTTCGTTTGGTTGCAATTGGCCCATAGGTAAGAGAGCATCGTGGTGGGCTGAGATAATTTCGTTAGTGTAGTATTGTGGGACGAGTGTGAGTTTTTTGTCCTACAGGAGTATTAATTTTTAAATATATTTCACCATTTGCAGCTATTCCATAGCACCTGGCTAGTTTGACATACCTAAGTTCGGCTTTGGCTGGTTTAATTACAGCAAATTTTAATTTTTAAATGTGAGCGTCACATTCGTATTCACCTGTAAATTGTGAGTTTGCTGCGTTGTTTTGTATGGGGCACGTGAGTAATTCGTTAATATATTCTACCTTAATGTATTATTCCTCGTGTATGTATACTGGTATATAATATGTAGTGTACATAGTTTTGTTTACAATAATTTCGCATTTTTGGACTGGGTCCATGCTGGTGGCTTTTATGTAATCTATTTTGTCTTCCTGAATGAGTTTTAATGTGTCTTGAAATATTTGTGCAATAATTTTTGGTATAATTATTAACGTAATACTTTCTCCTTTTAATATTACTTTGCTAATTTTTGTCCTATCTGCAATGTAATTTCCTCTGTGAGAAATTCGTTTTTTATTTTAAACCAATTGTAAGTAATATATTTTGAAAAAATTGTTTTTTTATTTTTTTGCTCTTTTTGCTGATTCTCGTATAAACATTCAGCTAATTCTTTATATAGGCTTGTGTGCTGTAGGAATTCTGGTTTAATGTTATATTAGACATTATTAACCTCTACCATTATGAACTTTTGATGCGTTACCATTGGTATTCTGCTCATAGCATGCACTATGTATTAAATTTGACTTTGAATATTCTTATCTGGAAATCATACTCTATTAGTGCGATCACCATTTTATGTATTCTGGTGTTTTGTTCCACCATTGGCTTAAGATATCCAAGGCTTGTGTGGTGTGTTATAATTGTAGTTTGCCTGCTGTATAGATATTGTCGAAAATAATTACAGAAATACTTGATTTATCCCAGTTCTCGATCTGTCGTCGACCATCATGTTTCATTTAATGCAAATTGTTTTTACGCATATGCTACAATGCTTATTTGTTTACTGTCATGGTGTTATTGCATTAGAACTGCTCCAATGGCCGTTTGTGAGACATCGAATGCCAGTGTAGTATTTTTATTTTCGGCAATTTTTTGCAATATAAGGGCATTTTGTATTGCTTTCTTTAATTCTAGAAACAGCCTGTGTTCCTTTTCACCCCATCTATAACATGTCATCGCCTTGGTGAGTAAAACACGTAGTTCTAATATGGTTGTAATTGTGTACTTATTATCTTAGATATGAAGTAATTCCCAGGAATGTTCGAAATTCTTTAATATTCACTGGTGGTGCCATTTGCTCTATCGTGTTTGTTTTGTCGGGGTCTGTTACAATTCCTTGAGGTGTAATAAATTTCTTGTTGCAAAATGAACATTTTTTTGTATTTGCTTTTTCATTAAATTGTTTCAGCCTTTTAAATACCTTGCGAATATTTGCCAAGTGCTCTAGAAAAATGTCATCCATGTAAGCAATGGCTGTATTCGAACTTGATGTACATAATAATATGTCTATGAATCGTCGAAAATATTGTGGTGAAGTGCTGAGGCCCATAGGCATTATTTTATATTGGTACAAATATACACCATCAACAGTGAAAGCTAGTTTATGTCTGTCCTGTTGTCTAACTGGAATGGTGTAAAACACTGAGAAAAGATCTACTGACGTAATGCATTTGATGATTTGTAGTGTATTTAAAATATCTTCTGTCCAAGGGAGGGGATATTGGACTCTTGTTAAAAATTGATTTAGTTTTCTGGAGTATGTTAGTAATCACAAGAAATCCCTTTTTTTACTAATTACTAACGATGGCACAGCATAAGCTGAGCTGAAGGTTCAATGATATCTGCCCCTTCCATATTTTGAATTTGTTCTACTAATTCGTCGCAAATTTCTGGATTAATTCTGTAAGATTGTGTAAAAGTGAGCTTATCTGTTAACATATAAAGTATAATTTGGTAATTATTTGCTTATGTTAATTATAAAATATTACTTCTTTAAATTCAGTTCTTTCTTTTTATAGCTCCTGCTTTTGATATGAGTCTAAATGTTTATTAATTCTATTTCTAATATCCTCGTCTTTGTGTTCCTCTATACATTCGATTCTGTTTAAGCATTACTGTATTGTGCCTGTATGTTCATATTCTATAACCGAATATTATAATGGAATCTGTATTTCTTTGTCAATTTTATTACTGTATATACACATAATATTGTGTTTCAGAAGTGAAATCACATCGTAGCCTTTGATGAGGTCTACTTCTAATATTTTGTCAATTTTTAGATTATCAATTGCTAAGAATTCTTGTATGGGCATATTACCAGAAATGCTGAATTTTAAGTTAGTCTTACAAATGGTGCTTCTATTTCGTGTATTGCTCCTAAGAGCGAGAATTTTTCTGTAATATGCTTTAATTGTTGTGTAGTAATTAAGGTAATAGCTATGCGGCTTCGACTGCAACGCGCATCTAAGCGTGTATAGTAATGTTTACCCTTGTTGACATTATTTCAAGTGTTGGTTTGCAATCTTGTGTCTGCCAGCGTGTATTTTCTTTTGTGTGGTGACTCAGTAACCTTGCTGGCGGCCTTTCATCATTGTTACCTTGTGTAGTATTTGTAAGTCCTTCCTGAGAGCCGCGGCCGGTGTCAAATTCTGGATGCACAGTTTAGGCAGTCTCATACCGAACTTTTTTTTAAATCTGCTAAACATGGCCGCAATGTCGGTGTTAAATTCTGTTACTTTGTTCGGAAATAGGTCACAGTCTTTGGCGTGGTGTCCTGTATACATGCATAAGGCGCAGGTATCCTGAATTTCGCTCCGCAGTCATATTACTATCTTGTTTGTGCTCTGCCACGGAGTGATGTCACGTGTATTCAGTTTTGCAATATCTGCGTGGGTTCTAAGTGGTGCGTATTTGTAAAATAATTTTACACACATATTTATTGCTGCTATTTCTTGGGGGCCGTGCAGATCCCCCCTCCCCCCTTCCCATAATTTAATTTTTTTGACTTACTTGTAGTGTCTGAGTATCGCGTGTACTTTTCCCCACTGTTTGAGTGATACTGATCTGTATATCTTGAATATTCCAAATTTTTATGTTACTTTGTGACGTATTTTGATATTCCCATCCGTGTGCGCTTGGCTGGTGTTTCCTATAGTTATTTTGATTTGCCTGGTGTAGTGTGTTTAGATTTCTTCTCGTAATTGGAGTATATTCCCTTTGAATTATTACAATGGACAGGGAATTCCTTCTTGTTGTGTTGGACATGTAATCTTGGTAATCATGTCTGTGGTAATTTTGTCTATCTTGACATATGTAATTCTTCCATTCATAAGTGTATTGTGTTTTGTTGGGGATAATTTTTGTGTTTCTTGTTTTCCTAATGTGAGGTTTGCAATCTCTTCTTTTAATTTTATGATCTCTGAGTGTAGTTTTTCATTTTCTGGGTTGTGGGATACTGCGGCAAGCACTTCATTGTATACATTAATCTCAATTCTACCCTCTTCAAATAATATATGTGTTGTTCTACTATGTCATTTTGTAAACCAATAATTTTTCCAGCAATGAACGGCAGGAGTGATCGCCAAATGATCGCCATAAATTGAGTGTCTGAAATGTGTGGGTTATATATCCTGCGGTAATAGATAAGGTCTTCTATATGTGATTGGTAACTTTACCCTAAACTCTGTTTTTTGGTGTACAATAGCTGTCTATATTTTTCTGTGGAATCTGAAGGTGTAAATGTGTTTGTTAATTTTGTCGTGATTTCGTTCCATGTGACTTTGTCTGCCCTGTTTTGTACTAGATTTTCATACACTCTTTTTGCCATTCCTTGAAGTTAAAACTTGATGGGTTTGCACTTGTCCTATTCGTTCCACACATTAAATCACTAGCTGCCATGACTTGTTCTAGGAATTGGTGTATCTGTTGGTTAGTGTCTCCTGAAAAGGTAAGAATATTTTCTGCCGTTTGCAAGATTACTTGTAGTGGCTGTGTGACCACCATTTTGCTTTACATTATTTTCTCTGTTTGTGTTTTAATGTATGTAGCCAGTCGTGATTGAATGTTTTATGTATGTGGTTGGCGTATGTATAGTGTCATGAACCTGGATTTCTGATATGTTTACGTCATTGTAAATTGGCTGTGTTTCTGGGGCGCGCGTGGTAGTAACAAGGTGTTAATAATTTTTTATACTAGACTACTCGTTAACATTGTTGACTGTGTGTCTCGGTGTGATATAAGGTCTGGGTTCTCTTGTATTAATTTTTCTGCTTTTTCTATCAATGAATTGAATCTCCCTGCTGTATCGCTTTCTGCTACGTCTAAGGTTTGTTTAGCTTGATACAGGGTTATAAATGCTGTTTTAAATAAGTTCCTTGCGGATGATACAAATGGTCTATCCTTTTGGCCACTCATGTACTATATGTTAATATATGTGGTGTGATATAGTGTTTAAATTTGGTGTATCATGTAGTGTTGACTGTGTGAAACAATATGGTGTTATTTACAAAGCAGTAATTCCCTTCTAAGCCACACACGTCTGTTTACTTTAATGCAGGAATATTTGCTGCAATCTTTTGAATCCGAAAAGCAGTTCCAGCATGCATTAATATTACAAGCAAAGCCTCTATTCTCCTCCTTAAGTTTACAATAATTCTGCATGAGTGTGGCCGCACTGGAATTCTGCCGAGCTGTGTTTCTCGACCTCTGATGATTACACAAGGTTGCCTACACGCGGTTCACTGCTGGTTATCGTATTGTTTACTACGTCTTACACATGCGGAGCCTCGTCTGTAGTAAGCTGGCGTTAACTTGCTCGTTGACCCTGAAGTTTTGTTAGAATTTCCTAACACAAAAGCTATCTGATTGAAGATTATGTTAAGCACTTATTTCACTATAAAAGTCCCTGCAATCCTGTAATAAATTCGTGCCCGATTTGTAACTTCTGTTATATTCTGAAAACATATCGCATTAAACGAGAGTTTGGGATGGCCTGTGCCACTAAACAAGTGTTACACTCTCTCAAAGGGAGCATGCATATACTTCATGGCCTAGCAGGTGACCTACTCAGTGAGACCAAGAAGTTACGACAAAACTAATCTTTTACTAATTCTCTTTAACGTCAATACAATAAGTTACAGTTGACAGTAAATATATTACACGAGTCGCTCGACATTGTATAATATCTCAAATTACATTGCATGCTTAAAGCTTTAAGTGAGAATAATAGCATCAGTCATAGTTTATGTGTAAAGACTTTACTTTAACTTGCGACACGCTTGCTACTGAAGAGCCCCATCTCACGCTTACGTGGGTGTCAATTACCACTGGTTATGCAACTCTCGCTTGTCGAATGCTCGGGGCACCACGTAGCCTCCGTTGTGAACCCGGCCGGCATTGCGGTGGCCATGTGACGTCCCCTCCTTGACTTTGTGACGTCTCCCTTTTTATAGTTTCCCGGCTGGCCTTCTTTCGCATTCCAACCCTCCGTGATTATTGTTACCCAACCAAACACCACATATCGCCCTGGATTACATGGTCTGGCACCCGAGGCTGCTTTCCTCGATGTGCTGCTTGTTGCGATTACTAGTCAGTAACTGGTGTAGGCTTCAAGTCCAGGATCGAGGACACGTTGCACATGAACAATATTTATGGTCGGCACTGTACACATCAATCACTCAGTGACATGTGTTTTGACTATCTTCCTTATGAGAAATCTGATTTGTTGAAAAATCCAGCATCTCTCTTTTGTGAATAGTTATTGGTGACATCAGCTATAGAGAGCTTTGTTCACTGGTTGCGAGAATCAAGTTCGACAAACGTAAAGTGCACATAATTAAATTTAACAAATGCTACTTTTGAGCTTGGAAATTAATTCGGGGTGCCACATGTGTATGTGTGTGTGTGTGTGTGTGTGTGTTTGGTTTGATCCTGTATGAATGAATATATATATATATATATATATATTCATTCATACAGGATGTCGCAAAATTGCATGAAAACACTTCGGAGATATATTACTCACATATGCAGTATGAAAAAATGGTATGTATAATCATAGGTCCGCAAACGCTTCGTTTCTTTACTACAGACCGTACTACATAACGTACAGTGTATGGCCTGCGGGCTGGAACATGTTACTGTGGAATGCCATCACAGCATTCGTTTTCATGATACACGACACCTCATACTACGACACTACAACTAGAACAGTAGGAACTGCACATTAATTAGTTTCACATGCGAGAAAATTTATAGTCGGCGCTAAAGGAAATGTTCAACATGCCCTCCATCAGCACGAACACACGCATCATCCCGCCATTTCACGGACACCCAGATGCGTTGATGATTCTCTGAAAAATTTCTCGTGGTTTCGAAAACCCGCCTCAATATGGTTACGAAATGTGCCTACATCGTCCACTGCGGTTGCATACACAAGTGCCTTTAAATAACCTCACAGTTAAAAGTCTAGTGCATTCATATCAGTGCTGCTCGTGGGCTGGTATTGGTCTGCCAATTACAGCTGCGATGGCATTTCACAGCAACATGATCCAGCCTCTGGGACATACACTGTATGTTATGGATACGGTTTATAGTAAAGAAAGGAAGCGTTTGCGGACCTTTGCTCATATAATAATTTCTCATCCTACAGATGTGACGAATGTTTCCCCGAAGTATTGTCATGCTACATCCTGTCTCTAGCTCTCCCTCACTTTTTTCTCACTCTCTCTCTAGCTATATGTATATGTGTATATTTATATATATACACACACTCTCTACCTCATTTACTTATACATATGATGTAGACTTTTTTTAATGATCTGTTTATCAACTATTTTCAGATAGTAGTCACGGAGACCGCCCTACGGTATGAAACTGCAATGTAATTGGCCAGGTACAAAAGCGCGTATATGGAACCTCCCACTGAAAATTGAACATCTCCTCTTATCTAATATGGTATGAAATCTGGCAATACAGTGCGACAAATTCTTCGACAGGTGGCAATACCAGCCGGTATAACAGTTGTTATGGCATACCTTGCGCAAGATTTGAAGGAATCTGGTTATTTGTAATGTGGTCTTAAAGCCATCTCGGTGTGCACCAGAGCATAGATGTTGCAGTACTTTTCGTCCTTTTTTTGGCACTGTTCGCATCTCAACCCAGATACTCGTGATCGCTGGTCGAAAGTGGCAAAACACTCTCTGCTAATATGAATCTTATGGTTATGGGATGTCAGTTGCGATCGCCTTGGTCTTTATAATGTCTTCATATGGCAGTAGTGGGTATTGCCTTCTCTCATAAACAGTGGGCATAAATGAATTTCTTTTTCTCCTTTTACAGCATGTAGAGGCACTATTTATAGGGCTGCATAACTCTAGGATATGCTATGTTTATTTTCACCTTGTAATAAACACGCCAAAATTGTAAAATTAAAACACTTCTAGTCTTCAAAATATTTTGGATTAATGACGGTTATCTTCTCTTTATGGCATCACGCAGGTCTATGTAGGAAGGTACACGGAGGGACAAATGTATTTATGCGAATCTGCAGATATTTTACTGATGACAAATTTCATTCTGCAGGACCTGGAAATATAACTTTACCACTAATGACAAATGTTTCGATACTAGTCAGTATACTCTCCTTAACATAACTAATATCGAATATGACCACATTATTTGTTTTGAAGACCCTTATTTCTGTTTCTTGATCAAATGATGCTGGTTTTAACCACACTCCAGCCATACGTTAAACTTTATTGCACATTGCTCTTATATTACTGGTTTATGATTATTAATTATGATTATTTCCATCCCTGCCTCGTAAATACAAATATATTTACCCTGACCTACAATGTTTTCAGTTATGTAACTTCTGAGATTGGTACTGAGCACACCTTGACGAAATAATGTTTACAAATGCCCCCTAAACAAAGAAAAAATATTGGTAAATTTTGCCCAATATTTTCGTTTTAATTTTTTAACTTTATGAACAATTTTTTAAACCAAAAATTTTGTAATCTGCTAACATATTCTAGGCTCTCTAATTAATATATATGTTATCATAAGCATGAAATTTAAAAAAATTTAAATATCAAAAAGTGTCCTGTTCCCTGACTGGAATTAGGCTACTGGAAAACATTTTAACATTTGATGCCAAGGAATTTGTAAGAATACAATTTTTCATTAATTATAAACATTTGGCTATCATTGATTGTTGGGACGGATGTTTATTAGAAGATGAGCGTGTATGTAAAAAAAATTATTGAATAAACAACAATGCAAAACTGTAACATGGTATTTTTCGTATGACTTTGGAAAACATATTTTACGTTTTACAGATGTTTCTACTTCAGTACTATAAAATTATAATGTTTTAAAAATGTCTATTTTTTAAAATACATAAATTACGGTATATTGTATTAGTATATTTTTATTATGCACACATATATCTCTACGTAAGAAAAGTGTTATTTGACACTAAGCATCTTCAGATGCTTTCATCTAATTTCACATCAGCAAAAACGCTGTATCAAAACACTTTTCCGTTCTTGTAAAAGCAAGACAAAAATAGATGTTTTTCGTATACCATGCTTTTCCCGGACTACTCCGGCAATATGTTATAGCCTCTTACTTATGTCCGTGAAGTAGGTCTACACAGTACATAATTACATATTTTATGTCAAACATTTCGTTCATTGTATATGCAATATGTCCAAACATTACAAAACTAAAACATCCTTTCCTACTTCGCTCTATTAGTGGTGATGCCTGCTATTTGTTTGTCAAACTTTCCTGTCTTTCGGAATTAAATGTGACGCACTTAATAACAGCCCTTAGTTTATTATTTCCAGCTAACCTGGAAACAAAGGCGAGGGGCGGTGCTCTCGTACTAACTTAAGCTAACTTAGGTGTGTACATACAATATTTTTTTAAATTACATGTCGAAATTCAAACTATAGAATTTATGGACTAATATAAACTACAAATTCAAGTAACAAAATTATTGGAAAGGTTATTTACTATCATTAAATTTGGATTGGAGTTAGCAAACAGCACCAGGATTCAGCAACTTAACATACCTGCGTGCAAAATAGGTTGCATATCACGAAGACGAACGCCATGTGACAACCGCCAGTTCATAGGCCACCATGAAAATACATGAAGATCCTACGTCACCAATACTGCTGTTTGTATTTTGTTGGAAATAAATTCAATAAATTCTGGCAGCTTTTACAGCTCAATTGCTAATAGTAGTGGGTGCATGACAGTTATGGAACAGTGCCCAAAGGGTTAAATTGATTGAAAGATTTAATTGTTTAAATGAAAGGGTAAAGCGCCTGAAAGGTTAAATTGATTGAAAGGGTTAATTAATTAGAGGGTTAATTCAAGGGAAAGGTTAAAGTTTATGGAAAGGGTTATTTCATTAATAGTTAAATTATGTGAAGGGTTAATAATTATTGGTTTTCAAAGGGTTAATTTTTGGTAATTGTATTTGGTGTTGAAATAGTTAAGTGTCATAAAGGTGATATTGGGGGAGGAGAATCGATGTGCACCCTTGGACACCTCACAGTCGACTGAGGAGAAGAAGGGTGTATGGGCAGCATATATTTATAGAACTTGGTGTAAGAGTATCATAAGTGTAATAAGGATAATTTTTTTTTATTTTCCCTTCAAAGACTGAGTTAGATGGCTGGCCGAGGGAAAGGATGGTATAGGGTGGGAGGGTGTATCGGGAGCAGCAAGACATGACCGCCTTGGTTGCTGTTTGAAGAAGACTGAGGTGGTAGGCTAGGGGAGGGGAGGGCGCCTGGTTGGCTGTCTTGTGTAAGGACGGAGGTTGTAAATGAGTAATTTGAGATTTGTAAAAACATCTTTGTTTTTAAAATAAGAAATGTCTGACTGAATTTATCCCTCACAATTCAATCGTGTGGGAATTACACAGCAAATTATATCAAAAATATGTATTTAAAAACAGAACACTTCACAACCCAAACCGATTTAGTGCAAAGGGAATAGTATTTATATACGAATCATGTGAAATAAGTAGAAATTTTCTCACCCAAGAGAGAGACGACTGGAGCACATTATATAATTGGGTGATATGCACAAAAAATCATTTACAAATTCTACGAAAAAAACGAGGAACCACACATAAACAATCAGAAACAACTTCGACATTACATTAACAAATGAATGATATAGATAAAAGAATATTAATCATGGTCAAAATGCAGATTGAATAGAGCATTACTAATTCAAACGTCCTGCCCTGAATTACGACACAATTACAAACCAAAAATCATTAATGAATAATTATATCCCACCCTATCAATATAAATTATGACACACAATAACACACACAAAATTTTAATTTATTAATCAAATACTAAACATGCGAATATCACTTTACAGACGAGCATTCTATGTGTCTTTAAAACCTTTGAGTAAAAAATATACCTCCCACACAAGCAAGGAATAAAATAAGTGTAAAAAAGCTTTAAAAACCAACCTTTCATTTATAAATGCACTTAAGAGAGAAAAATAATTATAATAGTTACACAATATGTAGAACTTGTAAGATGTGGTCCAACAGACATAATAAACTTTAATAAAAATGTATATGTTTGTATCAATTTACATTTAGTATATAAAAGATTGGCACAAAGTAGAATTTATACCTCATACGTGTAAGCATAGAAATTACATATCTTGCATAAGGCTCTTAACTATTCACAATATAGAACGTATATCACATTTGTGTAAGCACAGGAAGAACATATCGTGCATAAGGCTCTTGACTATTCGCACTAAGCTTTTATATACTAAATATAAATTTATACAAACGTATTTATTTGTAGTAAAGTTTATTACACCTGTTTGACCACATCTTACAAGTTCTACGAATTGTGTAACTATTATAATTATTGTTCTCTGTTTAGTGCATGTGTAAATAAAAGGTTAATTAAAAAAGTTTTTTACAACCATATGTTTGTATCACGAATGTGCCTTTCACTTGTTAAGAAAGATCCCCATGATGTATCGTGATCGACCAGCAGTTCACTTTTATTCCGATACAGGACATACTCTAAGAGCAAACTATAATAATAATTTTCAGAACCATTTGCTGCTACAAAAAAGGCATGTGCACGACAGCAGTTACACTTCTATTCTTCACTTTACTGTTACTAGATTATGTAAAACAAACTCGATATGACCTTTACTGGATATAGTAGCAGAGTTCCTATTGCCACCTTCTAGGTCCATCATCAGATCAGCTCAGTGTGGTACCTTCACATTGTATTATCATTAGAACTACACATGTATGAGAAATTTCAGTTCAATTGGATAACAGGAAGTGGTCTAACATACATACAGATTAAGTTATATAAAAGCCTGTAACTTCAGGCTCCATCGTCACATCAGCTAAGTGGTACCTTGACATTGTATTGTCATGGGAACTTCACATGTATTTGAAATTTCAGCTCAATTGGATTATGGGAAGTGGTTTAAAATCGACTTGCAATATTTCATACGAACATACAAACAAACTAACAAGGCAGGTTAAATAAAAGCTTGTAAAAAGCTAACACAATTTCATGCACATAAATAATTAATTAATCAAATACTAAACACACAAAGATCACTTTACACCCCAGCACTATATGTGCCTTTGAAACCTTTTAGTTAAAAAAAAGCCTCCCACACAAGCAAGGAAAATTTAACACCATTACACACACACACGAAATATTAATTAATCAAACACTAAACATGCAAAGATCACTTTACAGCCTAGCACTTTGGGTGTCTTTAAAACCTTTAAGAAAAAAAGAAACCTCCCATACACACAGGGATAAAGTTAACACAATTACACACGCACACCAAATATTAACTAATCAAATACTAAAATTGCAAAGATAAATTGAGCGACATGGCATTATAAACAAAAAAAAAAATAATGATCGAAGCATAAACAAATGACCAAAAACCAACCTCATTTCCACTAAAACTTATCCACGTGGTTTAACTCCAATATCAATTAATGATGCACTGTCTGATTACCCCTCGATCATGTCTAGAATGATAAACATATTTAACTGTTTTAAAACCGCAATCAACTTACTTGTAACGCAAGTAAAATCGATCTAAGCACAATTAGGTTAAACACACTTCACACACAGTAAAGATAATACCTAATCACACACAGCCACACACTTATATTAAATTGAAAAATAGTAAACCTGCACAAAGCTAGGTTACTGCCTAGTATTGTTATACCCCTTCATCAGAAACATTGTATGATCACTTGCATCACCATTATGTGCAAACTGTACACACAACACAATATACATTTAAGCCTAGCCGCACTATCCGTATTGCTTCACACACATAAAAATCTCTCACTTGGGTTGTACGTTACATGTACCAAAAACGTAATATGATGTATTTTTGTAATAAAATTTATTAAAAAATTAATTTACAAATTGAATTTTCTCTTGAGTGCAATTAAAATGAGTTTTGTTTAAAAAAGTTGTGTAGCAGGTTAGATTTATCCCTAAGCTTCTTGCACCGAACAGGATTCCTCGTCTCCAAGCCAACGTATGTGATACGTGCCAGCAGCTCGCGGCAGAGCATGTTCTGTCTTCCTCTCACCCCTCATTCTCTGCCACCATCCACTTTAGGCCGACAACCATTGGCGAGCAAACCATTTTGAAAATCAAAGATTACATCCCAAATGGCATTAAAAAACGGAATCCATTATACACTAATATACAAATCATGTAATTCAAAACATATTGTATTATAATTATTATCTCCATTTATAATGAAGTGGGCTAATTTTTAAAAATTTAAGTATTGTTCTTATTTATTGTAGAGTTTAAATGTTATGTGTTCAAATATTGAACCAATAAGATATACTTTACATTTTATGTAACTTGTTTCCGCATTTAAATGTAAAGTTCCTTATGAGCGGACCACATAGTCTTGCATGTATTTGGCCCTCTCAAACTCATGAGCCCACCAAGAGTCACCTGAATAGTTCTCGGCTCTGTCGACAGGGCGTGTAAGGAACTGTTAGTAGTCATCTCTCTCCCCCTCCCCAACACCACCACCTTCGCTTAGGGTGGTGTCTACCCACACAATTCCGTTAAGAATTTAAATATTCGTTTATTCACACCCCAAGTATAGTGTAAAGGAATTTATCTTACAATAGTTCTCAAACCAAACAATGTTAACACCACAGTTCAGACCAGATTATGTTGTATTATTTTTCTGAATTTGAAAAACGACCCTCAACACCCCCTTACAATGTTCAATGAAGTGTAACTTACACATTATTATTGAAAATAAAATAACAATTTTTGAAGTTAATTGCAGTTGTTATACTGTGTAGGTGTTATGTGTTTAAATGTTACATATGTAAATACCGTAACCAATAAAAACAATATTCAACTAACAGTTTAATATAGACTGCATGTGTGTGCACACAATATATTTAAAAAAAAGTATCTGTCTTCTAACTGGTATAACTAAAAGATTATGGAATCACACCCATTTCAAAGTATGTTACACAATTCAGAGTCGTATTTTAAAAACCTTAA
Organism: Dryococelus australis; assembly: GCA_029891345.1. Taxonomy (NCBI): domain Eukaryota; kingdom Metazoa; phylum Arthropoda; class Insecta; order Phasmatodea; family Phasmatidae; genus Dryococelus; species Dryococelus australis. The sequence continues at coordinate 228,886,360 of CM057009.1, read as the reverse complement.
ACTATAGTTTTACTCCCACACTTTGACCACAGCAAGGAAGTGAAGTAATGAATATAATTATTATTAATCCAGCCTAAGGCAAATACACAAAATTGTGTGCCTTTTAGTAAAACATAGATATCGTTATTAAAATTAATACTATGTGATTCCCCTTAACAGCACCTCATTCTATAAACCTATATATGTTTAACAAAATATGTTAACGTCTTTGATCAATCTTAACTATTTGAACTACTATAAACAATTTAAAGTAATATATAATCCATTTTCCAACTCCCAGTGCGTTCTGTGTTATGTATCCTGTTTCACAAGGAGAAATAGTTAAATTTTTATATAATTACAATTATATGTACATACAATTAACATTGTTCCCTTAGCAACTTAACAAATATTTACTTTGAAATAAACCCCCATTCCATTAAACAAGTATAATCATTAAAGGAAATAATTTCATTAAAGGTAAAAAACAACACAAATATGGGGATTACAGAGCAAATGAGTGCCAAAGCCAATGATGGCTGCACAGTTAACCTGCTCACCTCTCACAATGGCGACATTGCTTCTATTCCCTTACCAGGTCGGCAGCATATTTGTTACATTTTTAACAGGGTTTCTCAAAGTTTCTCCAGTTCCACAGCCCTTTAATTCCAACGATGCTCCATACTAAATATTTATTATATGTATACAGAATGTGAGGGAAGTCAGGGGATTACAAGCAACAAACAGTTCACATTATTATCGCATCATAAATAACGAAGATAATATATTAATGAAAACATCAATTATGATTCAATGTTTTTTTATTATCATAATTTTCCAAACAATGTCTTACAATAATTTAAGATCTTGATTCTTCACCCACGAATCGTGCACTTTTCAGAAGCCTTTCCAGAGACATATTTCCCATTTTTAATGATTTTGTTATATAATTATTCACTTGGAGAAGTAACTTTCTGGAATTTGTGTGCATAAAACCCATCTTTAATAAAAATATCCATAATAGGTTTGAAGGTAACATTATCTAGGAAATGACTGTCTAACTCAAATAATTTTAAATATTTTGTATGACCAATTAACAGAATTTCTTCTCAAAAACAGCTTTCAGCTTAGAGATCTGTACATAATGGCCATCTGTGAATTTTGCTTTCTGTTGTCGACTACTTAAGGACTATTATATACAGTTTTCATCTATCTATTGTCGGTAGCCTGTTCGGGTACCATCTTTATAATTCAATGTTACCTGGAATTAAAAAAATTTAACTATTTGAGGCAAAATGTTCACCCATCTGTAAGTCTACTGCGATGTGAAATATTTGTATGTTAGCTGTTTCAAGATCTTATTAAATCTCTTGGCTACACATGCTTTAAATTCAGAATACATTACATAATGATTAATACCATATTCAGGCATTAGTTTCTGAAATGTCCTATTAAATATCTATCCCTCTATCGGTTTGAAGCAATTTTGGACTTTTTTCTTTCAAAATTCTCTTCGTTCCAGTGGTAATTTGTTTTCCAGTCTTTATTTTGCACAGGTATACCCCAAGCATATTTTTAAAACATCTATTACAGTTAAAATATACTTATATCCATAATTGTATTTCGAAAGCAATGTTATTTCACACAAATTGGCTTAAAAAATAATTAAATTTATTGGTAATTACTCTTCATTTGGGAAACCTTACACACACAAGAGCATCGAGTTCTTGAGCAATCTTACTAAATCAATTACTAATATAACCTTCATCAGTTAACTCATCAATAATAGAAGCAATTTCATTTGTATGAGAATTACTGTCCAGACTCTCATGAAACAATGATAAGTTATAATCTGTTCACCAACTGATTAGGATTGTTCCAATAAACAGGAGAAAACAGATGCCAACTAAATTTTTATATATTCCACTTCCAACAATATCACTTAATAAATGTAGTTTCGGATGGTTTTCATCTCCTGAACATTTATTTGCATTTGTATGACTAATTAATTCTTTATATTTCTCAAAATTCGTGTCGGAATATCCATTTAGAACATAAAACAATTACAATTCAAACAATCCTTCACTGTCATAAATTATGTAATCACCTACTTGAATTATATTCTAAGGCTTAAACCTAATTTCTCAATCTCCCAGGAAACATATGTTACCATGACAATATACACCATATGTTGTATCATGCCTAGGGGATGATTGTTTTATAGCTAAATAACATTGTGTAAATGTGAAGGGTTTTTCTTTTTGTTCTTAAAGGCTCCTCTGATTTAATTTCCAATGGCTTTCCATTAGACTAGCTAATACATTATGTAGTGCATCCATTCTACTTGTAACATGTTTAAATATTTTTTGTTAAAAACATTCTGTTCCATTCATGCTCATTAAGTTTGTGAATATATCTCCTTTACAGCAGAGTTATTCTGAAGTAGAGCCAGCCAATTTAGTATATATTACATTAACATTACAGTATTTATATACAAGTTAATGTGAAGGCTTTCTACATGGTACATTAGGTCGACTACCTGATGCAGTATGTCGAATAGTTTGAGCATTTTCAATCCTATCCATTTTACTTAAAACTGCATATAATTTACTTCCACATCATTAATAATTACTCGTATTTGAAAATCATCATTTTGCTTTTTCATTTTTGCTTGTGTAACTAAACCCTATATTTTATTGATTAGTTCAACAGTTGTATATTGTGACATATTTTCCATCCATGTTTCAAGTTATTTTGTAAAAGTAGCAGATACCAGTTCATTAATTTCACTTTTTAAATATTCTGAATGTTTGTGTGTAATAGTTTCTATATTTTGCAGTGCTGTCATCACAATCACCAATATTTACCAAAAGTAACTAATATTCATAGATACTTTTGTATTTCTTCCAATTAACTTTATTAATTTCTCTTGGATACTACTCGATTGCAATTTAAATAAGTTCAGTATAATAGTGTTTAAGTGTTCCACATAGCATTTATTTACAGCATTACTGTCTTTCACAGCTATACCTTCATTATGTAATATACGTATGATCAAATCACAATTCCCCTTGTGATATTTTGTTAAACAGGTGTTGTAATGTGTGTGTCATACCACTATGTCAAATATTTAAAATACGCATTACTCTTTGTCTGGAAGTACAAAACTGTCAAATTCACATCAGTATCTTTCTTTATATAGGGGAAGCACTTGTATAATTACCAGAAAACCCTACTTATTTTTCCAACAGTAAAAACATATATCTTTAAACTTTATAAATGTCATATCGGCCAAAACATGATCATTGTATTATGTCGTAGATTCATATTGTCCATTTTAAACACAATTAACATACTTACATTATTGTGCATATTATGTTTTGGAATATGTCCGTAACCTTGTGATGGATAAAAACAATCAACATTTGAATGTCTACTAAAACTGAAATGCTATAGTATTCCCTCCTGTAGTTCACAATAAACATTGTCAAATATAAATATACGGAATTGGGTAATTCTACATTAGGAGGTACAATATTGTCTTTATTAGTAAAAGGGAAATATCGCATTTCTTCAATTTACAACAAAATGGTTGCTAATTGTGGATCTTTCTCTTAATGTAAAGTTTTAAAAAACACATATGCATTTTCTTAATTAAGTCCTTTCGGATGTTCAAACATCGACATAATAACACAAATTTTTCCACATGAAGAAGGAAAAATAATTCAATTTTTCTGTTCAATTATGTTTTCTTTCATATTTACAATTACCAGAGGATATAATTTTTTTTTCAACTTTTATTGCACACAATTACCCCCACATAGTGTAACGTAACATATCGCACTTAAATAAAACTATAAATACAAGCATTTGTATATATGTAAGTGTTCAGTTGAAAACAATGGCTCATATGATTGGTTTAATATTTTATCACGTAACATTTACATGCTATAATAAAGAGAAATGATTCTTAAACTTATAAAAATTAGCCCGTGTTGGTAATGCTTCCTTATAAATGGAGTTAGTAATAATAATTCAACATGTTTTGAATTACGTTATTTGTACATTAGTGTATCACAGAATCTGTTTCTAATGTCAGTTGGGCCATGATCTTTGATTTTTTCAAATGGTTTGCTCGCCAACAGTTGTGCATCTAAAGTGGATGGTGGCAGGACGAGAGGGAGATAGAGCAACTCTGCCGCGAGTGGCGGACACATATCTCATACGTTGGCTTGGAGACGAGGAGTGCTGTTCGGTGCAGAGAGCTTCGAATAAATCTTACCTGCTACACCACATTTTTTACACAAATGATTTTAATTCTGCTCATGTAACAAACAGTAAATTCAAAAAGTACATTTAATTAAACAAATCACTTCCTAAAGCATTTTCAATACAAGGGACGTATAACCCAAGTGAGAGTTATTTATGTGCCTGAAGCAATGCGGATGGAGCAGCTAGGCTTAAACATTAGTTGTGTTGCATGTACAGTTTGCACTTCATGGTGATGCGAGTGAACATACAATGTTATTGATGAGGGACAAGATACAAGGTAGTAACATAGTTTTGTGATGGTTTAATATTTTATATTGATTGCGAGGCTGCATTTGATTAGGTATTATTGTTACTTTGTGTGACATTTGATTCAAGTAATAGTTCTTACATTGGTTATACTTGTGTTATGAGTAAGTTAATAGCATAAAAAGTTGAATATATATATGTCATGCATTACAGCATGGATGTGTAAATAGATTTTGTGCATCATTATTGGATTAAAATCATGTAGATCGATTTTAATGGAAATGGGTAAGTTTTTGGTTGATTCTTTATACTTCGATCATTATAGATTTTTTTTGTTTATAGTGCTGTGTCGCTCAATTGAACTTTGAGTGTTTACTCTTTGATTAATTGATATTTGAGGTGTGTGTAATTGGGTTAACTTTATCCTTGCTTGTGTGAGACATTTCTTTTTTACTAAAAAGTTTAATGACACCTATAGTGCTAGGCTCTAAACTTATATTTGCATGTTCAGTATTTGATTAATAAATATTTCATGTGCATGAAATTGTTTTCACTTTTTCCTTGCTTGTGTGGGAGGTTTTATTTTTTACTAAAATATTTTATATAATTATGTGGTGCTGGGCTGTTAAGTGATCTTTGTTTGTTTAGTATTTAATTAATCAATTAAAATTTTATGTGTGTGTAATTGTGTGGCATAAATAATATTGATAGGGCAGGATAGAGGTATTTATTATATTTTTTTGGTTTGTAGTTGTGTTGTAATTCAGGGTAGGACATCTGAATTAGTGATACTGTATTGAATCTGCATTTTGACCATGATTAATATTTTGGTATCTATGTCATTAATTTGTTAATTCTAGTGCAAAGTTGTTTCCGATTGCTTATATGTGGTTCCTCATTTTTTCGTATAGTTCGCAAATGATTTTGTGCATATTTCCCAATAATTTAATGTGCTCCAATCATCTCTTGCTTGGGCGAGAAAATTTCTACTTATTTCACGTGAGTCATAAGTAAATACTATTCCCTTTGCACTCAATTGATTTAGGTTGCGAAGTGTCCTGTATTTAAATATTTATTTTGTATATATTTGGTTGCATATCTCCTACACAATTGGATTGCGAGGGATAAATGCTGTCATGTATTACTTATTGTAATAAGAATGATTTTATTACTCGAATTACGCATTTACAACCTCCGCTGTTACACAGGGCAGTCAACAAGGCGCCCTCCCCTCCCCTCTCCCAGCATACCACCCCAGTCTTCTTCCAAACAGCAACCAATGTGGACATGTCTTGCTGCTCCCTGCACACCCTCCCTTATCCTGCTGTTCTTTCCCTCGTCCAGCCATCTAACTCAGTCTTGAATGAAAAATAAAAAAAATAGCCTTATTAAATTTTGCCCTAAAATTACACTTATGCCGCTCTTGCACCAAGGTCTATACATATATGCTGCCCACACAACCTCTCTCACCTTATTTGACCACAAGATGTCCAAGGGAGCACATCGATTCTGCTCCCCCTATATCACCCTTATGACACTTAACCCTTATGACTAAAAATATAATTACCAAAAAATTAACCCTTTGAACACCAATAATTATTGACCCTTCATGTTATATAACTATTAAAGAATTAACCTTTTCCATCGATTTTACAATTTTCCTTTAATTAACACACTAATTAATTAGCCCTTTCAAGCAATGTGATCATTAATTTACTTAACCAGTTCAATTAAACAAATAACCCTTACAATCAATTTAACCCTTTGGGCATTGGTCCAGAATTAGGAGGCGCCCACTACTACTGATCCCAAATTAATGGTGTCCTATATGAAGTCGCTCTCCGAATGGTGCGCCAGTTCCGTTAGCCTTCGTAAAATGCAACTTGCAGGTACGCGAAGCTGCGGACTCCCTGCATTGTTTTGCTTAATTAAAACATAAATTTAAAAATACTACATGACATTTTCAAACTTTTCCGTTACTAGGACTTATTGTTTCTATTAGCCCATAGACGCTGTGATATTCAGAAACACCTTCCATAAGTTACATTCATTATTCGGAATAAGCATGACGTAAAACAGCATTCAGGCAACGTTGTCACCAGTCATAACATTAGATAACTTTTTAAAGACTGGTTATTCTGATACCCATTAAGTAAATGAAGAGATTTAGGCAGCTTTTAACACCGAGATCTTGAGAACCGAGGAGGATGAAGTGAGGTGAGGTATGGATCAGCGTTGGACTGTAAGGGCGGGGGAAACGGGTAATTCCCAAGGTAATCCGCCGACCAGCGGAATCGTCCAGCAGATACAACGAAAAATTAAAAGTTGATTACAATTAATTAACCTTATGGGTTTGCATTTGATATAAGGATATTAAAATAAATGTTAAATACATACGTTACTTGTCCTGGCATTGCCTGCCTGCAGATAATATAGCATATACACTTGGGAACTTGAAAATGTCGCAACACTGATTCCTGAGAATATACACCTTAGGTAAGTCGCAGTTAGTGTAAGAAAACAAAACCAGCTCTTAACTATTTCATTAAAAATTTATTTCATAAAGTGATCGTCTTAGTTCATTTCAGAATATGTAAATACGTCAAATTAAAAAAAAATCTGATAGAAGTAGAAGAAAAATTTTAACTGTAAGCCGTAGGTTTTCCAAGAAATTTGGCATTACTTATGCTTCGCTACTCTTTGCGCCTCCGTATTTCTAATTGAATGATTACCAGTGTTTATTTTATAGTTTTAGTTAAATATTATAACAACTGTAAAGCATTGTGAATTTTATACAATTGCGATAATCTAACTGTATCAAGTAAATATACATAACTAATATTGTCAAATAAAATGTAAGATTAAATTATAATCATGAAAATTATATAATCAATAATACTTTAATTTTTGGGCCCTTGTCGAAAACGGCTATCCACGCATGCCCTGAACCAGAAATGTGAAGAAAAAATCAGATTGAATGATTTTACTTGCCGGCTTTGGCTCCCAATAGTAAAGAATGTAACTTACGTTGCTAGCAATGCTACGAGCAAAAATACTCTCAAGATTATTTCTGGCCAACGATGGTTCGTCATATAGTTTTCATCGGAAAATTAGCAGAGCGAAAAAGAAACCAACGTTACATTTTCGTGGTTGTTCTTAGTGTAGTTTAGTATCACTGCAGCGTGACATCCTGCCAAATGAAGTGTGAGTTATAATGTCATACTAACATCAATTCACATACAAACACACACACAAACATCAGAGTAAAATGTTATTGTAAGTGAAGCTAAAATATTTTTGTATGAATATAAATTATTACTACTTTACAAAAATCTTACAAACCGTTTGTATTTGCACATTTACAAGAGCAACAACTGTACTATTATATAAAAATTCTGACGGAAAAACTGATATTCAGTAAACTGCTGTATCCATTTCAGAAGTTCGAGTTAAGATGTGTGCTATTGGCCAATGAGTCATTAATTACGAGAATCCAGTTATTTTTACCTTGGAATACTGGGGAAAGTTATTTCTACTGATTTGAAAAGAACGTGTTCCCCAAGTTACGGGTTTTGTAACATTATTTTGTAAATTTCACAGGCAAATTTGGTCAATTTATGTGATTTTAGCCGTGAGAGTTCAGTTATGTATTTTCTATTGAAACTTTTAAGAGATGTTCAGAATTATCTCTCAATGCATATTTTGTATTCGTTCAATATTTCAATATACAACTAAATGTAAAAGTTGTCTTTCAAAATACGAGTACATTCACATGGTTTCATATGGCTTCCTTTGAATATAATATGGTGACAAAAAGAAGTAACATGATTTAGGAATAAAGAAAATAAAAACTCTCCGAATAATTAAAAAACTGTCGCAGCATTCATGTTCTCCTGTATGTAAAAAAGTAACCTCTTTTAATGTGAGACTAACATACTCCTTGAAATTAAGTGTCAAAGTAATTACTGTGGAATCTTGAGCTGGGTAAATACTTTCATAAATAATGGCGGTAAAATATTGTATATTAACAAAAGATTGAATTATTGAAAGCTCTTACAACCTATTAAAATGCACAGTTGAATCACATTATTATCACAACTTGCTAGTAGTGCCATCTGCCACGCGTAGCCCATGACGTACGGCCCATGAAATGGCCTGGTGAAGTGGGTATATAATGCGACCGACAGGCTGCTGTACACAGTGCGCTTCCTGCTGTCATCAGTAAGGGAAACGATTTAACCGAGTTGAAAAAAAGTGATGATCATTGGCTTTTGGGCCATGGGGGGAAGCATTTCGGAAACAGCGACGTTTGTGAACTGTACACATGCCTCTGTGGTAAAGGTGTATCGTGAGAGAGGAAGAATTGCACCACTGGAAACAACCGTAGTGGAAACTGCGGAGCTCCACCGCCATTGATGTCCGCGGTGAACGTCGACTACGACGGTGTGTGAAGGCCAACCGACAAGCTAAAGTGGAACAGCTCACCGTCCAAATGAACCAGGGAGCATCCAAACATGTGTCTACCGCCCGACACACTGCATCCATTGCTGGACGAACACAAGGCGGTGAGGACAGGATTATGGCCTGGGAAATGTTCTCGTCGTATTCTTTATGTCCTATCATCCGCGTGGAAGGCCCTCTTGGCCGGTTAGGTAATGAATCCATCCTCGGCGATCACGTCCACCCGTGCGGATGGGATCTTCCAGCACGATAATGCGCCTTGCCACACAGCTGGGTGCGTCCACACGTGGTTGGAATGGTACTATCAAGACTTCAAAGTTATCCCCTGGCCACAAAACAGCCCCGATCACAATTCAATTTAATATTAATGGGACCACCTCGATCGTCGTGTTTGTCGTCTGTCTCCTCAGCCGCGCACCCTTCAACAGTTTTGGGACGCACTGCAGACAGCATAGCTCCAGATACCCGTGGAGACCTATTAGGACCTGACTGACTCACTACCAGCTGTTTAGCTGCTGTCCCTGATGAGAAGAGCGGTTACTCTGGATACTACCAGGTGGTCATAGTAATGTGAGTCGACTGTGTAGAACTCAAGAAATAGATTGCATTTACAGCATAGTAGTTAATGCACTTCTACTGAAGAAGTACCGGGTTCGATTTCCATAACTACAACGGGGATTTTCCAAGTCGTATTTGGGTTAGGAAATGTCTGACTGGACCACACAAACTGTGTTACGTACAATCCTGGCTGGAATATAATAATGTAAATTTCTGTGATTCATGAAGAAGACAAATTACTTAACAGAAGTCCAAATGGTAGCTATTGATTTTGCAGGAAAATAATTTGATAGTTATAACACATATTTTTTTAAAATTCTATAGGATATCCATCGGTAAGTGGCAATATGTTTTTATACGAAAACGGAATACAAATTGCACACTTTTAAAGCAATTTCTTGCAAAGTTTACTAAGATTTTTTAGTATGTTACCTAGGCATTTTTGCCAACTTGTTTCCAAACATTCTTGTTGTAAAAGTACAAAATTTCTTTCACAATGTACAGCAGACTTAATTGAAATATTCGTCCAGTGCTCCCGCTTAATTAATTTTCTTTGAACTGAAATATAAAAAGTAAGCAGAGCTATGATTCCTAATATTCGTTACCAATGTGAGAGATACACAGAAAAATGTTTAATGTTGCCATAATTAATTTTTACTTACCTGTGGACCGTCAGTAACTAATATTGCTGTTTTTGTAATATAATTTTAAACTATTTATGTTACTGTAATATTAAGTACTTTTTGACAACATTACCTCCTTACTGTACTGACAACATTAAGGTGATGTTTATGCTGCAGCAAAAAATATTATTTGTTGCATTGATGTTAACATTTGTCTTAACAATTTTCTTGTATTGATTTTATAATTAAAATAAACATTGCAGCGCAAAATAAATCTTTGAAAAATGATTATTTTGTCACAAAACGAAATATTACTACCGAAAAAAATGACGCCAGGGAGGAAAACCGAACCCATGCCCTGAGTGCTTGACACACTCCGCATATCAGAATCTGGCGCCCTACAAACTGCCGTACATTGATATATATATGGCCCTAATTTAAATTGTGAGTATTGATGTGTAATAATGACAAACTTTAGTTATGTGAAAATACTTAATGCTATACATTTTTGGCACACGTAAACTGCTTGAGAGCCTAACCACCACTGTACAAGAATATTAATATGATTCTACAGTGTTAATTGTTTTTTATATGTTTCCAAATGTTTCTGTTAAGGTATTATACTGTTCATTTATTATGTTAAAGTCATATTAAAATAATATCGAAACAACATTTGATCCATTGTTTTATATCAACTTTTTTAACATTCGGAGGTAAAATAAATTAAATACTATTATTTAGTAACAAAAAGAAGTATTACCAACAAAAAAAAAGTTTACAGATAGTAGAGGAATCGAACCCGCATTGTGAGAGTAGAGAGAGCATGTCACTTCTGTATACAGATGCAAGGGTTTGTGCAAGAGTGGCCTAATTCATGGGCGTGTGCAAGAGTGGCACACGTGACATTGTCTAATTAGCATATTGGTTGTAATTAATTAATCGATTCCAAGGCAGGAAGGAAAAGAAAACATTCTCGAAATGTTCCGAGGAGAGGAAAAAGTTACATTATGAGAAGATGGAGTGCTGGAGAAAGACGAAGGAACAACCAAGGACGAAGAATTGAAATTGGTTTGTGTTCCCTAGAATACCCTAATGGAAAAAGGAGATAGAAGAAGAATTTTATTTAAGTATTTTTCATTAATCGATTAAATAATTGAAATAATTAATTTTCATCGATTAATAAAACAATTCTTTAATCAAATTTGTTTGACCAAATTTCTTTTATTGTTTAATATCAAACTGTATTATTTTATGAGTGTTGAAAGGGTTAAGGTGGCGGAGTAGCATCGATGTGACCGCTGTGACGTCCTGGAGCCGATGAACAGAGGAGTGTGTTGTAATTGCGTATATAGGTGTTGATGTTGGTGTAAGAGTGGTATAAGGAACATTTTATTTTTATTTGTTGGGAGATGTCTGTGGAGGAATGAGCTGATGTAATGCATTTCCGGCCAGGTTGAATGTCTGGATGCATACTGAGGATTTTTAAAAAAGAAATGTTTCTTTTTTGGTGAGGTAAATATTTTTTTAAAGAAAAGAGACGTTCAAATAGGTTACCGATCGAATTGCTTTAATCACAATCCAAAATGCTTTATTCATTTAAGCAAATTCATTAAATCTACAGAACCAAACACGTATTTATGCGATTTATATTAATACCGAAGCTACAAAATGTAACAAGTGCTAACTTAAGTCATTAAACAAAGTTAATCAATAATGACAAGTCCAACTAATACAACAAAACGAGTTACAACTCCCCATCATTCCAGACCCCCCTGACAAAGACACCCTCCCAACAACAGTACACAAAGTCACACTAACACATACTTTACTCCGCCCAAAATCGGCTCTCAAGATCAATATTATAAACATACATCGAAATACAGGTTAATCCAGACGAATGCCTAAAAACATTTATTTATATAATTTTCTCCAAACTTCTGGAACAGATTGCGGAGCCAATCGCGATGCTATGTGAGGTGCTAAGCAAGGAGTAGTGAGGGGCAGTGAGGTACTGTGTGAAGTGCTGTGTGAGGTGCTGTATGAGGTGTCGATTTTGGAGCTATGGAGCTGTGGAGCTATGGAGTTATGGAGCTATTGAGATATGGAGCTATGGAGCTATCGAGTGTGTGGAGCAAGATGTGGAGTGTGTGGAGCAAGGTGTGAAGCAGGTAAAGCATGTGGTATAGTCTGTTGAGCAGATTGTGAACATGTGGTGCTATGTGATGTTGACGATGCTGTCTCAGGATGTGGTGCTGATTGTGATGCAGTCTTGCAAATTGTATAAAGTAACATTAATTTGTTTAAAAAAATTAATGTTAGCTCATAGTTGAAGAATATTATCTCTTCACAGCAGACATAAATGTGTTGATTCACAGCCACATTAATTTTTGAAAGTGTTACTCGAAATATTTCGAGTGAATGTTTTAACCTGTTGAAATCTGTTTAAGTCTGCTGAAACCTGTTATAAGACAAAGTCGTTGCCAGCTAGTGATGTGGAGGTCGCCACTAAACATTCCTTTGCCTCGCTCTGCGTGGTAAGAGTCCGTTTACCTGGAGTTCTCCCAAACCATTATCAATAGTGTAGCTTGTCTCACCATTCTGTGTTTTAAGTTCAGCGAGGATTTCAAACTCCCTCATTCCATTACTTTCAAAGTTAATTCACAATATTTTCTCAAACACTCCCATCTCCCTACACCTTTACTTTCAGAGATCATTCATTCCTCGATCACTTCCAATTACATACTTGTTGGTTTTCAAATCATGTGAAAACAATAATTATTACAAATCTCCCACAAGTACTAAAACTTCAATTATTGTATAAAACTGCGAGAAGAGGAATTCAAACTATTAAATAACAAGTCACATCATTTCCTTCACCATGGATATTTATTTTTTCAGAAACATCTTTATAAATATATTTTTAAAAGATTCATACACATTTTATACAAACTTTACTTAAAATGAAATTCAAGTTATAGTTTCTTTTAAACATTCCTTACAAACATTTACACGTTTACAACAAATTCTTATAATTTTGCACAAATATTTGAAGACATTTAAACAAATCTTACAAGTTAACAACAAATATATTTATCTTTTCACAACAATTTGAAGATATTTAATAAATCTTACAAGTTTACAACAAAATCTTCACAAACATTCTTAAAATATCTACAATAATTTGCCAAAAACATTCCTTAAATGATAATTACAGATCATAACTTTATTTTACAATACTAAAAAATATACACAAACATTCACACACATTATTTAAAATTATTATTAATTACAAGCAGCAAAACTAAAAACAATACATTATATACATAAAATGGAGCTTTGGGGTGGTGTCCATTGCGGTGTTATGGTTTGACGTCTATTGCGGTGTTATCGTTTGATGTTCGCTTGTGTCACATCTAGTTATGTTTGGTAAGCAACCCCACACTCCAACACCTACATACAAACATAGCAATTTGTAGATTCGTAGACTGAAATTCGTATATGACATTATGCGATCCCATGTTCTGAAGAGTAATTCCTGTGTGAGATAAAGGATTACAGGGGTTATTGGGTCTATGTTGTAGAATAACAGCATATTTCTGAAGAGTTACTTAAGAACAAATCCTGCAGCTAGGCCAAAGCAGATGCTTTGAAGAAATATGTGAGAACGACATCTCGAGTTATGTCAATGCTTGTGCAGCAAATGCAATATGTTTGCAGACAGCTGCGATGCATATTGCAGTGCGAAGCAGGGTGTGGTGTTGGGTTCGGTGCTGATAGTGGTGGTGGTAGCAGACCTGTATTTGATGTGGTGCTGAAACTAAAGTGGTTGAGGAAGAAAAATTTACTTTGGGATCTTATAGTGCCCCCAGGGCAAAGTCGATACTCCATATGGCTCAATGAAGCGCTTATCGTCTAAACCTGATAACACTACTCTAGTAATGCATTCGGTGTAAACCTCGTGACCACACAAACGGAACTGATATCGGAGGGATTGCAACACATTAGGTTTTACACCCTTTGCCTTATGCATATACTGCTCATTCGAAACAATATATGTGTAAATCTTGGGACATAAACCTACAAAGTGTGTGATGATGTGGCAGGCACATTCATGCATCACTCCGGTACAGAGTTTGTTCTCGTGTGAGAATCCTTGTGGGTTATCGAGCCTTTCATGAAATTATGAAATATGTCCTTTTGTGGGAGTGAAGTGCACATCATACTGTCTTTGGACTTAACAAAGTCATAAGGAAACACTCCCTACTTTTTTGCCAATTAAAATTGGTTGTTGCCTGGAAACATCAAGCAGGTGATACTCAATTGCACAGTTTTAAAATTACCTGCCAATCTTTCCAGCGAGGTGCTCATAAACTGAAAAGAATCAATGAAACATAACTTGAAATGTTGTGCCTTTCCTTTTGAATCAATCACATGGAAAATATGTTTGGTGATGAACGTGTACTTTTCTAGGGACATTCCAATCACCTAGATTATACCTGGGTTTTCAATGGTTCTGTCTGGTTTTGTTACATTACATTTAGCCAATGGCTTTATGGGGAAGTGAGCATCATAGTTTTGGAAGTTATGAGAGACAGCAACAAGTTCTCCTTGGACAGTCTGAAATTCTAGTTACATTTACTATTTACATGGCTTCTTATTTCACCGGTCACATGGTCATGGTCAACCACAGTATCTGTACCGAGTTCCTTCTTCCAAATATGACAACATTTATGAGCCGCCAACCTAGCTTCATCAGCTGGGGTTTTTGGCTTCATCGGAACAGTCACTCTCTATATTCCTGCAATCCACTTAGTCAATTCAACCAATTTATCTAACTGGTTCATACAATCGTCACCCACAAACTCAAACTAGTTAAATAATGCTGAATTGTATGAACAAACCAACAAAATGCTACATGAATATGGGACATATTGGTTGATGGTATTTGTATTACGCATGTTATAATTGTGGAGGAAAGTGAACAAGGGTTTCAAAAATGTCTCTGTGTCGCAATAGGCGACGAAACCCAATCTTTGCTGTTTGCTGTAACCCTGAAATTGCAAGTACTTGTTGTCCTCAGTGGGTAAAGTACTGCGAACAGCCTTATGTTTCTGAGAGAGATCATTATATTTTGCGATTTTCTCCTTACTACTGAAGTATTAGAGACAATGATGGCAAACCAATTTCCTATGTTGGCTTTACTTAAATGGCTGTAAGGCAGCCTGGACAAATCTGTAATGGAAACAAAATGCAAATGTGCATCATTACAACATGTCCGAATGGCCAATACATTTATTTGGTGTGAATGTCGTACAGAATAAATACACATTGGTGCGATAAACTCTTGCTTATAGAAGGCTTCGTCAATATAATTACTATCCTTGTCTACTATACAGCCGACAGACCTTCAGTAACCAAAACCTCATACAGATTTTGGATATGAAAAGAATGACTGACATATTATGTGGCAGGAAATCAAGATGATATAACGGCGTAATGGAAACACAGTCCCTCAGGACACTGCATATTAATGCAGGCTTTCCAATTGGCAATGAACTAAGGGAGTATAGTTTGAGCAGCACCAAATTTGAATGTTCTATACTGCGATATGTGAACGCTCATATGCAGAATTAGAAGCAGAATCCAGCTGCTACCACAAGCCTAAATTCCTCAAGCCTGTTGATCAGGTAAGGCTTAATATTCTCATCATATATTTCGCCCACATTGGACAAATGGAGAACAGGTAGTGATTTACATTTAAAGTAAAGCATCTGGATAACCCCTTCCTCAGCCGAAAAGGGTATAAAATATTTAACCACTATGCTGACACTAAGCTTCATTGACTGGGGTGATGTCATTGTTAAGTTTAACAAAGGGACCCTGCACCTTGTCAAAAATATTTCAAAATAAGCATCAAATCTACTTGATCATTACATATCTGTGCATCAGTAAACCTACCTGCGAATGCTCTGGCCAATAGCTGAATTCTCAATTTAGGCAATGAAGCTTCCACTGATTTAGAGGAATCAGAAAATGAAATATTTTCCATTTACCTACACAAAGTCACTCTAATTGACTCGAAAGTCGGCTGTGAGATGGACGAAGCACTATCCAAATCACTTGAATTTTCCAAGCCAGATAAAAAGAAAATGCCTATGAAGAGATCTAGTTTTCCCTGTTTGGGGAAACGATTGTGTCCCAATCTGTTGCAGTTGATGGTATTTGTGTGTGTGAATCAGCACTCGATTCACTCAAGAATAGATCGCCGAACAAAGAGATCGAAACAATGCCAATTAGGTGAAACCATAACGTCCTGACAGCTTGTACTAGGCCCTGTTTTTACTATCGAATCATATTCAGACTGTGTGTCGCTAATGAAAAGATCGTCCAACAAACTAGCAAAACTTAGACATTTTCCCTCACTCATTGTGACAAAATAGAACTTTTTTTTTCAAAATGCAATAATTTCAGAACCACAAAAAATATAAAGCACTGCATTATTCTGAAAAGAGGCGAAAAGCATTATTATAATGTCCTGCAACAAAATTGTGTTGTACCTGAAATAAATTAATTAATTAATGATACAAACATTTGTTGAGGGGAAAATTTTATAATACACAGAGAGAAAGACAATGCAGTAAATATTCCTTATAATTGTAAAATTACTGTTTTTAATTGTGTTGAAGAAATTAAAGCATGTAACAATGTAGAAACTGAAGTATGTGATATCGCTGAAAGTATGTGACATTGTAAAAAACCATTTTATAAATTTAATAACGATTTTCATCTTCAAAGTCTTTATGAGGGGAATTAATCAGTTTCACTGTAAAACTAAACATTTAAATCACTTGTTGAAATTATTAAAAATTACTTGTATTAAAAAATTCTTAAGATCATTTCAATTTAAAAAATTTATAAATTCATAACATTCTATACTTTTACAACTACAAAACATACTTAAAATTTCCCACCTAACCCAGTTTTTGTACATTCCACAATCGTTAGAAATACTCAGGTCCATTTGTTCATTACTCAATCATCCTTCTCCAAACAACTCATTCAGAACATAGACATGGGCAGGGCTGTGCAACCTCCAAACATGTTGTGAATTGTTTGGCATAGTTTCCGCACACTTTTCTATGTTCCATTATTCACTCCCAAGCACATGTCTAAATCCCGCCATGAATATAAAACTACCAAACTATTAAAAAAATTCCCACCCAAACCAGTTTTCATACATTCTGCAATCGTTAAATTCATTCATGTCAATTTGTTCATCATTCAGTCATCCATCTCCATACAATTCATTCAAAATAGAGAACAAGGCATGGTTATGCACCCTCCGAATACACTAGGTGCATCTGACTTAGTTCCCTCCTACATTTTTCTCCATTACATTACTCCATAATTCGCACCTCATACAAACAACAACCCAGCCATCCATAATGTCTTACTACTACTAAAAATAACTAAATTTTAAAACATTGCAGCACATTTCCCTGTACTCATACTCACAGTCATACACCTACTTAAAGCATTTTTTCTCAGAGAAATTCGTATTATATTCTAGGTGGTTTAAATATATTTTTGTGAGTATTTAACAGAGTGTAAAGAGTGTTGGTCTGTGATATTGCCATGTCTTATGTCCATTATAAGAATAATGGCAGTTACTGAGTATCTCTCTATCTACTCCATTAAAAACGCTCAAATAAACTTGAAGAACCCACCTACAATCAATTACAACACCTTTCCCCTCACTCATACTCACAGTCATACAACAACTTTGAAAATGAAATGAAAAATATAAAAACTACTTAAATTATATGCCTAACCCACCTCCATAACACATCAAAACATTTCATTTCTTAGAAGTACTAATGGTTCATTTATTCATCAATCAATTATTCTGTGCCAAACAACACTTACAGAACAAGCTTGAGAGCTAAGACTATGCATCTTCAAAGTGTGCAGCACACAAGTGGCATAGTTCTCCCATTTTTAAGCAGTTCCATAATTCACACATCAGTCATAACCAAACGCCATCCTTAAATATCTTAAAACTACTTAAAATGAAATTATATGCCCAAACCACCCTGTCACATACACATCAAAACATTTTATTTGTTAGAAGTGCTCAACGTACGTTTATTCATCAATCAGTCATACTTCACCAAACAACTTAATCAGAACAAGTTGAGAGCTAAGGCATGCAGCACATAAGAAGCTTAGTTCTACATCTTTTTAAGCTGTTCCATAATTCACACATCAGTCATAACCATAAGCCACCCCTAAATCTCTTTAAAATATTTAAAATTAACTTATATGCCCAAACTACCCCACCACATACACATCAAAACATTTAATTCGTTAGAGATACTCAAGTTCCATTCATCGATCATTACAGTCATCCTTAATCAAACAACTCATTCAGAACCAGCTTGAGAGCTAAGGCTATGCACCTTCTGAGAGTACAGTGCACAAGTGGCTCAGTTCTCCCTTTTTAGCTGTTCCATTATTCATGCTTCAAACACACAACAACCCACCCTTGAAAAATCTTAAAAACATGTAGAATTACTTTAAAATACGTAAAACTAAGAAAATTATAAATATGTACAGAAACGTGAATATAATTTAAGTAAAACACGCTAGAAATTGTAAAAGTTAATCGAATTTTCAATAAAACCTTAAAGTTTTAACTAATTCGAATGCAAGTTTAATCAACTTAATTTAAACTATAAAAGTTTTAACAAATGTAAAGAAAATTTAAGCAAACAGTGATTGAAATCAAAGGATTTTTAACAAATTCAAAATAATTTTTATCATATTATGAATATAGTTTATGTAACATTTCATTAAATATCTAAAAACATTTAACTAAATGTGCAGAAACTTTAAGCAAATACTGGTTGAAATCAAATGATTTTTAACAAAATCAAAAAAATATATAATTTGTCATATTCCGAACAAGCAGAATGATAAAAAAAAAAAAATTAAACAAATTTATAAAAATTCTGATAGAAATTCTCAAGATATAACAAATACCAAAAAAAGGGATTTAAACATGCAGCAAACCAATTTAAAATACTCCCGGTAAAAACTCTCAACAACTGTACAATTTTTGTTAATATGTCTGCGATAATTACTTTTTGAACAAGTGTAAAAGTTATTAAATATATTAATGCGATATCAAACAGTATTAAAAAGCTATAAATGTTAATACTATTTACGTACATAAAGTCTGGTATGAAAGAGAGTATGCGAGGCCTGAATCACCAGTTTAGGCAGGTGATGGCTCGAGGGAGCCAGGCAGCTGAGGGCCCGAGAGGGGCCAGGCGAACGAAGCAGGCTCTGGCCATGGCTGGCTACCCAGACTGGGCCGATGTTATGCTAACCACGCCCTGGACTAGTCGTGGCTGGCTGCTCGCCCAGGCTGGGATGGTGACGGGCTAGCCTCGTCGGGGTAGGCCAGCAGAATGCAGTGGGCGACGGAGTGAGAAGTCCATCGGGCAAAGAGCAGGAGAAGTCCGAGCCCCATGGAAGTTGGATAAACAATGGCGAGCGGTGCACCTGCTCGTGTATATATAAGCCGACATCTACACCCACCCTCCTGGGGAATCTATACAAACAAGGCAAATAGCCAGATTTGATAATTAAACGTAAATTTACTGAAGTAAATATGATTTATTAATGAATGAAATTATTTTAACGTGAAATTAAAAGTTTTTTTTTAAACAAACTAATAGATTTCTTGAATTCTCTTGTTTAGAATTTAATTGATACTTTAATGTGAAATATGCATATTTCTTCTTTAATTTGTATTACATTAATTTGAATCTTCGTACGGATTTCTTTTGCAATACTATTCCAGAAACGCTCTCAACTCAGAAACACAAAAACCAACTTTGTAAAACATTATGTATGGTTGGAAATATCAGTTAATTGTCATTTTAATTTTTATTGCATCACTTGTAATTATATAACTGTTAATAAAGCTTTGCGTATGTTACTGTCCCATCTATTGCTGCATAGCTTTTATAAGGATACTAAATTATATTACACATACTTTATCCGTGAAACGAACCCAGCTTATATTAACCATGCCTTACACGAAATTCGAACCTGGAACCCTCATTCGAAGGCATAATCTGACTTCGCCACGAGGTTGGCGATATAACACAACCATGTTTATGTACTTGTGTTGGAAAAATATTTATTAAAAATATTACGTGCGTGTTTGAGCTGTTTGTAACGGAGTTGGGCAGAGTCGATGTGAGAATAAAGGAGGGACTAGAAGGGGAATGCTTTCACTGGGTGTTGTTGGTAGGCCTACAAAAGTTTTTCTATGCTCTCGTCGCAGCGGGGAAGACAGTGGCATGCAGGGTAGATGACTGTGTTGGGAAGCTGACAAAAAATTTATGAACATGGCTCTACTCTCGGCCTGAAATAATGATCTTTACGTGCTAGTCACACAGCAGAATTTCTGTGATATGTAACAAAATGTTATTTTTTTATTCTGGATACAATATTTCAATAAAAGTTTTTCGCAGGCCTTCAGTTATTTTTTAATACTGTGCAGCCTATTGAGTTTTAGAAATTGTTAAGTATTTTAGGTAGTATTTAATGATTCTTTGTAGTTTTTGCAGTGACCGAAGCTTGGGGATATAAAGTTTGTTGCATGTACTTTGGCCGTTCCTTTAAAATTTTTATATTTAGTGGGCTTATCTCATAGTTGGTTTTGTGTTTCTGAGTTGAGAGGGATTCTCTGTCCAACTGTTTAATGTTGCTTGAAAGCTACCAGGGTGCTCTGTTCGCAAAAACAAATCTCACAAAACAGAAGTGAAATGCAGGGTTCACTCTGATACCTTAAAGGTAAAGTCCTAGAAATTGTTTTAAATCACTTTGGTAGAGCTTTTTTGTAGAAGCTTAGTTCACATTTGCCTGAATAATTAATATGCAGTGCTTGAGCCTTTTTGTTAAGGATAGTATGACATATTTTAAAACTGCTATTCGTTCAGGCGTCAATGCACCTGAGTATTTTTCTTGTAATTGCGATTGTGTATATTTTATTCTTACCTTCTTAAGATACAATTTTATGTTGGTAATGAGGTGTTTTCTAGTTAAGATCTATCTATTCAATGATTACTCTCATAGTTTATATAATTTGATCTGTGAATATTTATAATTGTGTATCTGATTTTTTATAGAGTGGTTGTTGTTTTTTTTTCATAAATGGTTAACCTTCACTTAGTTATATATTATATTAAATTATTCACCACTTGTTCACAAGAACCAATCACTTTTAGAAAGTGAAAGACTTTTTTCTATCTCTCTTTATTAATCAGAGTAATACATATTCCTTAAGGAAACCAAAACATTTCTCTCTCTCTCTCTATTAAACTGAGTAATATTTTTTTTTTCATTTCTTAGGGAAACCAAAACATTTCGCACTTGACAAATCAGAATATTTTTTTTCTGTTACTAAGGAAACCAAAACATTTCACACTTTATTATTCAGGGAAAATGTTCTGATTTTTTAAGGAAACCAAAACATTACACACTTTATTAATCAGCGTAATAAATAACCAAAACTTCTTTTGTAAAGGGGAAAAGGTAATATTAAGTATATACAAATTCGTTAATTTTTAACACATATTTATTTACTAATTTGTACATCCAGGATTTTTTTAAAGAGTTTGTTTCAAATACATATTAAATGATCAATCATTTCAATATTACACAGGTATACGAAAGTTCGTAACACACTAATCAATTAATTTAAACATTGATTGTTTCAAATACATACTAAGCTATCAATCGTTTCAATATCACATGAGCATAGAACACAAGTATAGGAGGTTTTATAACACACAAATCAATTCATTTAATCACAGGTTTTTCATAACAGGTAAATAAATACATTAAAAAATAGATTGTTTCAAATACATATTACACATTCAATAATTTTAATATTACACAAGCACAAAACACAGGGATAGGAGGGTTCATAATACACAAATCAATTCAATTAAACATTAATTGTTTAAAAAAATACAATACATATAAAAGGTATCAAAAATACATATATAAAACATTTTTTAAGAAACAAACATAGTTAGCAAAATTACACAAGGTGTTTCTAAAAGCACAAATATTTTAACATAAGTTGTTTTTAAAAAATCATCAACTCTTTTAACACAAGTTATATGCTATATGCAACTTCAGTAAACAATGTTTTCAGACATTTTTGTAGAATTGAATCCAAATTCCCTTTTTGAAGTCTACTTTCGAGGAACGTTCCTTATGCCCAGATTTGATCCTATCTGTTTGAAAAGACACATCTGTACATTCAGGAGAGTCGAACACAACACTTTCAACTAAGACTTAATATGTCTTGACATAGTGTGAATGTATGTCTTCAATACTAGATGGCAGTGGCATTGTGGCAGTCATATAAAACCCAGGTCATTTGGTTGCATCACCACTTTTTATTAATTCATTGCTTTTCTCATCTCCCAGCAGGAAATAAATAACCTTAAAATTGATCATACCATCGCAAGACTCAGTAAATTCACAGAGAATACAGTTTCACCATAATGTATACAATACATTAGACTTGCCTGGTTTCATGCTAACTTAATGATTCCTGGATGAAATAACATCAAGTTGCTTCAATGAGAACCAATCCTCCACTGTGAACAAATTAGTAAGGAACGCTGTAATAAAAATCCTCCTCCACTATCATTGCAAGTTAAAACATGTTTGAGGGTTAAACTTTAATTTTTCTTATTTTATTGCTTCGTGAACATAACACTTTGATGAATCATGCCCAGTACATAATAAGTAACCAAACTCTTTGTCATCGTGTACAAACATATGAGTATAATGTCACATTCTTTGAAATATTGAAATGATAAAACATTGTCTGTTGTTTAGTTCAGTTGCTTCAAATTTGGTTCTTCCTGGCAAAAGGTTGTTACAACAAGCTCACCCTTTGTTTTAAAGTTCATTTTTTTTCTTTAATCTGTATGGCCTGCACTGGTTTACAAGACAATTCGAACTGTTACAGTTAGTTAAACTGGAATGAAAATCACATGGTTTATTATTATGTGCTGATAAATATCCAGGCCAATATGAACATTTGAAATGAATGTCTGACACACATTTCGTTAACAACAACATATGAATATGCTATGCTATGCTATGCTATAAGTCACAGAATACAAATCATTATAATAAATGCATACTTACAAATAGGATAGAATATTATACTGAATTTGGCACTTCACAAGCGTACATATTACATATTGATTGAAAAACTAAACCTCCCTGTTCGAAAATAAAGTTCTATAGGTCACCATCACACATTTCCTTCCAATGGATTGTTGTTCCCTGACGAAGTCAGCTGAGTTGATAGGCGATTACCTGGTTTCCATGCTCTTCTTCCAACTCTTCGCTAAAGCTTGCTAACATCAGGCCTTCGATTGTAGATGGCAGTTCACTGTTGGAGTGGAGATACTGCACAGCACAATCGTTGCATGCTAAGCCTTCACCAAAGCGAATGCCGAGACTGGAATCGAAAGTGTAGCACCAATGTACGATATCGTTACACACTTGAACTTGTAAAATACCGTCATATTGCTTAAGGAATATTCTATGGTATCATATTTGCAGGACCTCGTATTCGACTGTAGGCTCGAAGATAGTAACCATGACTGACAGTTTAATATTAAACGGTCTTCGTTATATAGTTTAGCAGATTACATATTTTTGCATGGAAAATTGTTGATTTGCCACATGCCACAGGAAGACTTTAATTCTCGGTTATCTATATGCGTAACATGTTCCTTGTTGTCACATTGTTTGCTCCACACTGTAGTAAGAGAACAGCATCATTCCTTCTGCATGATGTATTCAATTTTCTTGCATGACGTGCATTTCGTCATGAATTTAGATAAAGTTTTAAGTGCTAGTTGATTCTCATTGCATGGCAGCGTACTGCCAGGTCGCATATTATGCAAAGGACAAAATCTTCGCCCATAAAAAATGTCGAAATGTTTAAAAGTATATGTCGTAATAATTAACGAAAAACACCAATGTTCTTCTCCATTACACATTTGAATTTGTAGTGGACCATCTTCTTCAAGTCTAAACCACACTCTCTTGCAACCTGAAGTAGCACTGGCATATAGAAGTGTTGAGTTGAACCTCTCCACCGTAAATGATGTGCTGTTGTATGTTTGTTCCTTTATATATGTTTTTTTTTTTCGAAGAAAATGTTACCACATTTTGCCGGGAGTTACCACCGAGTAGGTTTAAATATCATCTTGAAAATTTTTAACGTCACCTTGGTTAAATCGAATTTACAAAGACAAACGTTGCTCTGCGAAAACCTTACAAGCCCACATATCACAAGGCGACATTTTAATGCTGCTACTTCGCTGCATTTGCCTGGTATGTTGCTTGTTATTACATGTTTCAGTCCACAAGTGGGGCTGCCGTAGAACTCTTTACTTAATTTATATTTAAATTTTCTTAATCCTCGTTCCTTAATTTTTTCTTCACTACTGTTTTTAAAACACAGATCCCAAAACGAACAGGGCAGTTCGCTGCTGAGTCGCATGTTAAAAACCGAACAATCATCTTGTTCATAACACAATACTCGTTCTGTATATTTATTTCCCTCAAAACTTTGTGAAAAGTTCCAAGTTTAATCTCTGTTACACATCTGGAATTTGGAGTCTATGTTCTTTTAGAGACTGGTACCACACTCTCTGGTAAACTGGAGTAAAACTCTTGTCCATCTGCTCTGGATTGAATGTCTCCATTTGAAATTGTTACACAAGTATGAACATGTAACAAACCAATTTTTAATAATTATTGTCTATACATGTAGGTAGGATGTTAAATACAGATATTCTCTTAAAATTTAGCTTTTGCATTGCGAACAAAAAATTTTTTTATCACAATGATTAGTGTTATAACATTTTTCCAGCGAATTAATGCTTGAACAGTCATGATATCTTCTGATATTTATAATCTCTGCATTAGTCAGACTTTTTAAAATTTCCTTCTGTTCTTCCAAGCAAGTAAACAGGATAGTATTCGAGAAGCATATTGTTCACGTACTGGAAATTGTCTTCGTAAGGTATATCACTAGAGTCCCATTTCAAACCTTGTACTTCGTAAGTTTGATATCGAAATATTTTCAATTCCGGTTTTAAAGCAGACCATGTTTGGATGCTTTGAAACTTAATACTTTTGTGTCATTAGCATCACTCACATATGAAAATGCAAATTCTTTAATAATAAAAGATTTGTCTTGGTAATTTTAGAATCATTCTGCATAGCACATCATGATTAGACTGTTCCAATCACGTTTACACCAGAGTTTATCAAGTTTAATTTTGTTTACATAAGGTTCAGTTGTGGCTTCAGAATCAACTTCATCAATCCTGGAATCGTCTCTTTTTAAAATGGGCTGATTAACAACTTCCATTACATTTTCCATTCTCCGCATTACACAATCTCTTCTCAGATATATTGTGATTGGTTGATTGAAAAAGCCAATGTACCATACAGACAATCTTCATCACAAGGCAAATACGAGATTATCTCATCTCCTCTTATTTCCTCAGAGAGGAATGGCTACACGTGTTGAATTTCGTTACCTGCAAAAGGTAGTATAAATGCTTTAGATAGCAGCGAGAGGATCTCAATATCTAAACTTAAAAGTGTTTTGCTTTGTCCATACACTAAAATTGCATTAAACATCTAACACATTCTTCATCACAGATATCGCAGAAGTGCCCGTTATGTATATTACCTGCTGTTGAAGTTGTAGACTAATTAACGCCTCGAAGAAAGTTGTGGTTCGCCTCGGAGAAGTCTGCTGATTTATGTAAACCTTTCGGAGATGGCTGTAGTATGCCTTGGTGAAATCTGTTGATTAATGCAACGTCTCGGTGATACACTCCCGACACGATCTGACTTCGACAACTGCTCGCTTAATACTGAGAGAAAAAATAATTTATTCTTTCTTATATAGTATACAGTTTCAAAATGGCCACCATTTTGCTTAAATTGTTTTTTTTTTATGTGTTTAAATATTTTTGATTTTGGCATTTTAAACTCAGTTCAGGCTGGAATCATGGTATTTCGTCAATATTCTGTCAAAACTTATTTTATAGGGAAATCTATTTTAAAATAAATAATATACACATTTGTCCAAGTATACACCTTTCTGACATATTTGGGTTGCAGGAATTGTAAAATAAACTTATTAGAGACACAATTTGTATTTTGTAGAAACGTACTTTAGAAAAGAAATGTTTCTTTATCATCGCTCCTGAAATCCTATTGGGGTCGAAATGTTTAAAATATGGCTATTTTGGAAATAATGTTAATTTTACAGTTTTGTGTGTGTTTATTTCAATTTTCAAATACGGCATTTCATAAATATTCGCTCAAATATATACAGTTCTGGTATAAATGGTAGAACAATAATTTTAGTTGGGAGCAATTGTAAAAGGAATTTGTTAGAGACAGTATAAGAAGATTGATTCAAAACTTATAATTTTGTAAAGAAAGTGTATTTTACAATATGTACATGCATATACGTTTAAAATGCTTAACGAATTGTGGCAGGCATCAAAAGGTTTTGATTACAAGTTGTTGGTAACAGAAAATGTTTTTCTATCACAGGTTTTTGATTCCAACTTGTTTGGTAGCAACATGTTTAAATAATGTAAAAAGAGGATTTTAAAATATTTACTTTTGAGTGTGATCATTGAACAATGTAATATTTCCATTGTAACATGGAAATATCTTAAATTTGTTTGTTTGCATGCTATTTCTTTGGGTAAGAGATTCCTGGATTTAAAATATTTTTAAAGGAATAAACATAGTTTACTGGAGACGTGATGGGAATACGTTTCATTTTCCTGGAAGAATTGGCTCTCACGGGCAGGTGACTTTTGCTTCCCCGCCAGACCGGTGCTACACCTGTCTCTATGCGAGAAATTGGGGTGTCCTCTTTGTCACTGCTTCCTCGCAGAAGCGTGGCGGAAGGTGGGGTGAACCAAAAAAAATGTATGGTTGCAAGAGCTTTCAGTTCTACCCGAGCAGTCGAGCTGCCTGGAAGGCATGAGGGATTGAGGAAGTTTCTTTGCCCTTGCCAACAGCGTGGCGGAGGGTGGCATGCTATATCTACTCGCGAGTATTAACATTCTCCACACTATAGATCAGAATCAGTGAGATTCAACTCAAAATTTTCTCCATTTGGAAAATTTAGCTGATTGAATTAGTGATGTGAAGCATTTTTACTAATGAATAAGTGATGGCCGACTGCAGTGGCGAAGTAAATATTGTTTTTATTGAATTTAGCCAAATAATTACGTGAAATAAATACTTAAACAATTTACAGTAATTAAAATTAATATTTGGTATTGGCCGGGATTGAATTCGCGTGCCCTTCGAATAATTGGCACACGTTAACTTATTTGCAAAGGCTTGAGAGCCGATTTAAGCTTTATTAAGTTTCATGCTATGATTTAAAATTGAAATACAGTAATTTTTATTTTACAAGGTTGTGGTCGTGTGGTTAAAGTGAAACAATATGAACACATAATAAAGAGTTAAAATTAAAATCATTTAAAACCATTTTTATAATAATTGGAAATGGTTAAAAGGATGGATATTATTTTTCGAAACTATTTATTTATTCCACAATACATATTCCTTTAACAAAAAAAATGCATCGGCAATTTCGAAATGTAATAACAGATAATACAGGCGTAAAAATAAAATAAGGAATGTTGTAGCAAATGCTTTCTCCTTCTTTCAGTACATGACCAAACAATTCAAGAACATGTATACTGTATATTTAGAAAAATTCATCTATTTAAAACACATTGTGTAGTTCAGACGTAATTTTAAGGGTGTAACGATATTACATCCAACATAATAATGTTGTTATTTATGCATTTTTTTTGTTGAAACATAAGAGCAATGACATATTTATATTTTTAATATATTATTTCCAGAACTTTGGCCGTGTTACAATTAATTTGGCTGTAGATTTATACGATTTCCATTTTGCATTTTTTTTTTTTTAATTAAAATACCTTAACAGAGAGTTGTTTGGTTTGCAATTCTGATATTTTCTGTACTAAACATGTAAATAAATTACTTAAAAAAAGATCATTCTTTTGATAAATAGCATATATTTACAAAACCATATTCAAAGCACTATTCAAAATAATAAAAAATTAAATACTGATCATTTTAGTGTTTATAACTAAAACACATTCCTACTTCATGAAAACTTTCGCTTCTTACTTTACTTAGTAATTATATAAAGTGTAATTTACATTATTTTATTAGAGTAACTACGGTTTTGTACGAACTTAACATTTTAAGTCTCAAAACCAATAATATGCAATTCTGGTATTTTTTAGTAGATTAATTGTAATCTTCATAAATTTGGATAGGGAGTGGAAGGATTTAGTAGATTGGTCGTTGGATTGTGAAGTGGAGGGGGCGATGGTAAAGGGGATTGATGGGATGATGTGACTAGGGAGGTGGTGGGAGTGTGGGTCGTGGGTGAGGGGAAGGAAAATTCCAATATAGTGGTCCTCTTATTGGTTTACATAAAGGTTACATTAAAATCTTATTCACCTTAAAAATACGAGTAACATAGTATATTTACACCTTCAAATTTTCCAATGCAAATTTAAAATTTATAAATAGGAAAAATATAAAATTTAATAATATACTGGCTGCCCATTGTGGCTGATGTTTCAACAATGCTTGCGGATCTTCAGCCACATTAAACAGTCCCTCAGACACATTCAGTAGCAAGGATTTTTTTCACAAATTTTTGGAAATTTCGGGTGGTTAGGGGCGAAGGAAAGGATATTTTGAGGACGAAACGAATATTTTCGAAAGCGAGGAAAAAACAAGAAAATTTGAACAATTAGACAGCCATCTTGTGTCATCATTGAAGATGGCAGACGAATCCATACATCCACTACCTGCAGCCTGTGCGCCCATATAGGCTAAACGCATTAACTGTCATGTTAGGCTATATATTTCTTTCTAAGCCTGTAAGAACAACATAAAAATTATTTACATCCAAAAGAGAAGAAAATTTTTTTATATCGGTTACTTCATGTCCCCTCTGGTGGTATTGCAGGTTTAAAAGACGTGTCTCTCTTGTGTGTGTCATTACTGACAGCATTACAAGGTTCGTCAAGCGATGTAGTTAACGTACGAAAGTAGGAGAAAAATTTACTAGCGTGGCTTCTCGCAGTACAGGATAGGATGTGGAAATGACCCGCAGATAATCACTGCTTGTTAATTGGGTGCACAGAAAATTTACTTTTTATCTTCTTTGAGTTACATGAAACTACTGATGTCAACAGCACATCATCACACTCTTAAAAATTTGCTTCGTATATTTACGAAAAGTACAGGTAAAAATTTGTCCGTATATATTCGTAAAACTACAACGCAGTAACCAATAACGTTTTTTTTTTAAATGACAATTTGGTAAATATACATTTACTTCATTATGTAAAAAAAAATATTCTTCGTATATATAACTGGCTTTACTGTAAATACAATGTTAGGAATTTCTGTAAATTTACGAACATTTCAACGAAGAATGCCCCTTGAATAAACGAAGAATTCTTCGTAGCTCCAAACAATTGAACCTTCGTACAAATTACATATTAGAAAACAGGAAAGAGATACTTTTTCTATCTTTATCTCTGTCCTCCAAGTTTCCTTCATTCTACGCATGCGCTATCGAATCTTCGCCCCTTTCCGTTAATAACAGTGTGATTCCAAGCTAGCAGTTTTCGTCTGCTCTGAGGACCTTGTCGAAATTGTCGGATGTCATGGTTTTTATGGATTTGTGTTTGTAATCGAAGCGGAAACTTGTGTGCCGTTGTTCAAAGTAAGTATATTTTTTGTCATAACAATAGTAGTAGGAAATAGTTCCTTGAAATGCCAGCGATTATGGAATCGGAGCCAGAGGGCCCAACCGCTATACTGTAACGTCACCCGTCCGCAATCTTGTTCCCTTTTTTCCCTCAAAATCGACCAAAATACGCTATAAATATCCCTTTTCCCCTCAAATTTTCCTTTTGTTCTCTAAAAATTTCCCATCTTTCCCGGAGCAGACAAGAGGGATTAGTTACCCCAGGATCAGGGATCGGCGATCCAGGTGACAGGGATCAGTGACCCAGGATCATGCAGGAGACAGGAATCAGTGAACAAGGTATCAGGAGAGCAGGATTTATGAGCTTTAACATTTGACCCAAATAATCCAAATCATCAAAAAATATCCCAAAATATTAATTATTATAAGTTATTAAAATTCTTGTTAAAATTTAATTTTAAAAACTAATTTTAAAATTATTTAAATTTTCCAAAGGTCACCCCTAGCCCATACTCATTACGCCACCTTGGTAGGCAACCGCCATCTTGGTAGGCAACTACCATCTTGGTAGGCGACCACCATCTTGGTATACATCACAAATCTGCCATATCGAAGGCAAATGACGATGACCTTGACCCTATGACCTTGAATGACCTTGAAAACCAAAACTAAAAATAAAACATACAAGTGAGAAAGCATAATACATTACAGACTACTGCCACGATGATAGATGAAGACTACCTCAACCTTGACCCCATGAACTTGAATTACCATGAAATTGCAAAAAAAGTACAAAATAAAATTTTTTAAAAATTTCCAAAAAATTACAGAAAGTCACCATTAAAGTTTCTTAAAACTTAATTAATAAAAATTAAAAAAATATATAAAAAATATAAACATAATTTTTTTAAACATGCATTTCCGAAGGTCCCCCCACAACCACGATTAGTTACATTCGTTCCAGGCCTGGCAGACGACTAACTTCCTCGCCTCCACTCCTCCCACCTATGCTCATTCTGCAATACTGATTTTTTTGTTCCTCATTTGTTTACATGCTAATGGAGATTGATTCTAGCCTTCGCTCGACTGCCATCTTTGTTTGTATGTTACTGGCTCTCTTACTTTCGTTCAACTACCATATTTGTTTTTATTTTGGTACTTCATTTGTATATATATATATGTTACTAGAGGCTACCATGTTGAGAGGCAGTCGTTCTGCTAGGTACAGCCCTCCATGTTTTTATTGTCATTTGTTTCATAGTTTGTGTCTCATTTTCGTGCGACAGTCATATTTGATTTCATATGTTTACATTACCTATGTATGACCATGTGACAGCCATATTTGTGCATGTGTTTAAAGCATAGGTTACACTAATTAGTAGCATTCGCTCCACCAATTACTCACTTTAGTTCGACTATCTCCATATTGGATTTTATTCTCAACACATATGCAGTATAGATTTTTACCGCCTGCTTTCGGCCTGCTGTCCTGCAAATCACATCAACTACCATATTTAATTGTTAATTTGTTTTATTCTTTAATGCAGGTATTTTTTATTTGAAATAGTTTTTTATGTAAAGCGGAAGATTTAAAAAAATATATATAATATATTTAATAATTATCTTTTTATTTACAACATTTTACATACAATTTTTTCACTAGAGGTTGGCAGGCACTCGTTCTCAGCTCCAGATGATTTATCGTAATTTCTTCTTCCTCGCTACATACATATTGTACATTATCTTCTACTCTCTTTTCGATGTCGTATAGATTATAGATAGGTACATTACAAGTCTTGAATGGTCTCTTGTTGATACCTTCGTCCAACGGTTCCGGTTTTGTATAATTGCATTCTAGTCATATATTATATCCTAGAGGTCCATGTTTTTCAATCTCTTCCGTAAGTTGGTTTATTAAATTTAGTTTAATACTTGCCAGGAACGAGCAAACATCTTTCGACGAAACAGTCAGATTCGGAGCAATGTAATCTTTCGACATGCCCCTCAATGCAGATTTCTTCCGAAGAAATCCATTGTTATTATGTTTGCCTAGTACATGAACAGGTTTTCGGGCACGACTTTTACACTGTTTGGCATGTTTGCTATATGATTCATAATATTCTTTTCTCTGAAGG
Source organism: Dryococelus australis (assembly GCA_029891345.1). Classification (NCBI taxonomy): domain Eukaryota; kingdom Metazoa; phylum Arthropoda; class Insecta; order Phasmatodea; family Phasmatidae; genus Dryococelus; species Dryococelus australis. The sequence goes on along the minus strand of CM057009.1, from coordinate 228,854,144 downwards.
TCATGTATTTTAAGTTGCACATGGTCTGGAACATATTTTACTCCATAACACATAAACTTACATCCATAATTGTAACAGCAAGTAGTCACAGAAAGCCATAGTGTCTTCTTCATACATTTGCCAATCTTCTCGTGCCTATGAGCATGACAGCTTTTACTGTATGTCTTACCACATTAGCGGCACGATAAACCCGATATCGATATCGAAGTGTCCATACCATCCACACGCACATCCTCCCTTACTGCATAAGGTGGCAATGACATGTTTACATCGTCATTGCATAAAGCAGTACTTTTAAGTCCGTTACAGGTTTGTGATGGTGACATTATGTCTTTTTGTAGTCCTGGTTGAGGAACAAGTCATTTACATATTTCAGAATGTTGGTTTAGCTTGTCAGTACGAGCAAACAGACGAAGGCACTTCTCACACTTATATGCCATGAGAAACGGGTTCATCTTACAGTGATACTTTTCGTGTCATATAACATTGTTGCTGGTCGAAAAGGCTTCATCACAGTACATGCATCGAAGTCTTGAGACTGTTGTCTTGGGTCGATAATCTGATTGCTGAACTGCTGTAGGTAACCCGCCCGAAGAATTCGCTGGTGCTGTTCGGCGTCATTCCTGAAAAAGTCGGCGGCACAGCGGAAACCACTGCCGAAGAAATCAATGGCACTGCCTTAGCTACCATTAGCTTTTGAGTACCCGAAGACATATCAAATATGCAGAATAAGACTTTGATGCGAATAGGCACAAGCTAGCCAAGACAATCCACCTTTCACGGGATCTGCTGTCAAACTGAGAATCTCAGCTGACCTCCCTGCTGCTTATATACGAGTATGCAAGAACCATGACATCATATTGACGTTGAAACAATTGTATTGAGAACACCAATAAGCCAATCACCTACCAACTAATCACTGAGTTGCCACATGATTGCATCTTGTCAATCAGTGCAAGCGTTGAGACACTATGTGCATGAGTCAGTTCCTCACAAGACAGACCCCACACTCTCTCTCGCACACATATAAAGGCAAACACACCTACACTCACCCAAACACATTTACACACCCAAACACAACCTATAAACCCAAGCACATATTCATTCACCCAAACATGTCTAGACACACCCAGACAAACCTACACACCCTAACACAACCTACACACCCAATCACATATATAAACATGCAAAACACATATACGTGCACCCAAACACACCAACACAGACCCAAACATATTTACACACCCAAACAAAACCTACACACCCAAGCACATATGCATGCACCCAAACACATATGCATGCACCCAAACACATCTACACACACCCAAATACAATCTTCAAACCCAAACAAAACCTTCACACACAAGCACATATACGTGCACCCAAACACATCTACACACACCCAAACCAACATACACAAACCCAACCACATAGACTCACACCTCATACACAAATACACACCCCAAACACATATACACACCCCAAACACATATACATACACCCCAAACACATACACACACACCCCAAACACATATACTCACCCTCAAACACACCTAAACACCCAAACACGACTACACACATACACCAACCCGAAGAGTTCGAAATATTCCAATTTGTCGACTGTCTCCACAATCACTCCTCCACAACACCACATACACCACAACAACCACCAACAACACCACTACCACCACCACCATCACAACCACCACCATACCACCCCCACCACCACTACACCACCCCCACCACACCACAACACCCCTACCACCATTACAAAACCCCCACCACCACTGCTGCCACCACCATCACCACCACCACCATCACCACCACCACCATCATCGCCACCACCACTACTACATCCACCTCCACCTCCCCATCTACCTCCACATCCACCTCCACATCAAACTCCACATCCACATTCCAATCCACATCCACATCCACCTCCACCCATCTTCACCTCCACCTCCACATCCACATCCACATCTACCTCCATATCAACATCCACATTCACATCCACCTCCACATTCACCTCCACCTCCACATCCACCTTAACCAACACCTCCTCCTTCTCCTCTTCCTCCTCCTCCTCAGGACCCAGAGACAGACTAATGCACACGATGTCTCAATGCCTGCACATGATTGGCCAGCTGCAATCATGTGACACATTGGTGATTGGATGATTGGTGCACACAATACAATTGGTTAAACATCAATATGACGTCATGGGTCTCACATACTCGTATGTAAGCAGCAAGGAGGTTAGCTGAGAATCTCAGTCTGACAGCAGATCCTGTGAAAGGTGGCTCATTTTGGCTTGCTTGTGTCTCTTTGCTTCCATGTCTTATTCTGCTTCTTCGATATGTCTTCGGGTACTACAGAGCTATAGCAGTGCCATCGACTTCTTCAGGCATGACACCAACAGCAGCAGCGACTTCTACGGGTGGTTCTCCTACAGCAGTGCAGCCATCAGCATCGCGAATCAGCACAACAGTGTCACGAGTTCGATGCATGTACTGTTATGAAGCCTTTGTGACTAGCAGCAATGTTAAGACGACATGAAAAGCATCAATGTAAGATGAACACGCTACTCATGATAAATAAGTGTGAGAAGTGAGTTCGCTTGTTTGCTCGTACTGGCAAATCTAGACCAACGTTCGAAAATATGTAAAGGACTTGTTCCTCCGCCAACACAATAAAAATACGTATTTTCTCCGCAACAAACCTGTGATGGATTTAAATGTACTGCTGTGTGCAATGACGATGTAAACATATCATCGCTACCTTGTCCAATAAGTGAGGATGTGCATGCGGATGGTACGGATAATTCGCTGGCTATATCAAGTATATCGTATCGCTACTGTGGTAAGACGTACAGTAAAAGCTATCATGCTCGTAGGCACGAGAATAGTGGCAAATGAACGCAGAAGACACAATGACCTTATTTGACTACCACCTGTTACAATTAAGGACGTATGTACATGTGTTATGGAGTAAAAGATGTTCCAGACAATGTGCGACTTGAAATACATGACTGTCAGGGAAAACAATACTATGAATCATATAGCAAACATGCCAAACAGTGTAAAAATCGTGTTCGGAAACCTGTTCATGTTCTAGGTATACACAATGCCAATGGATTTCTTCTGAAGAAATCTGCATTCTGGGGCATGTTAAAAAATTACATTGCTCCGAATCTGACAGTTTAGTCAAAAGATGTTTGTTCGTTCCTGGCAAGAATGAAACAAAATTTAGTAAAACAACTTACAGAAGAGACTGAAAATTATGTGCCTCTAAAATATAGTATATGACTAGAATGCAATCATACAAAACCGGTACCATTGGACGAGGGTATCAACAAGGGGCCATTCAAGACTTCTACTCTACCTGTCTATAATGTATACGAAATTGAAAAGAGTAGAAGATAATATATTAAATGTATGTCGCGAGGAAGAATAAATTATGATGAAGGGTTCGGGCTGGAGACTCATTTCGGTAAACCAGCTGGAGCTAAGAACGAGTGCATTCCAAACTCTTACGAAATAATTTGATTACCTCCTCTTGCCTTTGAATATATCATCGTGAAGAAATATTTGTATGTAAAATGTAGCAAATAGAAAAATATTTATTAAATATATTCTGTATTACATTTTTAAATTTAAAAAAACCTTCTGCTTTGTATAAATATAATTTTAGTAAAAATGCTTGCATTAAAGAATTAAAGAAATAAACGATTAATTATGGTAGTTTACATGATTTGCAGGAATGGTCAATGTCACTATTCTGTACAGGGCGATAGCAGGGAGCATAGTCGATACTGTATAATTGTTGAGTATAAAATGCAATATGGAGGGAGTCGAACTAAAGCGAGTAATTGGTGGATCGAACGCGACTAATTAGTGCAACCTATATTTTAAACACATACATAAATATGGTTGCCATTTGGTCATACAAAGGTGATGTACACATATAAATTAAAATATGAGTGTCGCACGAAGGTGAGGCACAAACTATAAAACAAAGGACAATAAAAACATGGAGGACTGATCCTAGCAAGATGGCTGCCTCCCAACATGGTAGCCTGCAGTAAGATATAGAAACAAATAATATACAAAAAAAACAATATGTTAGTCCAACGAAAGTGAGAGAGCCAGTAACATATAAACAAAGTGGCAGTCGAGCGAAGGCTAGAGTCAATCTCCATTAGTATGTGAACAAATGACGAACAAAAAAATCACATTGTGGTGGGAGGAGTGGATGCGAGGGATTCAGTCTTCTGTTGGGGATGGAATGAATTAAACTAATGGCGGTACTGGCGGGACCTTTAGAAATAGAAGTTTAAAAATATACATATTTTTTCTTAAAAGTAATTTTTTTGGGAATTTTTTGATTTTTTAATTAATTTTTTTTTGCATTTTCAAAGTCATTCAAGGTCATGAGGTCGAGGCTGAGGTAGTCTGCATCTAACTTGGGTAGAAGTCTCCAATATATTATGCTTGCTGGCTTTTGGCATTTTTCTCAAGTTTTTTTTATTTTCCAGGTCATCAAGGTTATGGCGTTAAAGTTGAGCTAGACTGCATCTAACATGGTGGTAGTAGTCTGTAATGTACTATGCTTGCTGACTTTTATTAATTTTTCTGAAGTTTTTTATTTTCAAGGTTATTCAAGGTCATGGAGTTAAGGTTGCGATAGTCTGCATCTAACATGTATAATGCGTGCATTTTTATACATTTTTCACGAGATTTGATTTTTGAAGGTAATTCAAGGTCATGGGGTCAAGCTAATAGTCATTAGCTTCCGATATGGCATGTAGGTGATATATGCCAAGATGGTGGTCGCCTACCAAGATGGTGGTCATCTACCAAAATTGTATGAGGGCTAGGGGTGACCTCTGAAAAATTTAAATATTTTTAAAATACTTTTTAAATTTTAATTTTAATAGTAATTTTTAGTGATATTTAATAATAAATGTTTTGGAGTTTTGTGATTTTTTTGGAATTTTTAAAATGATTTGGATTTTTTGGGTCAAAGGTCACGGGTCCTGCTCTCCTGACCCCTGGATCACTGATCCCTGTCACCTGGGTCGCTGATCCCTGACCCTGGGTTCACTAATCTCTCTTGCCTGCTCTGAGAAAAATGGGAAATTTTTAAAGAAAAAAGGGAAATTTTGAGGGAAAAGGTGAAATTTTTTGGGTATTTTGGTCGATTTTAAGGGAAAAAAGGGAAAAAAGATGGCGGACGGGTGACCTTACAAGATGGCGGCCGGGCGGCTCCAGCTGCGATTCCCCAATCCCTTGTCTTTCAAGGAACTATTTCGTACTACCAATAATTAGTTTCTTGAATATATAAATCACGAATATTAATATTTGATCTAGCCTATTTTTTATTATTAATTTTTAACGAAAAGAATTTTCAAAATAGTGAACTGATTCCTTATTTTTCTACTCTGTAATTTTAAACAAATTATTTCGTAGCTAGTCAATTCCAATGTAATGCCAACTTTGAAACGTTTTATAAAACAACTGTTAGTTGTTAAAATACACTGAGCTTTGTTTATTTCTTTGGTAACAAATTTTTATATGCAGTATTCCAATGATGATTGAAGAAATATTAAGTCCATTAAGCATAAAATTTTAGATTTAAAAAATTCTCACTGCTAATATTAAATTGCACTGACGCGAGTGTTAAATAAGTGACTGTCGACAACGTCCGAACCGAATTGAAACTTTTACGAAACGACAAATTACAAAATAATAAATTTGTCATTTCAAACAAGGCCTAAATCTCAATTTTATAATTTGACTTATTGCAATGAGTTTACTCGAAATTTTGCTCAATGGTACAGCGAAAGCAGTACGTAGGCTGTAAGTATATTAATAACATTAAGATACTAGGTTATTAACATAATGTAGACCCAATTAAATAATTTAACAGTAGTAGTGAAATGTATGTTGAAAGACAAGGGATTGGGGTGTCGTATTCGGATTCGGTGGAACCGCCATCTTGCTAGGCAAAGTAGATATGCATATCGCCACTGTGGGAAGGACTTTGGTTTTTTTCATCAATACGATGCCAGCAAATGGTTGTACGAATTATACTGTAGAGCTTGCCTCTACAGATGTACCTTATCCCACCGCTAGAAAATTACATGGAAACAAGGTTGCTACTGTCGGAAGATCTTCAGCAAAAGCTGCCATGCCCATCGACATGAGAGAACGATCTGCAGAATGAAAAGTTCGAGTGTGATTTTTTAATGCCAATTCTGTTAGAAACATTTTCTAGAAGTGATGTCTTAAAGAAACGTTCTAAAACTTGTAGCACTGGTTCTCTGCAAGTACAATCGGCTCCATGTGATACATCAGATCGTATTGGTAACATACGGATCGCCAAGCAAGATGTTACTCTACTCATACGCATTCATGCTGAAGATGAAGCTATTTCCCACAAATCGTGACATGGAAGCCTATTTCCCAATACTGTGAGCAGCATTATCGTGGGACCATCGGGCTGTGGCAAGACATGCGTCCTACTAAGCCTGCTGGAAGAACCGAATGGCCTTCGGTTCGAGAACGTGTACATTTATTCAAAATCACTTCAGCAACCGAAATACCAGCGACTGGCACGAGTGTTGCAAGCTGTGGATGGCATGGTTTATTTCTCCTGCAGTGATAACGAAACTATCGTACCTCCGATCGAAGCACTGCGAAACTCGATATTTGTCTTCGATGCCATTGCATGCGAGAAACAAACTTGCATTCAAGAGTATTTTATCATGAGTCGACACGCGAACGTTGATTGTGTGTACCTCGGCCAGACTTATTCGCGCATACCCAAACAACTGCTTCGCGACAATGCAGACATGTTGGTGCGGTTTCGCATGGACGATACGAATTTACGTCATGTTTACGATGATCATGTTAATACGGACATGCCGATATCAGATTTCGAAGATATGTGTGCCGTGTGCGAGAAAGAGAAATATAGGTTTTTTAAAATCGTTAAGGACTGTCTGCTACATAGGAGAAGGTACAGGAGTGGGTTCGATCAGTTCATCGCTGTCTTTTGAGACGTTTCTTCTACTGGGAGCCAGCACGTGATGTCGTCAATACTTCCTGCTACATCTATTGGTGCCGTTTCTGCAGACAATAATGATGTCACAGTGAATGCTAAAGTCAGAATGAGTGCAGTCCAGTCGGTTTGTGCGGAAGGTAACCTTTGCGAGATGTTCGTGTGAAGTCGAATAACTTCAAAATAAACGCCCATTAGCTCTAAATACTGATGAACATAAAACTTCTGCTGCACAGAAAAGTAATCTAGGTATTCAGGATGCAGCAGGAAGTGAAGCCGATCATAAAGACAGCATTTATGATGACTATGACGATAGGGGTAGTGTTAAAGACGATTATTATTCCGTCGATGGTCCCACATATTTCCACAACGAGTTTCCTTTGACAAGTGATGTGAAGAAGGCAGAAGACATCGAGTATACTGACGATATGTTTACCGACGATCCCAACAAACTTGTAGACTGACTAAAATATTTGCTTGATAGGCAACAGCGTGGGGATTACCCGACCATGAATGAGGTGGTTTTGATCACAAGAGTACTGAAGGATCGGGTTATATCAGATGATGTGACGAAGTGCTTTCTTCAGAAAATGTAATTACAAAATAATTATAAACTATTATTATAAATTTTTATTTTTTCTTTATTTTTTGTGTCGTATCCTCCTGTTGGCCTTTAAGTTTTTATTAACAAAAATATGTATTTAAAATATTTAATAAATTAAGCATGTAGTCAGTCATGCATCATACATGTAGCTATACCATTTGTTTGAAAATATATATTTTTTAAACATAGAATGGAAAATAGCAATAGTCGTCACCTACTAAGATGGTGGTCGCCTGAGAATATTGCGACGTCCAGTAATGTATAAATAAATGACGAAAGAAAACAAATATGGCGACCTCCAGTAACATACAAACAAAGATGGCTGTCTCTAGTAGCTTGTAAACAAATATGGTATTCGAGGGAATGCGAGAGCCAATCTGCAGTAGCATTTGAACAAATGGCGAACGAAAAAATTTAAATGGCGAAATGCGAATTAGGTGGTTGGGGGGGGGGGGGGGGTGGGGTGAGTGGATGTGAAGGAGTGAGTCGTCTACTGAATTCGAACAGAGGTGATTAATGGTTTGTCCTGGGGGAAGCCACGGAAAAGTAAGTTTTCTTATTTAATAATTTTCAATAATTTAAAATAAATAATTTTAATAATATTTTGATAATATTCTTTTTGTGATTTTTTAATTGTTTCATTATTTTTTTCAGATTTTTGTATTTTCAACTTTAAAGGTCAAAGGTCAAGATCAAAGGTTTTAGGTACTGCTATCCTGACCCCTTGATCACTGATCCCTGTCTCCTGTCTGACCCCGTACCACTGATCTCTGTCAGCATTTCTGGAATGAATGGGTCATTTCTGAGGATTTTTAAAAAAATTTAAAACAATTTTTTAATGATTGTTACAAACACATTTTTTGAGAATTTTTTTTTAATTTTTCGGATTATTTTGAGAAGTTTTTGGAATTTTTTATATTAATGAGCGTTTTCGAGGTCAAAGGTCGTCGGGGTCAAGGTCAAGGTCAGACGAGTGAGGGGTAAAAGGTCGATGACATCCAAGATGGCAGTCGGGTGACGTAAGAAATTGGCGGCTCCCCCGATACCGAATCCAACTCCCCAATCCCTTGTCTTTCAACATACATTTCCCTACTACTGTTAATATAATTGATTTAAATAATTTGGTTTTTAAATGTTGTAATACTGTTTTGAAATTTGGGTTTTATATGCAGATCCAGGACAAGTACCATTTTAGGCTATAAAGTTTGAATAACAGGCAGCAAAATGTTGATTAATATCATCTATCCTTGTCATTGAAGCATAATTAGTTTATCATGCATGTTAAATAGGGAAATATAGGCACTAAAGTTTAAAAGTTTAGTTGATATTATGCAAGTTCCGCAAATGGAAAGCCAATATTTAATTTAGGATTACAGTAGATAATTCTAAATGCTTACTCCAAGAAAAATATCTTTGTATAAACCATGTAACGTAGAAATACTTCAGCCATAGTAAACATTGTCATATCAGAATTAAGTAGGCAGAATGTTTACACGTTGTAAGGTTTCAACATCAAAGTTGTAAAATCTTTCCTTTATATCCTTCGTATGGGTAGAAGAGGGGGGAGGGAGGCATGTAACAACATTAACCTTTCAATATTATTAGCTGGGATTTGTTACATAAGTAGCCATGCCATGAATTGTAGAACCAGTCATACAGAGTTTTTCAATTGACTTTACTGGGTGCGCACACCATGTTCACTGAAAACAATGCGTCACGTTATTTTTCAAAATCAGTGTACTTATACTGTTATGCATTAACAACTGGATCACAACGTTCTCAAAATCCAAAACATTTACAACATATTATTCCCAGCAGAAATGCTTGAATTTTGATAGTGATGATGATAAATGGGTTTAAATTCAGAATACCCTAAATTCCAAAGACATCTTTTCTCCAGCGTGTAGTTTTTTTTTTTTACTTTAATATATATATATATATATATATATATATATATATATATATATATATATATATATATATGCACGAGCCATTTGGTGAATTAACCCCATCGTTGTTGTAATGACAAAAAATATCACTAGTATAACCACTGTGTTTTTTTTTTCCTATTTTGTTCAGCAGCTGAGCTGTTAGCTGCCTGCAGAATTTCCACCATAGCAATCATTTTCTTATTTACATAATCACAGGTCGCTGCCATATTGAACTGAAAAAGCAGCAGTGACTCCAGAGATGGTGTGGCAAAAACTGCTCTCGGTGTGCATGTTTTCATTGCAGTCGATAATTTAAAGATAGAAAAGTACTACAATCAGTGCAAACACAGGCAAAATGGAACACGCAAACACTCTGCCAGTGCGCACTGAGTGCAGTCCGGGGCAGTTATTAGACGACACTATTAGTAGGGAAACCTGATATTTGTGAAAAGAGTTCCCCACTTGGTAATTCTTAAGAATAGGGGCTTTTCCAAAAAAAAATATAACACCTTGGAAAGTGGTATATTTCCACTTTACTAATAACACAGAACACGAATTTACTAGACACATCAACATTTGGCCAATAGAAACCCCAAAAACGATAGTGGGGAGAGCTATGAAGATGAGGGAAATTGTGGGGTAAAACAAGTGAAAAATATGCACACAATATAATATTTATTCACGAAAATATGTTAAATTTCAGAAAGACTGAACCGAACACTACCTAAATGGACAATACTTCCAATATCATAGTGGGAAGGTCTATGAAGTTAAGGGAAATTGCGGTGTAAAAAATAAAAAGTGTGTACGTTTTCATGATAAAATTTTACCCTCCAATTTCCCCCTCTAGATCCTAGCCCTCCGCACCATCGTATTTCTAAATCGTATTGGTAACATTGTCAATTAAGATAATGATCAATTGGATCTTTTTGAATTAAACATGTTTTCATAATACATTATTAAACATACATCCCAAATAGCACGAAAATATGTCAAATTTCAAAACACAAACACAATATTTTCTAGTGCAAACGGGCTACGCATTAAAATCATTTCCAGGGAAACTCCGAGCTTCGCTGATGCGTGACGCTTCGCGTCGCCAAAAAAAAATTGCAGATGCGCCTTGAATCACTGTTTTGGGAATTTACTCCTTTTCTGGCGCTGGGACTGTGGCTTAGTGCACATACATAAGATTTGGGTACGCTTGTACAGTCTTTATGCAATTTAAATATTTTCGTGAATAAATATTACATTATGTACGTATGTTTCACTAATTTTACCCCACAATTTCCCTCATCTTAATAGCCCTCCCCACTATCGTTTTTGGGGTTTCTATTGGTCAAATATAGACGTATCTAGTAAATTCGTGTTCTGTGTAATTAGTAGAGTGGAATTATACCACTTTCCGAGTTTTTCTTTGAAAAAGTCCCCATTCTTACGAATTAGCTCATACAGTATGAAAGTAATATTTGGGTGTGTGTGCAAGTATGTATTGATAATATTGTCAATTTAGGTACTTATCGTTCGGTTAAGACATTTTGAAATTAAACGTATGTTCAGGATTAAACTTTAAGATTGTGTACATGTTTTTCTTTCGTTTTACGTCATAATTTCCCTGATATTCATAGCCATCCCCACTATTGTACTGTTATATTTACTTTGGTTAATACTCACCGTATCATTCCCCATTAGGCGTACGAATGTAAATCCATTTGACAACACTAAACACACACACGCAATAAACACCGCAAACACATAATATAATTTAACGTTTCACATGCAATAACAGGAAATAAACACTCGTATTTTCGCACAATCATTGAATTTAACACGTTTAACGGAATTAATTGCAATGAAACACGCTTTTACACAACCTTTTGAACAGCTACCACCGTTATGCACATCACACTACTTCAGACACTTCCACAATTCATTCTGACGTAAACGATTGAAGAACACTAATGATCTCCAACCATTGGTCACCGTGTATTGGTAATTAAAATGGCGTTATGCAGCACCTGGGTATAAACACCGGTTATGAACGTATTTATGTTCTACTATAAGTATATTCATTCTAAATACATTACGTAGTACACTCCTGTCATGAATATAGATACGGTAAGCCTTGAGTAGTTCACCAGAATTACCTAAACTTCCGACATTGTGTGATACCTGTGTTGTATACCTGTATAACCTGAGTCGCGGCATACATATACCCCCGTAAATGAATTTTTAACATTAAAGATTCATTTCAAACGGTATCCTTACATGTTATACAATTATTCGACCCTATATAAATATATTCTACGTAAATTATACATATTTAATGGTTCAAACACCGCAGTCTTTATATTCCTCCTCCCTATCAGATTTTTTTTTACAGAAAATTGATTGATGTCCCTCCCAAAATTCCTCGTAATTATGATTACTTAAAATCATATCTAACATATCCAGGTATTGTTTTCCGATTTTCGAAAAACCCCTATTCTTAAGAATTACCCTACTTTGCAAAACACACCGCTTGATGTATAGCATTGTGAAACGACTACCTAACAAAATTATAGCACTTCATAAACTGTTAATGACGCTCCTGAAAAATCACCTATTTGGATTTGTGACACTTTTGTAACAAATGAGCAATGTAACTATTGTAAACACACAATATTTGCACACCCATAATTTTCCGTGACAAAAATTCTCAAGAAATGCTGGGCATGTATTAATATTATGATTTGGCACCACTGTGTACGCTCACTGCAGTAGTGGTAAAGCAATAAAGCTTTGTAGCTTGTTTTGATTTACCATATTTTCCTGAATAAAACTTTGTAACTGCAGTAAATAACATTTAATTAAATTTATACAATTTCTTACTTGTAATTTGTTTTTTGAGTATATCAGTTTTGTAAATGCACCTCAGAGGAAAATTTAATACTCTGAAAGCATATAATTTTGCACCAAATGCAAAGAAATTTTTTTTGTTAGAAATTGAGTAGTACATATGCCTTTGAAGAGTCCCTAAAAACTACAAATTTGTACGTGTATAAATCTGCAACAAACTGTTAAGTGAATGTATTTAGAACAATTTAATTTGCCAACAATTACGAGATATTCCTGATTAATAAAAGCTAGCTGGAAAAGGAACTTAAAATGATGTCATTATAAATATGTAGTGAATTACAAATTGAATGACAACAATTTATGTGGGAACCTTTAATACTTAAAAATGATACATTAAATTATTTTAACATCGAATCCTCTTGCACAAAACGTGAAAACTAGGTCTAATCCTTATCTGCCTTAGAAGCAGTTGCCAAATCTGTAATTAACCTGTCTTATAAGCTTTAACACCCTGAGAGTTTGGCAAAAACCATAAACGCAATCTGAAACTTGAAAGTAATACCAGGGTATGCAAGCGAGAAGGGCTTATGCCTCAATTAAACATGAATCTATACACAATTTACTTAACTTAATCACAAATGCTGAACTTACACCACACATTAAAACTAATAGTTCACTAACAATACTTGGGATCTCCCTGCCCTGCAGGAATGAAAACTTGAACGTTGTAATACCTACACAACCATACAAGATCCCAGATACTGAGCCCCTCGCCTAACACTAAACTATTTTAAGTTAAATCTAATTGGACTGATTCAGCCTCCGTTGACAGTAGCCATCTCTCGGTAAAAGGCATCCTTTGGTAAAGTTATTGGTTCTCGCCTCTATTCTCGATGGCATTCTCAATGCAAAAAGGTACTAATAACCCCTAAAAACTGTTTTGACAACCACGTGTGCCTGCTGTAGGAAAGGGACTTGTTGATTAAATGTGTTAGATTGTCGCGGTGTGCTAGTTCTGGGAAGACCCCATTTCACAATGCGGAGCTTACAAACATGAGCGTTAACTGTTGACTTTGACAACAATTTCTCCTCAGCATCCGAGGTAAACCAGGGCCCAAGTGAAACAGTAAACACACAACTGCATTGTCATGCAGCTCTGGCTTTGGGAAATGTAACCTTGTCCCTCTTGGCAAGCGAAAGAATTCCAAAACACGTATCCTTGGGACGGCAGCTAAATTCTAAATGTGGAGTATTCTAAAATGCGAAAACATTTGTCTTGTGTTATAGTTCATTTATCGAGCAGTCTGAAACTAGCCTATAAAACTTTAAAGCATATAATTGGCAGTGTATTTGAGTTGTTTTTAGCACATATTTGTGAATTAATGCAACATACTGATACATATTTTGTGATTTGTAATGTTTAACAGTAAATTTTTAACGCCTGTAATAATTTTAGTACCAATGTTGCCTCTCTGTTTTTCATGCTGTCATATTGAGCGGCCGGCACCACCATCGCCCCTTAAATTTTCGACTCCAGCCGTCAGAGCTTCAGAGACTGCTCGCTGCTGATCACTTCCCCTCATCCCACCTTGAGTCCTGGTACCAGCCTTCTCTACCCCTCCTTCCTCTATGTGACGCCATAATGTCTATATAAAGCTATTTAAGTTTGCGCACAGTGTTTTTTCCCTGCTGTCTGATATCGTCCGAGTGTTAAATCACTTAACCTCTCTTCTGAACACGCCTCGCCGCCGTTATGAGCAGCACAGCACACGCCCATTTAGGTTTATTTCAGCGCGAGCTATGTATTCTGAGTTCCTGCATGAGGCAGGGTTTGGTCGGCTTTTGGACACCAAACTGTTCAGCATGAACGAATTACAGAGCTACGGTGAGTCGTGGTGCATTTACAAGCTTGAGTAATTTTGAGGTAATAAACGGATAGCTTTCAGGTGCCTTGTTCTGTGTTTGTTAAGTTATTTTAGTCTGCCGCTCTCCTGTTTTATTAGGGTCCTTTTAAGACTGATTATAATGCCAGGCCAGTGCCCCTTTTGATGATAGTTGGCGATGTTTTCGCTTTGTTTAATTTTGGCCGCCACAACTCACCAGCTAGCTGTATTATCTGCGGTGATGAAATCAGGCCTCTTTACTATCCGAGGAAAAACTTGTGGGGTTCTGAAAAGAGTATGCGAATTTTAGGATAAGAGTTTGATAATGCTATCACTGAACTCTCTTGCTGCTACTTCGTCGAAGTGCCAACATGTGGCTTAAATTTGTAGGTGAATTTTTAATAACGTTGTCAATCAAGGGACATATGTTAATGAGGTTGTGATTGAATATTTGTATTTTATTATATCCTCAAAGCTATTTGTATAGTTGCCACGAACTGGTTACCAAGATTTTACTGAGCATGTGTTGCAAAATATTACTGAATGGATTCTAGTGGCACAAGTCAAATTTAATTGATTTCTTGTCAGTCTCCTTTTAATTTTACCGCGTGAAATGCAGACATTCCAGTTGGCCCATTGGGCAATTGTTTGGTAAGAGTATAGATCTTGTGGTGGTTTTGGTAGCAATTGTTAGTGCTGCGGGAAAATTGTATTGGTTCGAATTAAACAAAATATATACGTTTTAAGTATACTGTGAGTCTATGAATTTGGAATGGAAAAGAGTTTACAATTTAATAAATGTGTAGTGTAAGAAAACTCCATTGGTAACTACTGGTTACACTTTTGTCTCCAGACAACATCCTAGTGATTTAGCTTGATCTCAGTTGGTAATACTGCAGGCGAAATGTATTGGTCAGAATTAAATTTGATGAGTATGTTTTAAATAGAGTTTGGGTCTATGAATTTGGAATGTTTGCAATATAATTAATGTTCAACTCGAGAATTTTTACTTACTAACTGGTGGTTAAGCTTTACGTTTTCTGGCCATTCAATTCAAGTGCCTGGTGAAAACAATTTTCTCTTTTTCCTAGCGTCTAAATGGGTGTGCATCATAATATTTTGAGTTGTGCAATAAACAAGTTATAGATTGGTCACTATTTGAATCAGCCAACACAACTTATCAGGATTGGCATTAGCACTGTAAGTAAGCAGCGTTTCTTGGCTGGCAAATTTTATGTCTCGTATTGTTGTTAATTTGGAAATCATTTTTTATACCAAGCATAATATATGTATTGATGGTTAAAGCATTCGTGAGAATGAATGAACAACGATAATGTTTATAGTGTAACCAGATTGGTCGCATATAGTATATACTTGAGGTGATATTAATTTTAAGCGATAGTGATTTCCTGCATGCGTGTATATCCTTTTAATGTACATGTTATTTATAAATATATGATCAATCGTAAATTTATTCAGCCTTCACAAGAGTTGGATAGATGTTGAGAAACGTAATTGCCATTTGGATGAATTTTGTATTTACCGGATTGAAGCCGTGCTTCAAGTCTGACACACATGTCAATCAGCAAACTCAAGCAATTTTATGTGAGTACTCCTGTCCTGCCAAAAAACTGTCCTGCCTGAAAAATTTATTTTTTGTCCTGCCAGCTGGTGAAATGTGTGATACCTACAATTTTCTGGAGTACTATTAAATGCTGCTATTATGGGGTTGGTGTGGTTACAGAACTAAATGACTTTAATGAATTTGGTTAGCAAGTGTGCTTGGTTATTTGCCACGCCTGTATTTGGTTGCTTAGATTAAAAAACTGTTATTTTGTTTGAAGAGCAGTTACTATTTGAAGAGGTAATATTTTTGCTGGAGAAAACGGTACTTTGTTTCACTTGCCCCCTCCCCCCCTAGGGGGGAGGGGACACACGTCTGAACGCTTCCAAGCTTTGAGCTGTACTGAAGAGAGGCGCGCGGCGCTCCTGGCGCGGCCGAGCGCTGTCTGGTGGCTACTACTGGCAATGAGTTCAGCCTTGCACACTCTGGCACCTCCCATACGCCTCTCCGCTATTCCCGCCACCTCCTTACCCATCCCAATCCGCGTTTTCGCTTATAAATGTTCGTCCCCAGCCCGAGCAAGTGTGCAGTGTTCCTCATCGAGTTGCGCGGGCTGGACGACGATAGATCATGTCTACACCACTTCGTACTTCGGGCTTCAGCATGCTAGACGCGTTATCGCGTTATACTAGGTCTACTCAAGTTAAGTATTGCAATGAACATAGTTGTTATGCCGGGGGTAGAATTTCCTCTTTGGTAGCGTTTTGTTTTGTGCTTTTTGTGTATATGGATTTTTGCAGGGAAGTGTTTCTTCCCTGTTTTGATAGTGTGAATTTTCAATGTAGTATTTTATGGGAATGTTTGTAAGAGGTGGATTCTTGCTTTTTTTTTTTTTGGCGTGCTGTAGGGACAGTCTCCTGGACTACGATTTTACAAAAAATATAATGCCAAGGAGTTTAGGGTATATTTTATGGTGTGACTTGATGCTCATGGTTAAGTGTAATGAGAGTTTTTGCTCCTTCCCAATGGTATCCTTGAAATTGATACTATATATAGTACTTTTAGTGAATCATCAGGCGTAATTTACTTTTAAAGTTGTAATGGTGTTTGCTTTACTCAGGGAGTCATTTTACCTTTTTCACAATGGGATTTCACATGTGTTTGTTCAGGTTGGGTGATTTATCAGGATATATTAATATTGGTTTTTTTCAGTTTTTTTTTCAGTACATATGTGTTTTCTCCTTCCCCTAGTTCTTCCGATTGGTAGCCAGCAAACAAAAATCTACAAAGGAAATTTATATTTTTCAAATCAAGTTGCAAAGATGTAGTTCTTGGTGATAAAGCATAGTTGGGCTTCAATATATTTGTATTGATTTTGGAATACTTGTTTCCATGCTCTCTTGATTTTTTTAATGGCGTGCGTCCTTCTCCTTGCCTTCATTTAGCCCTGCTATGCCCTAAAGATGCGTAACATACTTATTGGGAAATAATTAATTGTTTTTCACATGGAACATGTAGCCTGGATACTTGTTTCCCTTGGTCCAGAACAATGGTGTTAGTTTTACTTGATGCATCATTCTTAGTACATTTATTTTCGACTGTATAAATGTTATTAGTAAACATATTATCAGGCGTCTTGAGAATATTCACGCTTAAAATGGTTAATTTCATATCAGTGGAGTAAATTTAGAATGTTCTAAAAAATTAATGCAGCAATAATGGATACTTCTGCTACAGTTGTTCTGTCAATGAGGAAAACATTTGTTAACAATAGTTACCCTGCATGGCTTCAAGTTACATCACACATTTAACTCGCCTTTTTTACAGCTGGCACTGAAATATTGATACTAGCTGATTTCAGTCTAATAAATACTCTCTGTAGGATATTACAGCTAGGTTAAAGTAATATTGCTATGTGCTATGGCTCCTCAAAGTGAAGAGGCCATGCACTCGAATAGGGGTTATGCTTAGACAACGAAAGGTAGAGTATTTTCATACAAAACACTACTATTATTCAATCTAATATGTTACAAACTCTGACGCTTAAAGAACATCATGAATAACGCAATATTCCAAATATTTTCGTAGTGACTCAGAATATCAATATCTAGAAACAGGCTGGATAGATTGTATTATTCTAGCTCTTGGGGAGATCTCAATGTCAGTCTTCGTTTATCCAGTCGGCTCACGCCACTTATGGCACCCAAACGGGAATTATATTTTCTCTGAGAAATCGTAGACGGCAGCATGGAGGCTCTCTCGATGGTGGTGTCTTCAGGCATCGACCCAGGACCGCAAGGATTGGCGGTCCTCCTGGCAGCAGCGTCTCGGGTAGGGCCTCCGGTGGGGTGGAGACAAGATGGCCATCAGCTGCCATCACTCGCAGCTTCTATATTCAGGGACCTGACCTTGTTTGAATACCATTCCCCCCGGCTGTTGTCATAACTAGGCGTGCTAGTTGCCGAGGCTGCGTTCCCTCCAGCGTTAGCGCCTGGCCTGGCAACCCTTGCTGGTGGCGATCACAGCATGCCCCCCATCAATGGAAACACATGCATCCTCGCATGAGATATCCGCCGGGGGGGGGGGGGGGCGACAATGTGGGGCAAGTTATCAGTAAGGTCGGGCCAGCGACGAAGAGTCGCAATGTTATGACCCCAATGTGCCGCCAGAACTGGACAGCATTATGCCGCCAGAGAGAGTCTTTCTACCACGCGGAAGCCGACAGGGTAGTACTTAAGAGTGTCCTCACGCACTTGTTTAGATTGTATAACTAGGGCCTTGTTAGTTACATGAGGGTAGGGATAGTGTTACATATATTTTAGGCATAAAGCTTATATCTGTGCTTGTATGATGCACATTTAAGCATTAATTATAATGAATATCTTATCTTATTGGATGAATGTACATGTTAGCTACAAAGACTAAGTTATATACATTTAAGAATTACAAAAATTACCATATAGGTATATATTATAAGTAATTGATAACAAGGAACACCATATCGTATTGGACATATATCTTTGTTATCTATATTACTATGGTATATACATTTGATGAAGCTATAAGCGTTGTACGCTTGTGTGGATCTGTCTACAAAACACGAAAATTGTTGTGAATTAACACTAAAATTATAATATTTTTAAGAGCATAATATTTCTACATTATAATATTTCACCTTTTGTTAAGGTGTTATTGTTTTTACAAGAGGAACAATATAGGTGTTACAAGTTAATTACAAGACATGCATTTATGGTGACATAAAAATATTATGTACTAACTTTTGTTTTGTGTTGTGCCAGTATGGTATTAATTAACTACGGAAGCGACTATTGTTTCCTGTCGACCGTTGGAGGGGGGAGGGTATATGTGTTCCTCAATGATAAATACCCCCAAAAATATATTATAAAGAAAATAAAACTGGCACCGACCACAAGGGTATATGATTATGGATTGGTGGTGCACCAAATTTTTGGTCAAAATTCCACAATAGTGCCACTGTGTTGTACTCACTGAGATTCTCAAAATTATCTACTGGAAACATATGTGGTGCATTACAGCTATATTTAAATATACACAATGAGTAGAATTTATTACAATAGAGTAATAAAATTGCATGAAAAAATACTGTACTTCAATCTGGATTCTCAGAGCATATAGTGAAATTATATTTAATGCATTAAAACTAGTGTGAAGTACAACTCAGAAAATATAAGGGGCCCCCTTTGTTAATGAAGTTAATAAATGTAATAGCATTCTCACCGCACGGAGTCTTTCCATCTAAGAATGCTCTCTAGAGCTGAAAGAATGAACTGAATATTCTGTTGCAGTACTCTACTATCCTCTGTGGAAGAACTTGCACACATCGCTGTCTGCGAACTCTAACTCTTGAGCATCTTCTATCTGTCGCTGCTAGCATGAGCTCCGAGTTTCGTCGCATGCTAAAATCATACATGCCAACTTTTGACACTAAGGGCAAATATCAAGCCTAAGGCTACCTGATTTACGCATGATGCACCATATGTTTTCTGTTGCCAGTATTGAAGTTAATATTTATCATAACCTTACAAATATATGCCATTAGAGGGGCTGTTATTCCGATTACCATTTCTTAATATAGTGTGCTACCACATAGATATTTACTTCGCCATAATATCTTGAAAAATCGAACTGTGCAGTAATTGTGTTGGTAAAATGGCTGCATGCCATTAGTAAATACCTGTACGACGAAGGCCTGTAAAACACGTTTCCATTTACAGGTTACAACTACACTGTTTGTAATGCCTTGTTTAATAAGATTACTATATGATCACTATATAGTACATCCAAGCAAGAGCAACAATAAGACCTATAATGGTCGCTATACTTATGTAATTGAAATGTTCTGGAGAGAGAACAGAAAATACACGTGTTTGCAGTGGAACATGATTACTGTGAATATACTCTACTGATGGGAGCTCAGCGTGCAAAACTTTGCACTTATCATTGATACTCTATTTTACTGAGTAAAATTTTCTTCCTTCATCAAGCTTTAGTTGTGTATACCGTGACAGTGTGGCTTCACCGGCGCCATTAAAATGGCAGCATACTGTCTTTTGAATATGTCATGTTTACCTGAACTGCACATGGCCTCGTGCTATCTCACGTGTTCATTCTCTGCAGCTGCAAAGGGAAGGGTACACATTGCACATCTGGCATTTGTCTGACACACATGCCGTTGTGTACATGATGGTGCAGCCGAACAAGACGATTGCACTTCTCCCTGGGGCTGCAATTATTTCTTCCGATTTGGGGTAGACTCCAAGTGGGTGGTATACTTTGCTGGTTGCGGTATGTCTGCTTACCTGTGGCACCTAGAGTTAATAGCATCACAAGGGTCACTGTGCTGGTTGCTGCATGTCCCATTCTGGATGGATAATACCCTGTAACATAAGGGTAAGATTAGCATCGGACATTGGCAATTTTTACATTTCTCATGTTAACTGTGTCGATTTTAGTTTGACCATGTTTACGGACTTCAATCTCAATGATAGACGGGCCTAATGTATCGTGAATGCAGCAAGGACCGTGGTAATTAAATGTAAGGGACTTTTGTCTGGCCTGGTTCTTAACTCACATGAATTGTCCTATTTTAATGTCGTTTTTCCTGAATTTCATGTCAAAGAGTTCTTTCTGTTTTTGCTGTGATGTTATCAAATTAATTCTAGCTTGTTCATGCTCTAGCTTCAGTTTAACGCACCATTCAATACCTCGTGTGGAAAACTCATGTGTTATCACATGTGAAGGTTGGACTGCTTCAACCCCGTGTAACAGTTAAAAGGGACTGTACTTAGTGCATCTATTGACAGTCGAATTGTAACTATATATGATATATGGGACATACTTATCCCAATGTGTGGGGACTTCATTTGCACATGACGTGAGCTGCTGTAAAAAGGACTTTATTTATTTGCTCTGCCAGGCCATTACAAGTGGGGTTATACACCATGGTTTGAAGTTTATTTATTTGAAGGTTTTTAAAATAATTGTGCCATAATTTCATTATTAAAAGATGTACCTCTATCGGTCAAAATTGATTTGGGGCATCCGAATTAGAGAATGACGTATTTTACAAAATTGGCACATGTTAGGGCGTCTGATGACTTGACCAGTTGGGCGACGAGTGAAAAATTCAGTAACGACTAATATATACTTATTGCCCTTAGCTGACGTCTGCAAAGGTCCTTTTACATCGAGACACCTTGAATGGAAGAGTTTAAAAAGGGGGGGGGGCCATCATCTGACAGATGGGTTTCTGGTTGGGGGGGTTTAATTTTCTGGCAGAGAGGACAATTCTTTATATATTCTGTGATGTCTTTATAAGTAGAATCCCATTAATAGGCATTATTGATTTTATCTGAAGTTTTAAATTGCCCAAAGTGACCTCCGTCTAGAAGTGCACCATAGTGGACGGTGATTATCTCTGGAACATATTACTGGGGGACAAGGATAAATCTTTTTTCGCCTGCTGGCATACTTAGCTTCATATAAATCTCGCCATTTCCGGCAATGGCATAGCATCTCGCTAAACAGCGATATTTGGGGATTGCTTTGTCTGGTTCAGTTAGGGCAATTTTGATTAGTTGAATATGTGGATCATTGGCGTATTCATTGAGGAAAGCGAATGTGTTTAGAATAAGGGGTGCTATTAGTAAATGTGAGTCGTCCTCAAATTTGATATACTCTTGTTCGTGTAAATGTATAAGGAGGTAATGTTGTGTGTTGTTTTGGGGCTTTATGACTATCTGGCAGTGTAGATGTGGATCAATTCATGTTGCTTTTTTATTTTGTTCTCATGTGCGTCCATGGAGATCTCTACATTTACCTGATATATAGTAGTGATAATCTTGGCGATAGCCCATAAGGTTAAGTATTCCTAGTTTATAATCATTTTTGCCAAACATGCCTTATCTGTTGTGTGTAGGTCGTTTTTGATGAGTGGTTTCATATAAGGCCAATTGTTAGTGATGTGTTTGGCAATAGTTGTTTTGATCTCTTCATTTTGAAATAGAGCCTCGGCTAAAGCTTTATAGAATGATGTACCATTCCATAATGCATTTTAATAGTGTAATTTGTGTTATTTATTAAAGAGGTATCTGCTTTCCCTGCCATGGGTATTCTACTCATGGCATCCACCAGTATGTTTAATTTTCCCCTGACTATTTTTATCTCAAAGTCATACTCGGTAAGTGCTATTGCCATTTTTTGTATCCTGACATTATCTTCGGCCTTGGTTTTTAAATAGCGGAGACTTGCATAGTCCATTTCAATAATGAATTTCTGGCCGTATAAATATTGTTTAAAGTAAGCCGCAAAGTACTTACCTACAGCAAGTTCTTGCTTGGTAGCTGACCAGCGTTTTTCATACGTGGAAAACTATTTTGATGCAAAATCAATGATGGCACGTTCTTTAGTTCCCAGTATTTCCTGCATGTATACCGCACCAATCGCTGTTTGTGACACATCGCAAGATAAGATGGTTCGGCGGCTATAATTGAATTTGGCTAAAACTGGGGAATTGTGTATGGCTGCATTTAATTTGTCAAATGCCTCCTGGTCATGTGATTGCCATTTGAATGGTACATTGCCCTTAGTAAGTGCCGTTAAAGGTTCTACTAAGTTGCCATAATCTTGTATGTAACAGCGCAACTAGGTAATGAGCCCAAGGAATATTATTAAATGTTTTCTGTTTTTAGGTGGTGTCATGTGTTGTATATTGTCAATTTTTTCTGGGTCTCTTTGTATACTTGATGGTATTATTCAGTGTCCAAGTATTTAAATTTCTTTCTGAGCGAAAGAACAGTTGTTTGTGTTTATTTTTACATTGAATATACATAGTCTTTCCATAACATTTGTAATGTTTTGTAGAAGTTCTTTGAAAGTGTTCCCAAATAACAAATATATCATCAATGAAAGCGACCTATGCATTCCACGGTAAGAGGCCTAACATAATGTCGACAAAGGTCTGAAAATAGTTAGGGCTTGTGGCCAACCCCATTGGCCTATGGGCGTATTCATAGAGGCCCACACCATCTACTGAGAACACAAGTTTCTCACGGTCTTCCTTGTGGACTTGAATGGTGTAAAACCTGTTAAACATGTACATTGAGTTTATGTATTTGGAATTTTGTAGTGTTGTGATTATGTCCTCAGTACGTGGGATGGAGTATTGAAATTTCTTTAAATACTGATTAAGGAGTTGGAAGTCAGTTAAAAACCTAATACCGCTCTGGTGTTTCTGCATGACAAATCTCATTGCAGCGTAAGGATATTCTGACGGCGTGAGAATGTGTGAGACGAGCATATGTGGGATTTGTGTTAATACCAGTTCTCTTAATTTTGGGTTAATTCGATAAGGCCTGGTATGTTTTGGTTTATCGGTAGTAAGGTCCAAATTTATTTTGTACTCCTTAGTTTTGGTAAGTTCCATATTGGAGCTCGCAAATTTATCTTTGTATTTGTGTAGCAAATTTTGCAATTCCTCTTGTTTCTCCAATGGTAAGTTATTATTAATATTATTAAGCAATACACTGAGTGTATGTGTTTCGGTGCTTTCAATATTGTTGATAAGGTATTATATTGAATTGCTCATATAGTATTCAATTGGGTTTGTATTTATATGAACTTCCAAATTTTTGTTGTTATTTGAAGCATAAATAAACATCATATTTTTGTTAAGTACTGGCACCACATCATACTTTTTCGTAAAGTCAATTCCTAGAATAATATCTATCTTCAGGTGATCTATCAGTAAGAATTCTTCTTGAAAATTGTGTCCCAAAATATTAATGTTTCCATTAGTTTTGTACTGTGGTCCATCAATGTCTTGTATTGCCCCCAAAAGTGAAAATACCTTGGTCATCGGTTTGCACTTTTGTTTTGTAATTAGAGTAGACACCATTCATGAGCAAGAGCATCCAGTGTCGATTAGCATGTGTACAAGGATGCGTGGTGTTGATGTTCGGATGATTTTGGCATGGCATTCATTCTTGTGTACCAGTATCCCGTGTCTGTGACTTGGGTGTAAGTGGGTCTTGTGGCTCAGGTTTCACTTGCGCTTTTCATCATTGCGACATTGTTCTGTGTTTATGTTTGTTTTTTTGTTGTTGTAAGTACAGTATCATTTCCCACATGTGGTAACCAGAGCTTGGTTTGGTCAATGGCGAACCTTTGTTAAAATTTCCAGAAACTTTTGGCAATGTCGGTATTGAATTTGTGTTGTTGGTTTTGGAAGAGCGGGCAAGCATCCTCCTGGTGACTTGTATACAAGAACAGGGCACTTGTCATGGCTGTCTGCATCCGGGGGCCAATGAAGGTTGTGTGCACCTTACTCACATCACAGTTTTGCTGACTTGTGCATTCCATTGGGCCACCACGCTGGGCAGAAACCATCGCTTCCATGTGCTGGTTAATCTTATGTTTCATGGCCACACTGTTTTATTTACTGACCTGGGGTGACTTGCGGATATTGCTACCTGTATTCTCGTGTTTCACTATCCCTGCTTTTCGTTTTGCAAAACTGAATATGGGAGGTGTTTATTTCTGTGCTTTTACCTGCGTGAATTGTTGTTGTATTTTGTAATTGGGTCGCCTTGCCTGGTGAAAATGAACGGTTTGCGCAATGAACTTGGTTATATGGGCAGTATAACCTGTTTGGAACCCGCTTGCTAAAATGTGATTTGCATGCATTAATTACCCTATGCACTTTTTCCTCGGAGGGATATGTCTTTGTTTGTAATTGTGTCGCCTTGCTTCTACCTGCGGGCATTCATGACATCTGTGTTTTTCCGTTACTGGACCTGCCTGACTGTGTTTGGCATATTGGCAACTGTTTTGATAGGGCGGGTTTCTATGGTGATACATATATTGTGTCCTCTGAAAATTCATATGATGTTTAGTTCTGATGGAAATTGGAGTGATTCTGTGGGTGAGGTGTATGTATGTATGTTAGAATGTGATGTTATATGTTTCACCATCATTTTGCAGTGACGTGCAGGTGTTCTTGTCTGGACGTATTAGATTTGTAGTTCTGATCTCAGCATTGTAACTTCCTGTTGGAGTTTGGCATGTTCTAAATCTTTGGTATTGGTTTCCTGTGCTTGCTTGCATCTCAACATTGTGGTTTCAATTGTTTTTACATTGTGTGTTAGTTGCTCGAGTGTGCCATTCTGCAGTGGTATCAAATTATCAGCAACTGTTGGCAATAAAGATTTCAAGATAATTTTCACAAGCTCGGCTTCTAGAATGTGTGGATCATTTTTATTTTTGTAGTAAATGAGTGTTTCTACATTAGCCTGGCAACTTTCCTATTCGTGTTGAGTTTTGGCATGGAGCAGTTTTCTGCATTTGTCTGTGTAGTTATTTGGTGTAAATGTTGTTCGCAGTTTCGTTTCAATGTTTTGCCATCTAATACCTTACCAATTCGTGTAGTAGACATTCTCATAAACTCTTTTGGCTGTACTTTGTAAATAGAATTTAAAGTGTCTACGTTTATCTACTTTGGTCCATCTGTTAATGTCGCTGGCTGTGTTGTATGTATCTATAAATTCCTCCACATCTTCATGAATGTCACCTGCGAATGTGGGAATGGGTTCTGGGTGTTGAGAATGAACTGTGGTGGATTTGTAACATTAGGTAATTGTTGTGGGTGAACTGTGTTGTTTGTGGTATAAACATGCTGGTGTTGTGTGATGTTAGTTGTGTTAACGTATTGGTGATCTGTGTTGGGTATAGAAATCAAAAACAGTTCCATTACCTGGAGATTTTATTAATTGTGCGAGGTCTCAGATACACGCTTGTGCTAGCCTCGTATGTATTGTGTACATGCATGTCAGCCAATGAATTTTCGAGTACTGATTTCTGTTATGTGGGTGAAGTGTGTTCTAAGTCTATAATTCTGTACTATCACTGGGAAACTCAGGGTGTTCTTAGTCTTTGTTTTGTAATGCATGCTGATAATTCATTCTATTAAGTGTTACTCTTTTAGCTAGTTTCTTTATAGATTCGGACACAGATTTTCCGTGTTTGCTCAAGTCCGCATGTAAGTGTAATATTATTAGCTGTATCATGCACATACTGGAAAAGCATTCCTAGTACTGATTTACACTAAGCGCACACATTAAGGTGGAATTCTGTGTTTTACAAACGACAATACGGGCAAAAGAGCGGTGCCATGATATTGCATGCATTGACTTACAGAAGCAGAAGTGCGCGCACACACACACGTTTTATTCTGCTTGACACTGGATTGTTGTCCAGTCGGGTTTTTTCTGCAGCGGCAACTTTGCTCGCGAGCGCTTGTACGACCACTATTTGCTGACTTGTAATACACTAGAGGTTTGAATGAACTTTTGATTGTCATTAGTGTTTACTATGGGATATTGCACTGTGCCTTTATGAATTGTGTTACCTTGTAAGTTAAGAGGGAATGCTAACACTATAGGGAGGTGGGAGATTGTAGGCACCTCCGCAAATTGCTGTGGCTCCTCAAAGTGAAGAGGCCACACACTCAAATAAGTGTTATGCATAGACAAAGAATGGTACACCACTTTCATACAAAACACTACTTTTTTCAATCTAATCAGTTAAAATCTCGGATGCTTAAAGGCCATCATCAATAAGGCAATATTCCAAATAATATGTAGCGACTCAGAATAGCAACATATAGAAACTGGATGGAAAGATTATATTATTCTAACTCTTAGGGAGCTCTCAATGTCAGCCTTCGCTTATCCTGTTGTCTCACGCAACCTATGGCGCCTAAACTGGAATTATATTTACCCTTAAAAATCGTCGACAGCAGCGTGGAGGCTATCTCGATGGTGGCGTCATCAGGCATCGACTCAGGGCCACAAGAATTGGTGGTCCTCCTGGCAGCAGCATCTCGGGCAGGGCCTCTGGTGGAGTGGAGACAAGATGGCCACGAAATGCCATCACTCGCACCTTATATATGCAGGAACCCGACCTTGTTTCAATACCATTCCCCCCGGCTGTTGCTATAACTTGGCGGGCTGTTTGCAGAGGCCGCATTCCCTCCAGCATTGTCGCCTGGCCTGGAAACCTTTGCTGGTGGCAGTTCCAGCATACGGCTCTATTTATTTTGCTGCAGGATATGGGACTCCAGTTTTTCTTTGATGAGACGACAGTTTTCTGTACCACTTGTCACAAGACAGTATTAATTTGAATTGTATTTTGTTATGATGGACAAAGAAAAATATTATATAGCTTGTACAAAATTATTCAAACTGCAATTTGGGAAGTTTAACGACTTCACGAAAATATACAATTCTATAAATGTGTTACTATTTGTTCCACTGCGAGTCATGAACATTAAATAACATCAACTTTTTCAGAAAAATTAACCTTACAGACAGAAATCATTGGATTTTTAATACAAAAAAATATATAATAATATTTTAACACTACAATTTTTTTGTTGCTGTTTTAATCTAGGGGATTTTTAAATATTCTATAACTGTTTTATAATACATTATTTACAAAACACACCAACTTTCTGTTTGTAATTTGAAATGCAAAACCTTAAAACACTTTCTCTTTCAGTTCATGGACAATAACTTTAAAAATTCAAAACCTCATCCTGATTTATTATGGTGTATTCAAATTATTGCACTGGGCTGCAGTAACTGTGCAACGGCCAAGTGCTGCCTGTTCCAATTACTGGAAACCGCAGTGAGTACAATTGATTTTTCATGTTCGAATTGTGAGCTGAAATGAAAAAGTGCACACTGAGTGCAGCTTTTGCTGCACTGTGTCTGTAGCCAGTGCAGCAGTTTCAATGCAATATGGCGGTGACCTGTGATTATGTAAACAATGTGAAGTTTTGTGCTATTTTGTAAATTCCACAATATATAACAGTTCTGTGTGCGAAGAATATGAAATATGGAACAAATATGCTATTGGTATATTGACAATATCGTTTTGTCAATACAGCAACGATGAGGCTGATTTTGCCCAGTGAATCGTGCATACACTTGCCGATAAGTTGTTTGCAGTGTATTTCAATTTAGGAAATTTGTAACCTGAATTGAAAAGAGAGCTAGAAAACATAAATTTGTTGCTTCTTTGCAAGCGTGCATATTTTAATAAAATTGGTTTTAATGCTGTGCTGCATGTCCTTGATAAATTAAGATATCTACAAAAGAATGGAACTTCATAGAATGGAAATGTTAAGGCATGTGTAAATATGGTATTGGGTGATAATTTAAGTTCCCATTTTGTTGGACGGTTCCGTACTGGTTTTAATGCAGATTAATTTTGTCATTATTCTGCCGTTACCTCTAAAGAATTTCAAGAAATACCAAATTATGTTAATAGCTTGTGCACAGTTGGCCATTATGATAATTCTGTGTGTAGAAACAGGACTAAGTTCTGTTAAAGGAATAAAGAAAACCTCTGAGTTTAACACAATTGGCCAGTTTCATGTGTGTAATCGAAAACTTCCTCCATGTTACAGGCAATAAGAGGGTGGCCAACCCTGTTATTTTCGTAACGGGGAGTGTCGTTATAGTGAATTGCTCTTAGGTTGACGATCCCGATAGCATAATACAATGTTCCGCGAATTGTACTTTCATCTCACTTGGTTTCCGATATTTCGCCAAAATACATTCCAAAATCTCCATTTTCTGGGACTTATTTCGCCCTTACTATTTAGTGTAGGTAAAAATTTTCCGGTATATTTGCCACTTAACTTTGCATTATGAATCACGTCATGAATTTTGTCAGTAGAATTTTGCCCCACCAGGTAAATTACTTTATTACCAGTTAAATAAAAATAAAACTATCTGTCTGAGGGTCAGTTTCACAATGTCTGTCTAAAGTATCAGTTATCTGACAACATGATAAATGTAAACACACGTTTCAACCATTGGTTAGTCTCCTACTGTTTCTGAACTCTCACTTCCCAGTGAAGAATTTGTTAGTTACCTAAGTGCTGGTAAAGATAAATCTGACAACCATACAGTAACGACATTTTGGTTCATGATTGGCTGGCATCAGGTTGTCACCTGGGGCCATATTCAAAAAATAAATTGTTTAACCAGTTATAAAGTCTCATTAGTCAAGGCGTAACTACTCCAGTTCTAAACATGTGATTATGGCTGAATAACATTTATTATTGAGAAGCACCTTTTCATCATATTTAGACAATGTTTTACATTTTTAACTAGTCACAGGGCATCATCGAAAAACTATCGGTTGCCATGGCATTTAGTTTGGTGTGAATCTCGTATTCCGATTTATTTTGTATAATATGCGTACATATCATTTTATGGTGTTATATTTCGTATGATTTGTTTAAATATTGAAGGGAAGTGTGATCAGAGTAACAATATTAGAGGGCTGTAACAGAAAAACAAATGTTTGTTATTGAATTTAAGAACGATTATTCGCAACAGAAGAAATAAATATGCATAATATTATAGGACCATAATACACAAATGAGCCATAACAGATATCTTAAACAGCTGACTTCAAGATATAACGTGGCTTAAAAATGTATTACTAATTTTACATGAAAACACTATTTTAGAACGAGCAAAATATTTGTGAATTGTAGGTAGTTTGAAAGCGCATCGTTATATTGCACTTAATTTCAATATAAGTTTGCCTTAGTGAAAAATTGAAACACTTTATTACATGTAATGAAAAACATTTACTACGATGCACTGTTAATGAATATTTAAAACATATGCAGGATGTTGTTTTGTGGTCCAGTTTTTTTTTTTTAATGGTCTTAAATATTGACTTTTACTTGTATTCCTACCCATGCTTTTGAATGAACACTTAAATCTTTAAGACACTAGTAGAGTGAGCGTACCAGTCCAAGAGATGCAAAAAGGCCCCCAGATGGCGTAGTAACGTATAATTAACGTGCGAAGGAGCCTCGGACAGGAGGACACTAAACTGGAGCTGCTAATATTTAGAGTGGAAGATACTAACTGACGATCAATCGTGGTATCATAAGATTAATCTGGGAAGGGTTTCAGCTCAGTAAGCAACACAATTAGCACCGCAATCTGCTCCGTACTCGGCTCTGCATGCTCCATCTGCTCCAACCACACTAGCTATACCCCAACCCCCTCCCCAGACGTCCTTCAAATGAGCTATAGTGTGATTATCTACACATGATACCTGATAAACTAACACCAATTTGTAAAATTATTCTTCGTTATCCATTCTGTTACCTGCTTACTTTTATTCCTAGGTTGTACAAATTGATTATTAGAGAATGGAAATCTTTTCTTTAATTTCTTTTTATCTTTTTATCTTGGGGATATAATTAATTGATATTGGAATATGAAAACGGTAAATTTGTGAAGTTTCTTCTTCTTTGTTGATTTATAATTCTTGGTATAATAACTGTAATTAAATTATCTTTCTAATATTATAACACTATTTAATTTTTAAATCTCCACATATAATTCTACATTCTCTCACTCTCTTATCGCCTAACTCAACTGCAAGGTTGTTCGCTGACAATTTTTATTTTAATTATAAAGAAAAAAATTTAAGAAGCTGTTAAATTGTATATACATTGAAGAGCTATAAAAATAGTAAAAATATTGGAAAATGAAATCTATAAAATGTTTTTACTGTGTAAATTACATTTGGTTGTGTGTTTAAAGGTGTTTCTTCTGAATGGGCACCTTTAAGTTCAGTAAATTTCTTGTTAAGACGATAATTCTTGTTATATTCACTAATACAACTGTTACATATTGTTCTAAGTTTGTCCTTATTTCTCGTATGAAGAGCAAAAAATTTTATATATTTATTCTCATTACATAACCTACATGTTTTTGTTGGGTAATTATTGTGTTGGATTTAGTTTTGAATACCTAATAATACAGTGTGTGATTTACTGTTATTATACTTTCGAGTTTAGTATTATAAACATATTTTCCACATTCACACAATACTTTCTCCGGTTTTAGCATACAATTTTTTATGGCATTTACAATGACACATTATTACAGGTATTATAAAGGTATCCTTATTAGTTTTATGTTAGTAAAATTTTTCTCTGTTTAATAGTTCGCCACATTTGTTGCATTGCTTATAAATGATATTGTTTTCCATTTCATTGTTGAGCAACGATTCCATTTTTGAGTT
This sequence comes from Dryococelus australis, assembly GCA_029891345.1. Lineage (NCBI taxonomy): Eukaryota > Metazoa > Arthropoda > Insecta > Phasmatodea > Phasmatidae > Dryococelus > Dryococelus australis. The sequence continues at coordinate 228,822,599 of CM057009.1, read as the reverse complement.
TATTTAAAAGGAAAACATTTATATAAATAAAATATTTAAATGAAAATTTTAATAAACATTAAATGTGAATTGAAAATTAAAATAATTAAAATTGAAATAATTATTAAATTTGAGTAACGAAATTAAAAATATAAAAATTTTTAAAAATTGAAATTAAAAATAAAATAAAAAGAGAAATAAAAATTAAAATAGTAAAAAAATTATATTTTATAAAAAAAAATTAAAAATAATAATAAAATATAAAATAAAATTGAAATAAATTTTTTCATTTTTAAAATTACTATTCCTTTTAAATAAACACAAAAATGTAATCGCTGCTCAACTACTTGAACAATTTGTTTGAATTGACTAAACTACAAGACTTAGAAAAGAATAAATACTATGTTGCTACCGAATTTCAATTATACGAATCTAAATATGGGAAAAAAATTAGTTGTATTCTAGGTGGTAAATATAAAATTACCTTACTATGTAGCTATGTAACAATGTTTGACAAAAATGCTTTAAAATTAATAAATGAGAAACAAGTTTTTGTAACATATAATGGTTTAAAAGAAATGAAAAATGGAAAAAAATTTGCATGATTTATAATTCTGTTAAAATGCAAATATTATATATGAATTATCTTTTATAATATTTCGTTTAATTTTGGCTTAATTTACGTGATTTTAGCTTAAATTTGTGGCTTTTAATTTGAATATTTAAATATATAATTTCATTTTATTTTAGCTTAAACTTACTTAAGTTTAGCTTAAATTTGCTGTTTTTAAATTGACACAAATCCTGTATACCGTTTTTTTGGGGAAATTTATGATTTTGATTTTTTTTATTATTAATTTTGCTTGTTTTTAGCTTAAATTTGCTTGTTTTTTAAGAAATTGCAAACTTGATAATGACTTAGAAGAACTCGATTTTGGAGCGAAAAATCTTGACTTTGAAGTGAAAAACTTTGATTTTGGAGCAAAAATTTTAGTTTTGAGACCTCCTTTTTTAAAAACTTTTAGAGTTTAAATTTAGTCTCAAAAACCTTGATTTTGGAGTATAAACCAATGATTTAGAAGTAAAAAAACCTTGAATTTGGAGCAAAAAACATTGCTTTTTCTTCAGTTTTTTAAACTGTTAGGAATTTAAATTTACAGTCAAAAACCTTAATTTTGGAGCAAAAAACCTTGATTTTGAAGGTAAAAACATTGATTTTGGAGTAAAAAATTAGGGCGGTTTAGCTCCCAAATTATACATATACTTGCTACTTATTAGGTTGTCACAAATGCAGCACTTTGACATCCTGCGAAAACTACAATACGAACGCAATACAAACAGTAAATTTTATTTTTAATGAAACTGTAGGATTTGAATATTGTGCACAGTGAACAGCAGCAGCCAGGATGCCTGAGAGAGGAATAAGTGTCGTTGGGATAGGAACTGAGATGCATGTGATCAGATAAGCACCTTTAACCAGTGGAAGGCTCTCGGACATGCAGACAGTTTAAACAGATAAACAACAGCTCACATCACACATCGATAACCCTACTTGGTACGAGCTCGTTAATCACATGCATAACAAAACCGCCTCAATGTTGCAAGTTCAAGAAAACATTGAGAAAAGCCGCACTGATAAGCCGAAAACCGGTTAAATGAATCAGAAATAAACAGGAGTTTGCTCTACTTTAGTACTTTACATTTTTAAATACTGAAAGTGACATAATTAAAAATGACATTAATTCTACATTTTGTCATACGATTTCAATATTGCTATGCTTAAAACTTATTATTACTGATTTCAAACGAAAGTACACAGAACATATTAACGAGGAAGTTACCGCTTCACCATTTTACTTCACAGATTATTGACTTTATAAATTATACACTAACTATTGTATAATAAAACTTGAAAAGCCTTGATTGTACAGAATTTCGTGCGTATTTGTCAGTTGTGTCTGAGCAGCTTATTCATAATGAACTTCTTTTGGTTTGTTGCAGGTACATTGCAGCTAAAGTAGAACAATTTAATGAAGGATTTATCTAATCCGATAAACTCCAAGGCGACTTCCCAAACAGCGAGGAATTCTCCAGTTGCTGCAATTGTAATGAAGAATCAGCCATCAAAGACCTTTTTCGTTTCCGGTGACAGCTGGCAGAAAGTGTAAAAGTGAGTGGTAAGCCAATCATCAATGGCTTCATTACGATCCTGAAAAAGACTGGCCCCTCTGCTGCATCTGCATCACAGCCTCCCACATGGTAAGTGAACAAAATACATCGTGGTTCCTTGGTGTGGAACAAACTTTTATCATGTGTGGTTTTACAAATTGGAAAAGGCTACAGAAAATTTAAAGATCATGAGGAAAGTTATTTCCACAAGAAAAACGTGCACCTTATAATCAGTAGAACGCATGCCACGCTCGTGAATGACCAGTTGGAAATTGGGGTGTCAAAAGAACAGAGAAATTTTAGGCAATTGTTTGCTGACAAATATTAGCTCCCTTAGGTATTTGATGCGTACTGGAAATTCTGTTTGTAGCTATGGCCACAGCGAACGAAACCTTATGGAACTTTTGCATGAGAGGTGTATAGATCTACTAGAGGTAAATCATTGGCTTAAATGACGCAACAAATATCTTAGTTCTTACATTCAGAGTGAGCTAATTTAAATCATGGTGCACAATGAGCTTCGCGAAATTGCGAAAGAAGAAAAAACTTCCCCATATTTTGGAGTGATTGCTCGTAGCCCTACCGATGTTCATGGTATGGAACAATTTTCTTTGTGCTTGAGATTTGTCCATCCAGGGTTTTAGAAGTTAATGAAGTTATTGTTGGTTTGTATAACACAGTGGATTCATGAGGCAATATCTTGGCTTCTGCTATACACGATGCATTGTGCGGGTTGAACCTAACACTACATAATCTACGAGGGCACTGTTTTTATGGTGCTGCGAATATGTCCGGACGAGAAAAAGGTGTACAGAAAATTCTTATTGATGAATAGGCTAAATCTCTCTATGTGCACTGTACAAACCACGCAGCTAACTCGGCTCTACAGGAAGCAGCAAGAAAGATGGTTGCAATGTGTGACATTCTTTGTCTTGTTAAAGACTTCAGTAATGTAATACTTGACTTTTCGAAAAGAAGAAATATCTAAGCTGACATTGTGCTGCAGCCATGTAATGATAGTGAGGAAGTAGTATTGGGTCCATATCAACAACTTATTCCCCTTTGTCCAACTCGGTGGTGCGTAAGGATGAAATATCTGAAAAGATACATACAACAGTACTTAAATGTTCAGAAAACTCTTCAGGCCATCCTTGATGTTCCAGGCGCTATTCCTCCAGAGAAGAAAGTCACCATCACCGGATATACAGAAAATATAAACATATTTGGCTCGATGTTTTACTTGATTGTCATTACAGAAATATTTAGTCCTTGTGAACAGCTAGCCAGAGCTCGCCAAAATCCTCAAATAACCGCAACAGGTGCAAGGGAGGCAGCTTGTTTGTTAATCGGCCGAAACGCAACACTTTGTTCTGACGAAGAATTCGACAGGTTGTTCGATGAAGCGTTTGTGGCAGCAGACAGACTTACCCTAGACCATCCCACTGAACCCAAGAACAGAAAGCCACCACGACGCCTGGAACAAAATAACAACACTGCACTTAAAGCAAAATTGTCTGCAAATTATAAATTAAGGAAGGATTATTTTGAAATATTAAATCTACAGTTAACGAAGCTTAAAGAGAGATTTGATCAAAAAGGACTCGACACACTTGAAATGTTAGAGGATATTTTACTCTCTGCATTTAAGGGAAATGTGATTTCTGAAGATGACCTCGTAAAAAGACTTGGGTTCTATGCAGAAGATTTTTAAATCAATGATCCCCAAGCTCAGATCAAGTTGCTGAAGAATATGCCTGGTGATCCACCTTCGTCCTGTGCTTCAGTTGTTGAACAACTTAGTGAAGTCTCTGATACCACAAAAAAAACATCTCAAGCAAGTCATGCTTTTGGTGGTGTTGACAATGAATGTACCAGCCTCAGCTGCTTCATCAGAACTATCATTTAGTGCGCTCCGCCGCATGAAGCAGAAACGTCTAACACATGTGATGCTACTTCATGTCCACAAAGAGGGAACTATTGTACTAAAACTTAATGATATAATAAGAGAATTTATTTCCCGCAAGGACGAAAGAAATGCCGTATTTGGGAAAGTATTGGAGTAAATATTCAGTGTATTTATTGAACACTTGTAATATGCATTTCGGTTGATGCCCTCTGATGTTTTAAGTAAACATCTCACTGTTCTATATAATAATGCTTCAAACAGATATATATATATATTTTTTCAAATTAAAATTACAAAAACATACTAACGAAACAATGAACATTTTACATTTAGGTATGCATGTTCAACATAACTTTACATATTTCAAATATTTTTTATTCTTATGACCATTATTGTATGTTAATATATTACTTCATGAGAAATTACTTGTAAACTTTGTTAATAGTTATAATATTCGACACAGTGTTCTTGACAATAAATAACATGTCAAACATGTTGCAACTCGTTTTTAGTGAAACGAACTGTAGACATTGTGCTTATAAATTATGTAAAATCAACCTCAGTCTTCAATGTACTCATGGCTATGGTGTGTTTCAGTTATTTACAATCTAAAAGAGGGAAAACATGTTTTATATCATTGTGTACATTAACTTACCATGAAGTAACACAGATAATAATGTGCGACATGTAATTTGTGGGGGAAAAAAAAGGTGTATATCATCGTTAAGAAAAAATATATTAATTTATTTGTCCCCCCCCCCTCGTCCTCCGTGTAGGCTGGCGTACGGGTACAAAGTCAGGTGTAGATAAAACAGTACTACGGCAACGCCTTCCCTCGGATACCCCTGAGCGCTGAGCTCTACTTGGTGGTGACTGGCGGCTTGCAGGTGTTGGCGGCTGAACAATGACCGACGCTGGATACGGGGAAGTCGTGCCCAGGCAGTAGTCCAAGCTAAAGTTTGGTACTATGTGTTGAGGATAGGCGGAGAGAACTGGGTCATAACCTAATAATTCATCTTGGTATTGAGTAATTTATCAGTGTATGATGTGAGGTTTACTAGATGTCTGAGTAGGTAATTCGAATAATAATTGTGCCGGGGTGTCTACTTGTTTCTCTACTAATTCTAGAATTTAATTAGTATGCATTTATGTTTGATCACACCTTTACGGCTGTATGGCGTTTAAATGTCGTTATAAAAATGATAAGAGATAGCTGGTGTATCACGTCTTCCTGCCGTGCAGTACTGTACACTTTACATTCCGCAAGTTCACGCACACCAAGGTTCCTGCCCCGCTTTCTAAGGTGGTGGGTGGTAAGTACGGTGCGTAAATGAAACTTGCGGGTTAGCAATGATAGGTAAGTTTTCACTGTGGGTTCAGTGGTCACACCAATCGTCTGTCCTTTCCTTCTGCCTTTTACAGTGGTGAGGTGGAATATGGATGAACTCAGAGCAATGAATTCCATACGTGAAAAGTATTAACACGCCTTGGTGGCTTTCTTACGTGATGAACCTGCTATGCCTTTCCTAAACAAGAATTAATCTTGGCCAGATGGGCCTGAATAGAATAAAATTAAATATTACAAAAAACACCTTATGGGCTAATGAAATTAGGCAACCCTTATTCACAAGCAATAAAAGATTTAATTCAGTGGTATAAGCTTTTACTAAAAAGTTACTTAAACCATGGGGCCAGACTCTCATAGAAATATATTTAAAAAACACGTAAAAAAAGGGTGACTACTAAATCAGTACATAGCTCCCCGAATAAAATGATATGAATATTACGTGCTTGGTAGTAGCAAAACTAATAAAATAAAATAAAAATTTCATTGAATTATCTCGGGACGTATTCTGAAGGAACTTAATTATAATAACACCAGAAGGGCACTGAAGAAGTTTGCTTGGTGACTGCTGGGGATATTTACCAGAAGGAACGTTAAAATGTTGGGGGTCCAAGGAAGGTTACCAAGGAAGGGAAATTATTGACTGCGTTGGCAGACTCTCTGGTGGCGTCGGCGCTCGGAAGTCATCTGGATCTGGAGATTACATAGAGGTGGAAGACCCTCTGGACTGTTGGCGTATTCTGTGGAGCTGCTGGTGGACATTGAAGTCGAGGACCCGCTGGAGTCTTGAGTGTACTGACGCGGTGTAGAGGGTTCGAGCAGCTAGATAAATGCTAGTTCTACATAGTGGCCTTTTACAGCCGGAGACAGGGGCTAGTGCATACCTTCGTAGGGCTGACACTTTCCAGTGGCTTTTTATAGCAGTGGATGTGCAGTAGACCTGCTGCCGCTTTTATACTAATCAGTTTACTTGTGTGGTGCTCCGAAGGGTGAGAGGGAAGCAAGCTCCGCCCTTTTGGGGGTTGGTCTGTGACGTCACACATAGGTGACTAGATTCTTATCTCTGCGGCGCTCGCTGCGGAACTGCGAGGTGAAGATGTTATCTGGCCAGCCGGCGCATCTTGGAGGCAGTGAATGCTCCAGAGGGTGGCGCTTTACTCTCCAGCGGCGGGATTATGAAATACCGCTGCCGTCCTGGATTAGCGAGCTATTCAGATTGTAGCGCTGGGGTGACGCTGTTGACGCTCGTGATGTGTAGCTTCTCTTGTAGGAGCACGTGTTCGAGACATGATATGGGGGCTGTTCCCAAGGAGCTCGTGCAGCCACCTGTCCCGTCTGTTTCTCCTTCCATCAGTGGTTTTGGACTGGTCCATGAAGATTGTTGCATTCCGAAATGGGACGCAGTTGCAAATAGGGTGCACTACCACAACTGAGTTATTTGTGAAAATTTTTGCCAATCATTACTTGCCAAATATTTTTCATACCTTTGCGATTATAACCAAACCTGCAGCAGATTGTTTCCAATAATAACCACGCTCGTCAAAATAAGGCACACCCAAAAACCTGATTCCATATTCAGTTTACAACAACAAGATCATAGACCCTTTAATATAGTGTCATAAATAGTGTGATTCGTTCACATAGTTTCCAACCTACAAGTGCAGTAAATGCATAACAAGAAAAAGAATAGGAAATTCCATTTGCTATTCTATCAGCCTTACCTTCGCACGACAGACATTGGAGAAATACGCGAGCAGGAGAGATTCTTAGACAATATGCATATGTATTTTATTTTATGTTATGGAACAGCTGATATTAGTGTAACAAACTAAATTTCGTTTTAAATAATATATAGGTGTTTCAATTAAAATGTAACTTAAACCGTGTGTGATAGTTTATTTTCGTTCATAGCTACTGCTAAAATTGCCACATGCATGCCTAAAATTAATTAAAGAGGCCGCAGATCAGTCTCGCAGTGTTTTACCAATATTTATACATTATATTTCACACCCGAGTCGTTTTGGGCCCATATGATATTAAAAATTTATATATTTTGCTATGCAGCTTCAGAGTAAACGAATGTGCTGCCATCGGTTGGACAGTACGCGCGGCTCGCTTTGAAAGCCACGGCCCCATGAAACGACTCGTGTTTCATGTGCAAAATACAAATAAACGAACGAATTCCCAGAAATGTATATTTTCTGCAAGCTCTATTAATTTTTTAACCTAACATATTTCTGTGTGCAGAAATTCTGCTTGCTAATATTTGCTATTCAGTCTGAAATCACTGAGCCTTTCTGAAACCGACTCGCTATTTTGTGTTCTATGTCCCTTCCAAATTCAGCAACAAAGAAAAAAGAAAATATATTTATTTATTAAAACTGCATATCGTTTTGCAATGGAATCATTTTTGTGGCAAATAATTTAATTATTAGTGTGATATATTTTTATCCAGGTGCACTCAGTACTGTGGTTAATTTTATAAATATCCTCATTGCGTGTATAAACTGTAAAGTAATCTATCATGCCTGTTTGATCAGCTGGGCACCACATTCAATCGCGAAATACTTCATTATTATTAATGGAAATATGCTTTCTGACAATTTTCCTGAAATTCTAGTGCTTCAAAGTTTTACATACATACGCTGTAACGTCTTAACTGCTACTTCGTAAGAACCACAATTAACATCGTACTAATTACATTAAACCATATTCGCAGTCATGACAAACGCTGCTTTACAGTTTATGTCAAGCTTTTAAGTACACACCTAGCCAAAAGTAGGCACGTCAGCTCCGAGATACAAAGGGATGCCGCTGTGCCCAAAGGGTTAAATTGGTGCCCAGATGGTTAAATTGATTGAAGGGTTAATTATTTAATTAATGAAAGGTTTAATTAGTGAAAGGGCTGTTTAGATAATTGTGTAATTAAGAAAAGGGCAAATCAGTGAAAGGGTTAATTAGTGAAAGGGTTACTTAGTTAATTGTGTAATTAGGAAAAGGGTTAATTAGTGAAAATGTTCATTTTATTTTTTGGCACTTGTAATTTGTGTTAGTAGTAGGGATATGTTCATTGAAAGGCAAAGGGATCGGGGATCGGATTCATATTCGGGAAAGCCGCCATCTTGGATGAAATTAAACTCTTACCCTTACCCGTATAACCTTTGACCTTGATCCTGAGGAATGTTGACCTCCAAAAACACTTAAAAATTCTTTAAAAATTCCAAGTTATCATCAAAAGATTCTAAAATATTCTAAAAATTCTAAAAAATTCCGAAAAAAAACGTACTATTTAGAATTATTAAACATTATTAAAAACAATTTTAAAGAAATATTAAAATGATCCACTGAAATAACCCACTTTTTTCAGAACTGCTGACAGGGATCAGCGACCCAGGTGCCAGGGATCAGCGACCCAGGGTAAGATCCAGGTGACCAGGAGACAAGGATCAGTACCTATAACCTTTGACCTTTATAGTGGAAAATTCCAAAAAAACCTTACAAAATTACGGAAATTCATTAAAATAAAAAACCGATTTTTTTTATAAAAAATTGATTAATTAAAATTTTTATTAAAAATTGCTAAAAAAAGGTTTAAAAAATCGTTAAAAAATATACTTTTCATTTTATTGAAAATATTTTCTTGATTAAAATGTCTTTAACTCCGGCGGCCATTTTTCCCTTTTTCCCTCGAAATTTCCCTATCCCCCCAAAACATTTATAAACAATTTAATTAAAAACCTTTCATTTCCGAAGGTACCCCCAGCACAACCAATTACTCACCTCTGTTCGAATCCAGCAGACTACCGACTCCCTCGCCTACACTCCCCTCACCAATACTCATTCCGCCCTCTTGAATTTTTCGTTCGAGATTTGTTTACATTTTGCTGGAGGCAGCCATGTTTGTTTAGATATTACTGGAGGATGCCATATTTGTTTTTGGTTTTGCCATTTTTTATACATAACTGGAGACCACGATATTGGTAAGCTACCGCCATCGTGGTAGAAGACCACCACCTTGGTATATATCACCCATCCACCATCTTGGAAGACAATGCCCGATAGCAATTAACCTATGACCTGT